>VHKM01000431.1:600000-1035000 GCA_007210695.1 Neogobius melanostomus
GTGAAAAGCATAAGGCCGAGTGGAACAGGCTTACTCTTTGATTGTTGAATTGTACCAAAACTTTTACTTTCACCTTGTTTCAGTTTGTTGCCCAGTTCCAACTAGGGATGTCACGGTTACTGGTGTAGCGGTAAACCCCGGTAAAAATGTTAGCGGTAATAATTACCGTCTTGTTTTTGAAAACATATATAATCTCGGTGGATTACCGCACCCGCGGTGTAGGCAAAGTGAGCCTCACCGGCCGCCGTCTCATCAGCTGAAGTTGCCACGCAGGTGCACTCAGTAGCTTACAACCAAACAACACTTTCTCGAAGCTGGAATCATGTCCGAGACGACAACGCTCAGGACGTCTATCAGCCTTCAAACAGGACCAAGTCTGCAGTCTGGGCATATTTTGGGTATTTTAGGAATGCAGAGGGACAGTTGATAGAATACCGTTATCCTGTTTGCAGAACGTGCCGGAAAAAAAGAATTAAAGGCAGCAATACTTTGAACCTCATGACTCACCTGCGTGACCATCACCCACAACTGTATCGCCAATGCAAGGTAATGTTATCGTTAATGTTTTAGCTGAAATGCATGATGTGGGGACTTTGGGTTGAGGGAGAATGCAACGAGTCGCCCCATAGTGCAGCCGCAGCGCCACCGCCAGCATATAAGCCGTGTCGCGGATATCTCCAAAATGGCTCAATCATGCATTACGGGGCTGCTGCGGGGCAGATAAGAGTTGGTCACCAATGCAGTAAATTCACTCTCGCCGCATTATTATGAATTTAATAATGATTACTGTCTGATGACATTTTCCCAAATCTGCAAAGCACACTGGAAGGACAAACACTGAGGACAATCTTTTCCTGATATGGAAGGTTTATTTAGTTCAAAATATTATAACACGTTTCTGGCACTATAAACGGTACATGTATCAAACCTCTTGATATGGCTTTGTTAACAATGGCTTTTACTTTGCAAACCAGTCAATTCTGATTCCAATCATGTTTTGCTTCGTCCAAACATTTTTGTAATTACAAAATTCGGCTGTGTGGCTCATGTCCCTCTAAGTCTGTTTAAATATTTATGTTGAGTCTTCTATATAAAGTGTGCACAATATTGGAAGAGCAACTGTGGAACATACCTTTGGGGATTTTATTTGTCAAGCAGCACATCGTAAAAAAACAAAACAAGTTTGCTACTGAAAAAATGCAGGACGGAAACTCGGACTCTCGTGGTGTCGAGAGCTAGAAATGTACTGTTTGAATTACGACTGTTGAATGTAAACCATCCCTGCTGCTTATTTTATCGCGTGAATCATCAAACTCTTGGTTTTATGGGGATATTATGTGTCTTCTTTCCTTATTATTGCATCCGAAAGTTGCCAAAGAATGTGTTTAGGCTTTTCAACTTTTGTCACTTGGAGTGATGGATGGTGCTAGCCGGCCAGCATTCTTTTGGCGACGCGACCAACGGGATATTTGAGACCAGTGCAACAAAAGGGGTGGTTTTCACGCCCAGTTTGTATGAATGGTTTAATGCCCATCAGGTATCTCTAATTAATAATGCACTATTGTAGAGCATAATCGGACTTTGAGGGCATCTCTTAAGGACGAAACGGATCCGCACACGAGGGAGCGACAAACATCACCGGCCCTATCGAACAATGTGCTTCGACGAGCTATAGCCTCTGCTTGTGTTACACGTCTTTCATGCGCTTTAATCACGTGGGTGGCACATTTTTGGAAGCTAGTGCGCGCACACAAAAGTAATACTGTTGATTGTAAAAATGTAAAACTTCACCATCCAGGAGTAAGAAATGACAAAACCACATGAAACCGAGCACTTGAGTATTGTTGGCCCACAGCACAATGGTATAATTTGTCTTTACGCCGCTATCAAGTGCCAGGTTGCGGTAAAAAGTTGTCAGATCAGAGAATCCCAAAGGTTTTCCCAGGCCAGTTGAGACGTATGGTGCCTCCAGGGTGTCCTTGGCCTTCCCCCTGGGCCTTCTCATGGAGGTACAAGCCTGGAACACGTCCCCGGGGAGGCATCCAAAAAAAGATAGCTGGGTCAGGTTAAGGTTATGGGAAGTTCTTCGGCATTTGTCCCATTTATCAAGAGTAAAAGGCTTCTGTGGTCAGGAGAACCAAGCTGGAGGATAAGTCAGTAAGTAAAACTTAATTAAAGGTGAAGAGTGAAATTGATGTTGACATTTCAGACAGGTTCCTGCAAAACTCTCATTCAACTTTATTGTTTATAGTTAGGGATTCTGTAGTGAAAATAAAGTAAAATAATCCTTTTCTGCTGACAGATAAGTTTTCGTTTTATGTAAATACATGATGTACTTACAGAGACCACAAACCAGGTCACAATGTCTACACTTTGACTGTTAACATGCAAATTCTACCACAGACTTATGACTCACAAGTCTTCAACCGCAATATGAATAAATAAATGAAATGTTTGCTTTCATAAGGAGTCATCCCAGTGGATCATGTTGGTAATTTCGCAGAAAAAAAAGAGTCCATCTGTCCAATAGTTGAAGCTTCACAGGAAAAGCTCGTCTCATTGGTCAATGCGGGAGGATACCAGACTCTGATTAGTTGATGAGATCCGCGAAGGAGGGAGTTTACAAAAAAATATATACATTACAGTATATCAAAATACAAGACCAGGTGGTAGATTTTGCACATTTTATAAAATTTGTAATACATTTACACTTCCAGACTAGCACTAAAGAGATGCAATCAATCAATCAATCAATCAATCAATCAATCAATCAATCAATCAATGGTTTTGTATAGCCCAATATCACAACAGGAGTTGCCTCATGGGGCTGCGCCGAACATTGGTGCCATGCCATTGGTCCGACAACCCATTAGTCCGACGTCTCATTATTCCGAAAATTTACCATTGAGCAGAGGTGCCATTAGTCCGACATCTCTTTAGTCAGAAAAAAAAAACGGCCTATTGGTCTGGAAGTCCCGTTGGTCCGACCATAAACACCCTAACCCTAATATTAATTAGCATTACAACAATCAAACGAGCTGCGGCGGTTCGAGTATTATATAATTGTTATGTGAAAGAGCTATTATCTTCTCTTCAGCGGACCTGGAGCAGGCATAAACTCTGAGACCAACGGGTCCCTGTTTTTCTGACTAAAGAGATGTCGGACTAATGGCACCTCTACTCAATTATTTTCGGAATACTGAAACGTCGGACTAATGGGACCCCCCGAACATCAAGGCAATAAAAATGAACAGTAAATAAGACAATGTAAAGTTCAGGCAAATGAAGTATCCAGGCAAACATAAAGTCCAAATAAGTGGGTGTCCGCTCTCCTTAGACTCTCCAGCACGGCAAGGAAAAACTCAAAAACCCAGGGGGAGAAAAGAGAAACCTTGGGGAGAACCACAGAAGGAGAGATCCACTCCCATGGACGGACAGGCTATAGAGACCCACGGCCGATGGAGTCCCTCAGCAGACAAGCTAGGATCGCAGAACGTCCAGTGCTTCTCGGAGCTTCAGTTCTTCTTGTCCAAATCCCTGTAGGCGGGGTTCCTCCGTTCGGCAGGGTTCCACTGTTGGTGAGCAAAAGCTGTTGGTGATTGTGATTGAATCAACATTTAGACATGGTTTGTACATGCTAACTTCATATCTTACATACAGCATATTGGTCATGTTTATTAATTAGATAAAAAAGATCCTACATGTAGATGAATCTTCTTTGCCTAGAAAGAGATTGTCCAAAGTTGGCAACTATGATTGTCTCAAAGCCCTCCTGAGAACCCCGTGTGTGCCAAACAGATCAGGCTGTTGCATTTATTGCCGTATAAGTCCACCCATTCATTTCGCGCTAGCATGGGAAATGTACACAAAGTAGGCCAAACATGAACCCTAAGTCCAGATTTTCAGGTGCGAAAAGATTCACGGCCCTGTATGACGCAAAGTCTATTTGACAGAACGGAGCCAAAACCACAAACCGCGCTTCCGTCAAAAAAAAAAAGAAAAAGATCCACTTAGTCAAACATTTTTGCGGAAACTGCGCGCCGCAAGACAGGGACCCGGAGACAACGGACGTCTGTAATTTCGGCCATTCCCCACACAGCCGCTGCGCACATGACGAGCGGTTCCCCTGCCAATGGAGGGTCCCGCGGTCCCCTCGCATATTCTGTGTCTTGTCTGGGAAAAAGTCTGAGAAAGCCATCAGGGTCTCGGAAGTAAATCAACGTACAGTACGGAGCAATGTGGCGTAGGTGTAATCGGATTGGCCCAGTTGTATGTTATACAGTAGTCGTGGAGATGCATAAAAAAGACAAAAAGTAAAATAAAATAAGCGGACAGTTGACAGGCAGGATTTAGGGTCGGGTGGAAAAGCCTGAGGGAGCGCACAGTTTTTACATTAAGCCGCGGAACTCTCACTTTGCGGTTTCCTCGACCAGCGGTTTTGATACTTTCATTATGGGGAGTCTGTATATGCTCAATGCACATAAAGTTCCTCCTGTGCAATTATGTAAGATTTGACACCAATATCATGGAATGTTCGGTACTCATTTATCAATAAGCGTTATGAAAAACAAATAGACAGCGTTGCATATTAAGCAAACAAAAACACACTTTCCCCTCCTCGAACCGCAACCTTATCGTGGTGGAGGGGTTTGAGCGCCCGAATGATCCTGGGAGCTCTGTTGTCGGGGGCTTCGTGCCCCTGGTAGGGTCTCCCATGGCAACAGGTCCTAGGTGACGGGTCAGACAAAGAGCGGTTCAGAAGCCCCTTATGAGAGACCAACAGGCAGGAGGAGTCATAGGGGTTGGTGCAATGTGATTTGGGCAGCTCCAACGGCTGCCCCCACGACCCGGCAACGGACAAGTGGAAGAAAATGGATGGATGGATGGAAAACACACTTTGCGTTGATTAGGCGGTAATACCGTTACCGTTTTCTTTCTATACCAGTACTTTAAGATACTTGTTTTTCTGGGGTCAGCCCTATGTTCCCCAGTACCTATGTTCCCCCACTTCTATTGATTAATATTAGGCACCAGCCCACTATCCTTAAGGTTAGTGGCTAGGGCAGGGTCAGGGTTAAGCTGCTTGATAGATGTATGACATTTCACACTCATAACTTGTGATTGGTTGAAGTACCAACTCACCTACGGACAAAAAATCGCACCCGGGGAACATAGGACCCGGGGAACATAGGTATGCACCCGTTTTTCTTTACCGATGCCTGAATGATTTGACGTTTTTCGATACCTACAGTAAAATATTTGTTATCTAGAACCACAACAGGCATCAAAACGTGGTCTCTAAAGATACTATATTTTTTTCGGTACCTGCTTTTGATACTTTGATTCTTCCGATACCAGTAGTACTTAAACTTTATTTTTTATTTTTTTATACCATTACTGGTATTGTTTTGCGTTACCCAGCCCGATGTTTATGAAACCTTGAGACCTTGAGACCAAGACAATATTTTCTACCAAATTTTAGATTGTGTGTGGATAACCTCATCATAGTCCTTAGCAGCTTTTTCCACTCAACACAAAGCCCTAAATCTTCTCCTCCGAAGGGAATCAAAGAAACCAATCCAAGAAAAATTTGTTTTGGATTGAGCAAAAATGAATGAACAGCATCCTCCAAGTGCTACACTGTTCACTGTGGTCTTGGCTATGACCATGAGCAGCTTGAACACACATTTTGGAAGATCTGTTGACGTTATTAACCGAAGAATCACGGCAAAAGGATTCATCATACTTTGTGATGTCTTTATTATGCGTTCAGAATGGTGAAACCTTTATAAAAATGCTGATTGGCCATGTGCTTCGACGTAGCCCTCAGTTGTTTGACATATAGGACCTGGACTTCAGAAACTGATGTAAGAGCATTGTACAAGAATGACCCAAATTTCACATTTAAATGCTCCGTGGTAAAGATAGCTGTACATTTCTTAAGCTCTCATAGAAGAGTTGTCAACCGAACAGCCCCACCATTCTCTGTGTCTTTTCTTATCAGAGAACAATGACAAACAGAAGTCAGATGTGAGGTCTTTTAGTAGCTCATAACTAGGTTACAACTTTGTGCTAATGATAACCTGAAGCTATAAGTGTGCACTGATCGGTCAAAACATCCAGGGACCCATGGCCCAGGGCTGGTTTGGAGCTGCGAATGAGGTCACGCATTACACTTAACCTAATTCAAGTTTGGAACGTTTTTTTTTGTTCCGCCAATAATAACCAAGACACTTTAGAGGCGAGGTCTATTTTTGTGTGTGTTTCTGTTATACTTCTAACTTTTGAGGCCTTTGAAGAGGATGGTATGGTCCTGGTGTCACTGCTGCTTCATGGCGTCAACAAAGCGGCACTTGCTCAGTCGATGAAGCGTTCGCCCACTGATCCAAATATCCTGATACCCAACAGTGTCCTTTCGACTTACAGGCTTTCCTCCGGAGCCTGTGCACTCTGGTGTGTGAATGACGGAATGATCCTTGATGTTAAGTGTTTTGAATGCCCAGTGAAGCAGGAAAAACACAACATACGGTAAATGTGATGATTTACCGTTCCAACCTTTTCTCAATTGATAGGACACTATGTTTTCCATGAGAAAGTACTCACTCTACATGTCAAAAGCACACTAAAAGCAACAACAAATGGGGTGATAGACGTGTGCAGGGGTCCCCAAAGTAGGCTGCACAGGCCTAACTGGGCCCTTCTAAAGGTTATACATATTTAGCCCCAGTGTTGGGCAAGTTACTTTAAAATTGTAATATATTCTATATTAGTAGTTACAGCTTTAAAAATGTAATGTTTGTATTATATATTACTGTTTCAAAAGGGACACTACTTTGAATTACTTTTGGCAAAAGATAAACTAAAAATAGTAATAATGCCCTGAGCAAAAGTGCAGTCAAAGATTTCCTTTTCCTTTGCTTTCCTCATTCTCCTGTGTTTTGTTTTGACGATGTTAGCTACACCAAACTGCAGACCTTATACACCAGTGTGCAGCGTGATTTGGTGTTGCATTTTATTTGGGGTGAGTTTGGCATTTTTTTGTTAAAGTTGGAGTACCTGATTTTTCCGGTTCAAAATATTAATTTTGTAGTTTTGGCCCAAACTCATTCACTATCGCTCCAGCACATCCGAATTGTTCAAGCAAATTAATTATTTGCATGTTTCACACTCGTGTGCAGCTTTGAGCGCTGCTAAAGTGAGGCAGGGGGGACCATCCAAAATCAATTGCACTGATTTAGATTCTACTTCTATCGCTCAATAAACATTTAGGAGAAGACAATGCAATAAGGTCTGTTTGTTTCTGTATTAGCAACATACTCTGTGGTGACAAAAATGAAGTCAGGTTTTAAAATTTACATTTTTAGACATGCCTTTATCTCAGTGTAAAATCATTTGTGAAATGTGCAGGTTTGGACTTTGTGTTAGTTGTCATAGTTGTGTCTTAATTCTGTCTCGTAGGGCTCACTTTTTGGATCATGGATGCTATGAGTGAACATTGTCTGGCCTTTGGCAAAAAGAGTGCAAAGGTTTTGGGAACTGTGTGCAAACTATGAAGAATAGTGTTCAAGGTTTTGATGGCAGACTGCTGTTTTTTGAAAAATGAGCGGAATCTGTGGATGGCAACGTTAGAAAATCAAGAAAAAAAACCCACTGAGGTACCATATTTAGACTTTGTGGCATGTTCACTAAGATGTGGTAAGTTAGCACAGTGTTAGCTGGCTTGTTTTAATGACATTTTTGTTAATTCTAGCTTTCTGCTACTATTTATTTGTTCGTCAAGTGTAAGACATGTCTGGAGTTCCTCGGTAATCTCCGAAGAAAAACACACAAGGACATATTTCTGGGTGGTCCGAAAGTAGCAAAGAGAGATGAAATGCTTTGGAAAACAAACTGGGGTGAGTCCGGGACCACTCTTTAAATCAGGTAGTTTTACTGCTTAGTTGGGAAAAAGTAGAACGATTCTCAATTGGAGCATTCAGCAGGTGCTGTCGCATGAAGATGGTCAGTCGATTAGAGAGTGCCGAGAGAATTATGGGGTTGCAGCAGTGGTGTAGCTCAAGAGCTCCCACTTATTGTGGCCACAACCCCAAAAATTGCCACATGAACAACCCGGGACCCCCGAAGTAAAACAAGTGATTGCCTCTTTCCGTTAAAAATCAAGTTTATAGTTTATGTATATTTAAAGGTCCATTATCCATATTTTTTATGTGAAAAAAAAAGGTGAAAGTAGTACTAAGTAACTTCCTCTGGGGGTAATACAAGTGTTAATGGGATGATTGGGGGTTTTCATCTCCCACTGGTGTCTCTGGCCAGAAAACTACAATTGCAACTTTCCTGCCCCTGGGTCGGAGTCACCAATACACACTAATGGAATCACAAAGAAGAAGCTAAAAGGCTAACGGGCAAAGCTAACTGCGGGCTAGCGCCACTTAAACAGTATTTACAGCCAAGTTTGAGTGAAAAAAATGATCTCCATTGTGTAATTGGATGTACAATATCCCTCTCTCCCTTTGTCTTTTCTGTCAGCGTAGTATTTACTCTCATGGACAATTGATAAGTAAAAACGTTTACTTTTGCCAACACGTGACTGGCGATTAAGAAGTGATCATGAGACCCATTATGAACAGCCCCCTGCTGTCGAGTCATTGCTACAGCTATCTGCACCCTCGCTGCACAGGCTCCTAATAAAAGCCCCGGTGAGGAGCGTGTGTTATGTGACAAGAGGCGAGAACGGCTGCGCGCTGACATGCACAGGCTGTTCTCTCTCCAAACAGAGGCGCTCCCCGGACCCGACCGCTGCCTCTCGCCTCCTGTCCGGGCTGCTGCCGTTTGCCTCTGCCTACATGTGCTTTCATAACCCCGGCCCCTGCCTCCCCTCTCCCTCAAAAGCCCTTTTTCGTACGAGCGCCGTAAATGGGACAGTGAAAACAGGACAAGTGTGTTACTAGTGTGCGGTGACAGAGCCCATCCGATTTGTTTACATTCGACCCGGGTTGGATGTAAACACCGAGAGCTGGATTTGGCCTGCCTCTCTCTCTCTCTGCACTCTCCTCGCTTGGCCGCTTCTCCTGCTGCCTGCCTGCCTGCACGCTGCTGGGTCAGAGGTGAAATATGTGACCCTGCCTTCTGGGGATCTTCTGGTCGGGAGGGGCTGGGAGGTCTTTGAATAAAAGAAAATTTAAAAAATCAATAGAAAGAATAGGAATGGGCACTCAATGTAGATACCAGGAGGTGCCATGTTGTATATTAGGGGAGTGGCAGGCTTTCTAGAGTCGCATTATGGAATAACAGTTCAAAATGCACTAAAATGTTCACATTTTGCATAATAAAACTGCAGTTTGAAATAAAATGTGCCACATTTCTTAACAATTGTGTCATTTGAAAAATTAGCTGTATCAATTCATTATATTGGGGAAGCATTCCAAATAATTTCTAATTATTCATAAGCATCTGAATACTAAATTGTAAAGTGTTCACACTGTATTTAACTAACTGTTCTGATCTGGGATTACTGCAGTTGGTCATGTCTACAGTGAGGAAAAATTACACCGTTTGGAATTTCTTACATTTCAGCCTAAATTGCTCATACAGTAAAATGTGGTCTGATCTTTATGAAAATCACAAGAATGAGTAAACAGTCTCTGCTTAAACTAATACCACCCAAACATTTACATTTGATGATTATTTTTATTGGCCATAACATGTAAACATTCACAGGACAGTGTGGAATAAGTGAGTACACCCCCTGGTTTAGGATCCTCCAAGAGCTAATTAGACAAGTTTATGCAGACATTTAAAGTCAGGTGTGAGCCGACCTCAAGTCCAATCATCCAACCCTAACCCAAAGCTAAAGGCAGTGCAACCAAATATTAGAGCGTGTGAACATAGTTTTTGTTAGCCACTTATTTTAGGCCAGGTGGTGTGTCCTGTTCTGACGTGCTGAGCAATTATCCTAATTAAAAAGTTGATTTATTTCACTAATTCCATTCAAACCGTTTCAATATTGAAGACGCCTGGTGCCACACTCTATTCAGATAATTGACTCGAAACACTTGCAAAGGCCTTTAAATGGTCTCTCAGTAGTTCTGTAGACTACACAATCATTGGGAAGACTGCTGATTTGACAGTTGTCCAAAAGACGACCATTGACATCTTGCACAAGGAGGGCATGACACAAAAGGTCATTGCTAAAGAGGCTGGCTGTTCACAGAGCTCTGTGTCCAAGCACATTAATGGAGAAGCGAAGGGAAGGAAAAGATGTGGTAGAAAAAAGTGTACAAGCAAAAGGGATCTTCTCCTCTGGAGAGGATTGTGAAACAAAACCCATTCAAAAATGTGGCGTAGATTCACAAAGAGTGGTCTGCAGCTGGAGTCAGTGCTTCAATAACCACCACGCACAGACGTATGCAAGACATGGGTTTCAACTGTCGCATCCCTTGTGTCAAGCCACTCTTGGACAAGAGACAGCATCAGAAGCGTCTCGCCTGGGCTAAAGACAAAAAGGACTGGACTGATGCTGAGTGGTCCAAAGTTATGTTCTCTGATGAAAGTACATTTTGCATTTCCTTTGAAAATCAAGGTCCCAGAGTCTGGAGGAAGAAAGGAGAGGCACAGAATCCACGTTGCTTGAAGTCCAGTGTAAAGTTTCCACAGTCATGGATGGTTTGGGGTGCCATGTCATCTACTGGTGTTGGTCCACTGTGTTTCTGAGGTCCAGGATCAACGCAGCCATCTACCAGGAAGTGTTAGAGCGCTTCATGCTTCCTGCTGCTGACCAACTTTATGGAGATGCAGATTTCATTTTCCAACAGGACTTGACACCTGCACACAGTGCCAAAGCTACCAGTACCTGGTTTAAGGACCATGGTATCCTGTTCTTGACTGGCCAGCAAACTCGCCTGACCCTAACCTCATAGAAATCTATGTGGTATTGTGAAGAGGAAGATGCAATACGCCAGACCCAACAATGCAGAAGAGCTGAAGGCCACTATCAGAACAACCTGGGCTCTCATAACACCTGAGCAGTGCCACAGACTGATCGACTCCATGCCACGCCGCATTGCTGCAGTAATTCAGGAAAAAGGAGCCCCAACTAAGTAGTGAGTGGTGTACATGCTCATACTTTCCATGTTCATACTTTTCAGTTGGCCAACATTTCTAAAAAACCTTTGTTTGTATTGGTCTCAAGTAATATTGTAATTTCTGAGATACTGAATTTGGGATTTTCATTAGTTTTCCTCCGCTAGTAGGAAAACTTTGTTAGAATTCCTCCAACACAAATTACCAAGTTGAAATTGTAAGACCCTTTGCTTAACACCAATACCCCTAAAATGGTTTTATCAAATCCATGTGCAAAATCAGATTCCCTGTGAACATTCAGCACTTAGGTAACTTACACCTTCTTTCTTGTTTTACTGAATAAACCAAATTTACATCCACTATTTATTTTGAAGTGTCTATTTTAGCATGAGCAGATTCCTGTGCCCACCTCTGCTGAGCACCGGCTGCAGAGCTGCTGCCTCAAACACCCCCACACTATTTATCTCCGTGAGCTGTATATATAGATAGTATGTGTCCTCGCATGCGGAGTTTAGCGCATTGGAATTTGTGTAAACACAAATCCAATACTTTCCCTATATGGCTCATGTCTCTCTGCGGGTTTCTGCTCTCAACATTTACTCTGCTGCCAATTAGTCAGTTCACTTGGAATAACCCAGAGAGGAGGAGGCCAGCGGAGGGCTTAGTATCACACAAAATCCAAGTAGTGCACATAGAGGAACACAATTTAAAAGGAAACGTAGTAGAAAAGGTACATGTCATCTTAAAACTAGAATGTTGGCTGCCCTAGCTCCAATTTGTGCAAACCACTGTCACATCTTTCCAGAGCACCCAACTAGTGATCTACGGTGGTTGGTGAAACTGTTGCCGCAGATTGGAGGCCCTTATCACCACTGGTCTGCAGACTGAATGGAAAATGCTACGCCAAATGAAATCAAGTTGCCTCAAAGCACAGCAATGACTAGAGGTGTAGCAATGTAACAATTAGTCTATATTTCTTAATATTAAAGCTCCGTGGTGCGTGTCATGCATGTGCGCGCACCCAAACAGAGGCATGTGTGTCATCATCACTTTCCGCTAAACTGAAGGCAGTAGACAATCCAGACCTGCACAGTTACACCCTCCAAAAATGAAATCTGCGTGTCTTTGTAATGGTTTCTCCGATCCCAGGCCGCTGTAAATGAAAAGCTTTGTTTCCAAGTACAAGCAGAATGTTGTCCAGGAACAGCCCAAGCACGAGCCTCAAATCAAAGGCGCTGCTGTTTTAGCTGCCGTGTATGGAAAACGAAACAGAAACTTGTCACTTAACAAGCACATGCGCTGCTGTTTTTAAACTTTACTTAAGAGCACTACAGTTTTGTTGTCTGTTTTGTATTGTGAGCCCAGGGGCACATTATATTATAAAGCTGCTTTGAAAAATTTGATTCTGAGACTATAAAAACGGCCTCATGATAAACATTTTATTTCAAAAACAACTTATTTTTTAGAACATTGTACTTGCACCGTGATGCATTGAACCGTGGCTCCTGCACTGTGAACCGAACCGTGAGAGAGCTAAACCGTTACACCCCATAGCAATGGCACAAACAAACAAGTGCAATGTCCAAATGAACAGTCAACAGCGAGATGGATAGTTGACCAGCCAAGGAAAAGCACAAACCCAGAAGATAAAGGAGAAACCTCGAGGAGTAGCTAGGTCCAACTCCCTTGGACAGATGGGCTGGGAGTCCTTCTGTAGATGTGGCTGAAGACTGTTGAGCTAACGTCCAGTCCTTGACGGTGGGGAGAACTCGTCAAAGCAGAAGGCTCTGGGGGTCCACACAAAGAGTAAGGATGAGCTCACACGTGGTCCACTTGAAGTTCTTCCAGGGATAGTATACCTTTCGTTTGTGCGGCTCATGGAAATGCCAACTAACCTGTGTTGCTTATGAGTCAAACCAATGGCTAAAACCAATTGACAAAAAGGTGTTGGAGACACAAACACGTACATGATTTGCTTTTCTTAGTCCTTGGTTTGGTTTGTAAGTGGTAGTTATGGGAAAACCAAGGACAAGTGGCATGGTTTACAAGGTGCACATGTAAGCAGACAATCCCAGGAAGCGCACTATGATTCATTTCAAACCAAGTCGGAACAGTGTACCATATTATGATGACAATGATTATTATTATTATATCCTCATCCTTAAAGGGTTCAATGAGTGGAAAACTGTCCAACAACCTTGAACAGCGTAAGTGGCATGAGTTCGTGCAACATTCTTCTGCCCAGTTTCTAATCAGTGAGGTTGTTCCCGTAAAACGGTCAGGCCTCAGTAATAAAAGTAGGACCACTCCTGGATCAAGTCAGCGTCTCTTCTTTTAATTTGGGGCTGAAGACAAACAGGTGAAACGCTGACTAACTGAGCCTGTGCCTGATTTGGATGAAGCGGATAGTGTGCCCTGTTCCGCTGGTTCACGAGGAGAGCTCCGGGGGCCGCTCTCTGCACAGAACTCTTGTAAATGTTATCACTAACACCTGCGCACCACTCGACAGGCTGTTGCTCCGCCGGGGTCGTGTCTTCTCGTGGTTAGTACACAAGCTTGTCCAGTGCAGTGTTCTCTCTTTCTGGGCCTGACATTAACATTCGCCAAACTGGTAACACTAACCTTTGTTGATATAGTCTCTAGGCCTATCTATATCCACGCACTTGTTTTTAGACTAGAGGTGACCGATTCTTCCAGGCTGTTGTTCCCATGCTTTTGAATGATCTTCCGCCCTTTTTGCACTCATTGACTCTATTGACACATTAAAAAGCAAACTCATTTATTGTCCAGTTCAGGCTTTTAATTAGCTACTTCTGGGCTGCTATGATTTGTGTTGTCTTGGCCTTTTATATTGTGTGTAAGTTCAGATTTGTTTGTGTTGTAAAACGTCATAAAAAGTACAATTTCAACCTTCTGACTCAAATATGAATTGGCTAGTAGCATTTCTAAAGGCCAAGTCACATTGGCTAGAGAGAAAAAGGAGTCATCCAAGGTGTGGCGTGCGCTCTCTTGTTCTTTACTTTAACATCACGCGCAGACTCGCGTGTCTTGTCTTATCTTATCTTAGGACAAACTACTGTCCATGACCTGAGAGATAATATATTAACGGTCTCGCTCTAGCACCAGTAAGCTAAAGATTGCACAGAGCGCCCCCCTGTCTGCGCAAAAGTGTGCGTTCAGAAATGCAAGATCGGGCCATATGATTAAAAGTGGGTTATTATGCTATTTAAAGTTATTTGATAATAATCGCAAACACATCTTTATCACTATCTATCTACGAACCAACGAACCATTGAATCTTACACTTTGTTAGTTTGAAAATGCAAAATAATCTAAAACACTCAATCCCACCTTTCTGGTCTGTGCGGCTTGTGAAACTATAGCGTGTGTTTTACTTTGCGATGAAAGGATTAAGCTTAGTTAGAGATCGAGAGCATTTCCCGGATACGTAGGACCTCAGGAGGAGCCGCGGTGCTAAGAAATGGCCACTGGAGAAGATCCAAATATTATCCAAAGATGTGCGAGTGGGTCAAAACACAACTGCACGTACCTCCTGTAAAAAATATTTAAACCAGGATAGACTTAGACAAGTGAACGGTCAGACTAAATGAGGTGTAATAGATAGTTAACTGAATAAATTCTCATGTTTGGTGCTGGTAGTTGTGGCACATGATGGAGAGAGAGTGTCATATATGATCAGGATGTACTAATACCTTGAGAAGAACCGAAATGAGTGAAAACATGTACTTTTTAAATACATTTCAGCGACAGTCAGTTCAACTTCTAACTCAGTTTGACTCAAACCGTGCATATCACCGTTAGAATATTCAACCACCGACTTTTGCCTTTTGCTGGAACACTTCGAGCTCTCAAGTTTTGAAACTTTCAAAACCGACTTAATAACAAGTACATCTTTCGCTCCTCATGACCCCATCTCACTGTCCGGCCTGAATCGTAACCCGTCATCTCGAACTCCATTTTCTGCCTTTTTCAGCTGGCTTCAGCTGAGGCGGGGTAAAGACTTTCACGTTTTCAACCGAGAACAGTTCCTCCTCGTCACACGCTGTACCTTAGAAAATGCTATTAGGTTTGTTATAATGGTAATCCTCAGGCTCATTATTGAGAGATATTCTGTTCTCAGGCCGTCAAAGCGTTTCATGCACAAACGTGAGGCACTTGTGTGAGGCAATATTGGCGCCTGGTCAGAGGGATTTGAGCGGCTCAGGGCTCCTAAAGTCACCGATAAAAGGGCATTCACACTTCTGTGTAATGAGCTAAAGTGATTACGGAAGTAGGAGGAGTTGGTCTCACACTTTTGAAATGGCTAAACTGGATTTTTACCTTGTTGGAATGTAACAAATCTCACGGCATGATCACGGTTACGAACCTCAGAGAACAATGATGTAGCTGATATTGTGGGGAGGCTCATGGTGTTCCTGCTATTCATTTTCTTCTTTTTAAAAAAAAATCTCGTGTCTTGTCCATTTACTGTGGTAATAATAAATTCATTGTAAAGAAGAGGACTTCGCACATCAAATACTTAGGTCAAGTGCATATAGGAGACGAGGAAGCAACCCATGTTACATCAATCAACTTCATAAGGACATGTCTCAACGTTTCAGCGCTATGGCTTTCATCAGGGATTATTCTTTGTACAAAGGAACTTATAAGCCTAAGATCCACATGTTCGGATAAAAAATAAGACCCAAAATAAGACGAGCATATTCTGACGTTTGACAACAAATCTTCTGGGTTTGGTTCGTCGTAATACGATGCAGACTGTCCACCATACATATATTATAGTCTATAGCAGTAGGACTGGGTACCATTGCATGATACCACCCTGGTATTGGAAAAAAGCTTTAGGTACTAGTGGTATCGAAAAAACTTAAGTATCGAAAGCAGGTACCGAAAATAAAATATTGATATCTTTAGATCTACGTTTTGATGCTGTTGGTCCAGGGACAGTATTAAAGGAAGTGACTTGGTTGTTTCAGCTCAAATAAACGACCCCCATTTTTTCCCATTTTCCCATATTTTGTATACTAGCCTGACTAACATCAGACTAAAATCACAAGTGATATTTAGTCTGGGGACCAGCATTTCATTTTCTCGTAGGAGAGGTGTGGTTTACGATTGTCCATATCCGTTTATTGGGCGCTACGAATGTCTCTCATGCGTCTGCACGTAGCCATAGCCAATCGTATCATTGTATCAGATGACGTATGACATACCCGCTGTTAACTTTCGAGCTAAACTATTTAGAACACGGTCTAAAGCTTGATCGAAAGATGGCGTTGTGTGTGCTGTGGTCATGTTGGATCCGTAAATAAACTTTAAATTTTTAATCCCTAAACAAACTACAAGCTTCCATATGTTGAATAGCGCGTCATCGCTAGCCTCTTCGTTCTGTGATTGGTGCCCAAATCCATGCAAAGATTTCAGCCATGGTCCCCAGACTGCTGTGAAGTTCGAAATGATTCGAGGGCACACAGCAGTCTGGCATTAGTCAGGCTAATTTTGTACCCAATTAATCCCCAATTTCTTCCCTATTTTTCCCCAAATCATTCCTAATTTTTCACACATTTCTTGACATTGGAGATGAACTCGATATTATAAATCTGCAGATCTTCCACACATTACTGTTCTGTTTTATGGTTCTGGATGACAAACATTTTCGTATAGGTATTGAAAAAAGTATTGTTCAGGTATAACCAAGTATCGTTAAAGTATCCAATTTTTTTTTAACAGTACCCAGCTCTAAGCAGGGGTCTCCAAGATATTTCAACAGATTTAAAGAATACGACTTGAATTTTGTCCCTCTCCTTTACTTTATTTGCCTAATTGATGCAGATTCTGTTCAAAATGCTAGATGTGACTTATCTAGCCTGTGTAGAAATGTAGAAAGCCTTTGGCAAACTACCATTAAAGGGCTGGAGAGCTACTTGTAGCTCCTGAGCATACAGGTTGGAGTTCCCTGTTCTATAGGTAATTTTACTCTTCAGAAAAGAAAAACGAAGTCAGGTAGGGCCTTAAAGCAGGTCAAAACAAGGATAACACAAAAAGACTACCGAGTTTTCTTTTGACACTTACAGTAATGCAACACTTTCTCCATAGTTAGCCGGACTCCCCTCCGCAGTCACTCTCTTCCCCGCTCGCCTGCACATCCAGCGAGCGCCGCGGCCTTGACCTTGACGGGCTGCCATCACACATCATTAGTGTTAACAGCGGTCCGCCCGGCGTGAAGCGCGGCCTCTGGGAACCTTCTGGACTTTTATGGCTCCAATTGGCTGTCAGGCTCGGACATGTGCAAAAAGAGGAAGTCGTATTCACTCCCCTGCCAGGCTAATGGTAGACTGCGCTCAGGTTGGAGAGGCTTCACGCGGTGTGTCGAGGTCCACGCCCACACTCCCAACGCTGTCATATGCAAGTTAGTTACAGTGACTTGAACTTGGAATTCTAAGAGGGCAAAATAGGACAAATTGTGTTGTACAGTTGTTGTATATAAATAAAGCACCTTATTGTTAAACATGTGGAATAGAACCCCTCTCTGTGTGTCCATTAAAATGCATTAAAACCCAAACCTTCACGATTATTTTATGACATTTTGCTAGATATGCATTCACAAATACTGATATGTTTGGTATCCACGTGTAGCATGTAAGGTAATGCAATCCAAATGGCCATGGTCATTGCACTATGTGGAATGTCCACACTAATATCTGTTGCTAACACTTAATGCACCTGCACATCTGTAAATACACTCACGCTGTTGTGCTGTGTCAAATTGTTGTTGTCTTTATCATATTTTATTCAAATCTTCTTATACATGCTCTTATAGTCTATAGTTTTACGTTTTTATAGTTTATTATTTATCTAAGTTATGTGTTATATGTTTTATATTTCATGTTGCACGATTGAACCGAAAAAAATCCTAGTTTGTGAACCTGTTCACTAACAATGTCAATAAATACTATTCTGGTCCCAGGTCCCATCACTAGTCAATGTATCGACAAACAGTAAAATCAAATCATTACTGACATAACCATTACTCCTTTTAATAGGTTTTGGTCATACTAAATTAAAAATAGAAAGGAAACGATTCAACAATCATGATGCTGCTCTGTTGTTGCCATTGACATGGTCATTACTACTGCCACACAAGAACCAAAGAGAATTTGGGCCAATGGGGTCAATGGACCTGTTGGTTAGAGGGGCCCCCTCCCAATGGGCTTATTGACCCCTGTCTTTTAATGCACCACACAGAAAGGGCTACATACAGACAACTTTATAGGGTAGCCGGGTGGGACTAGTCGGATGGCGGCTCCCCCCCCTCAACTGGTCCACACCCTGGCCTTTTAATGCACTACACAGAATAGGGCACATACACCAACCATGAAATAATGCTTACCCAAATATAGTTATGAAGATGGTAAATGTCAACAAGAAAGCAACAAGGAATTAAAAAAGAAAAGAAAAAAAAGAAAATAACCTTTCATAATAACTAAATCAACTGGCCTAATGGTTCATTAGTAATGATTGGTATTATACAGCATAAGGAAATACGAATAACCACACAGATACTCGCACCATATTGATGCACACTGATAACCTGAAGGGTACAATGCTTTCCATCCATCCATCCATCCATCCATTTTCTTTCACTTGTCCGTTGCCAGGTCATGGGGCAGCTGTTGGAGCTGCACCAGCCCCTATGGCTCCTCCTGCAGGTGGTGGATCCACAGAAGGACGGCCTCATGGTTCTAACCGGGCCTGTTGGTCTCTCATAAGGGGCTTCTGAATCGCTCTTTGTCTGACCCGTCACCTAGGACCTGTTTGCCATGGGAGACCTTACCAGGGGCACGAAGCCCCCGACAACAGAGCTCCAGGATCATTCGTGTGCTCAAACCCCTCCACCACATTAAGGTGGTGGTTTCAGGAGGGGACAATGCTTTCCTTTATGTAATATACAATGTACGGTAAAATGTCAATATGATCTTGTTGTATTGCTGAAAAAAGAACTGAATGTAATTCATAGGCAAGTGCATGCATGTTACTGTGTGTATACTTGTGTATGGAAACAAAACTAATTCTGAATCGTCTTGCTGTTGAAAAAAAAAAAAAGCCTAAAAGTTACCACTGAATATGTGTAGCACGAGGGTGATTAATAATGATGAATGAGGGGTATGCACACATGAGCTCGGCTTCAGCCTACTCCTTTTGAGCTTTACTGTGATGAAATGTTTAATTATTGTGAAAATATGAATGTAAAAATAAACAGATCAATCAATCAATCAATCAATCAATCAATCAATCAATCAATATTGTAGACCTACCAACTAAACATAACAGAAAGGCCCAAACTACTCTTAACAAAATGATTTATTTCGCGCCATATCAGTTACATCCCAAACGCGCGAGCCAACTATTGTCAGAACCTGCGTGACATGTAATACCTAAAGTCAAGGATAAGTGTGTAATTGAATCTGTAAAAGTTGAGCCAGTTTATTTATGATGATGAGCCCTTGGCCAAGGCTCAAGTCGTTACAAAGAGGAGCATTGCAGCCTTATTAATGTGATAATCTCTGGTACAATCTGCCAGAGTCGAATGGGGCTTGGCTTCTGGAGCAAGTGCTGACATACTGTCTAGTTTATGCGTAAGACTGTACATGACGTGTTTGCGTGTCGTGAGGATACCTGAGTTTAAACCAATGCGACATTAAAGGATTTTAACCCGTGTTTTTAAACAAACTCAGAATAGGATTTTTGAACTAGCCACTCCCACTTTCATTCCTGAAGCAGGACCCACAAGTTTGCCGTCGCTTTTCTGCTGCACGTCTTTCAAATGCAAATTACTTTCTGCGCTCAAATATACTATATCATTCCTCTCACCTGTGATCAAGAGTGTAAGCTGCATCTGTTTTTGTTCACTTTTGGGGTGTGGAAGCTTTCCATCTGCTGCTGACCGTTCATTTGAACATTAGATTTGTTTATTGTGTGTAAAATGTGAATCGATGTAAAAAAATATATAAAAGAATCGATGTTAAAGTCACCCTCACCTACTCCATTTTGCCTGACCAGAATAGCTTTATTCTCACATTGCATCGTGAGAAACAGCGATCTAACGTTTTCTCAAGACAAGCTCCACACCTCCCCCGCCTCACCCCCAACACACGCTACACCATGTAAACACATACACGTGTAGGCATCGAAGCAGCTAAAGTTAGCGGCTACGAGATTAGCGTTAGCGGCAAACGCAGAGTTTAGCATTATGACAGAAGTTTTCTTACTGAGACAGTAGCAGTTTGTTACAAGGACAAAAATGCAGATGTTAAAACAAAAGAAACATTGGTATGAATGAGTCATATTCATTTTCTTAAAAAAGAAAAAGGTTAAAAAAATCAAAAACGGGAACTTCAAATCGGAAATCGAATTGAATCGGGGCTTGAGTGAATCGTTACATCCCCACTGTTTTGATGTCTTCTGCAGTCATAGACCGTAGAATAGCGATGGCTTAAGTGAGGGTGGCTTCCCCCATAGTGCTCAGCGTGCGCTAATGGAAGCTCGTTCATGCTAGCAATTTGTCTGGATTCTGGGAGCCAGCTCCCACATTTAGAAAAGGGCGGAGAACAAAATAGGACAATGTTGCGCGTATTAAGACAAACAAGGTAAGAATGGCAAGCATGTGTTCAATAAATATAGGTCCATAGTAGCCAGGAGCTTGGGGCAAGCTCCGGTGCTTCAGGAGCTCATAGCGACACTACGTCCATGTTCACAGTGTATGGGTGCAGCCCTGTGAGGCAACTTCTGCTGTGATATTTGGCTATACAAAGACAACTTGATTTGATACGACTTTTTTCAAGTAATTCTTAAGCTCTGATTAGTTCATCTGGGCTGATCAGGCTTACAGGGAAGGGAAATCTTATTTGTATAGCACTTGTTACATGACACAAGGCGCTACACAAGTTTGAGCGAGGCATGGCTTTTGAGATCAGACAAGATCAGACATTCAAAGTCTAATGGCATTATGGCTTGTAAACTGCATGATCAAGCAACATTTTTTTCCTCCTTTAATTTAACAAAAGTACTGTATACTGTATAGAGCAGGGGTCGGCAAGTTTGCTCGGTGGAGGGCCTATTTTATTTATCGTCTTTTTTACCTTTTCTGTGAACTGCATTTCCAGTTCCACATTGTTTCACTGGATACTTTTGTACATCTTTGCTGTGTTTTTGTGAGATTCAGTGGATTTTGTTTTGTACTCCTACAAATTTCTTCTTCTGAAACACTGAAGAGGCACCAAGAGCCCCCACATGTGCAGCACAGTGGAGGCATAAGAAGAGGCGCAACAGGAAACAAAAAGGGGCAAACAAGGAGAAGATGGTGAAAGACTGTTGTGGAGCGGAGGGAGCTACGCAGGAGGAAGAGGAAGCAGGAGGTGGAGGAGCTGCAAAGACATGTTGGTCAGGTTGGCTCACAATTGCGGCGCGCTCAGTCGCAGCGGCTTAGGACTAACTCAACACCTGAACACAATTTCGTTGTACAACAAAGACAAATAAAGCACTTACTATGTTGCTTCTCAGGGTTGGATAAAGAGCGTTACCATTATCACTTAACATCTACAGTACCTTCCAGTACACAGCCCTGTTGAGAAAATTCCCACCATTGCATTCTTCACACAGCCTTTGTTGACACAAAGGTTGTCCAAATCTGGGATCTGCTGCTTCACGTTCTCCGCCAGATGGAAAATAATCCAGGAAATCCTGTTTGCCAAATCAGTAAATTCGTCGCCTCCACCGATGCCAAAACACCACTCACTGGCTTTGGTACCTGGAGCCACAGTTGCTGGAAAGTCATAAAAAAAAATGCTCAAGTTGCTGCTGTAATGCCGGTGGAATGCACCCGTCCAAGTGTTTGATTGGTCTCATGATGGTGCGCTGCTTGGGTGACAGGATCTTGTGGGATACGCCTGTTGGCAAACGCATCCAAAACACACAGGTGAATGGATGGAAAGAGCAATATATGAAGTGATGCAAAAAAAAAAGGCCTTTTCCGTAATGCGTGGGATTAATGTGTCAATCTGTGAAAACATATTCGCTCACTACAGGAAATAAGCAGGTACAGAAAGTCCCGTGTGAGCTGGCCGGAGGTCTGGTGTGCTGTGGTCTGGTCTGTGCATGTTAATAAAGGTGAACTCGAGAGTGTGTTGTACAACCTGCTGCTGTACTTACACTTACAGTAGTTAAAAGAGCTATGTTTTTGAGCTTGTAGCCTCTTACCTAGTTTAATCCACTCTCACTAGGTGAAATTTAACTGTAACTTTTTCCAAATTGTGGGAGAAAAATTGTCTTTAAAGTGATGTGCAATATGCCTGTAGGTCTTTTGAAGACACGTGACCAGCAGCTGAGTTTATTATTGTCATTCACTAACCAGACCGTAGGCGCTGACTTATGTTTTTCCAAGTGGGTGTCCAGTCCAACAACCCAACCACCAAAAAAATAAAAACAGACGAAGATCAGGCTCGATCTAGCAAATGTTTGCATAAGTTCAGGCTCTCTCCTTGTTGAGCTAAGCAGGCAAAATGTTGCATTGCTGCAGCACCTGTATTAATGTAATGGACTGACCGGCGCTCTCACGTAGGAAGAGGAGAAAAGAAAGCTCTTGTTATTTACAGGTTATACATATTTAATCATTTTGCAGTCAGGGCAAATTTCGTCTCAAAAAGTAAACGTCAGACAAAGTCAGAGGCAATTGGTGAAATGATCTCAAATGGACAATGGAGACCTTTTATTTATTGACGTAATGTCTCTGGCCACCAGGTTATATGGTATCACCCATTGTCGGCAGGATGTGACATTATGGGCAGATATTTGCTTAAGTATCATTTTTCAAAACCGTGAGTGCAAGGAATATGGAACTGGAAACCATCCCTGATCAGGGGTCGGCCCATTAGTCCGACGCCCCATTAGTCTGAAAATGTGCCATTGAAAAATAAAATTAGGTTCAGGCAAGAGTCCACTGACCTTAAGGTTAGGGCCAGTGGTTGTATATGGCTCTCTAATCCACAACACAACTGGGTTAGAGAGATTTTGAACTAATGGAACCTCTGCTCAATGGTAAATGTTCGGACTAATGAGACATCGGACTAATGGGGTGTCGGACTAATGGCATAGCAGCCCCGATCAGGTACAACGGTCCTTAAGAGTTAAACCTAATACGCCAAAAAGTCCTTCACTTTAAGCAATGGCTGGGTTGCCAGGTTAGTCCGTTTTGTAAGCAGTCATTGTCATTATGGTTGTCAAAATACAACTAATCTGAGTGACTGTGACAGATTTCTCATCAAGCTGTTTGCAATGTATCCAGTCAGTAGTTCCTGTCTCTTCCAGAAATGAAATCAGGCCTTTTTGGTATCATTCAAGCTGTTACCAATCTTCAATAAAAGTCAATCTTTGTGATGGTTAGATTTTTGTCAGTATCGTGTCAAAGTAGTCAGCCGTGGCTACCTGTTGATATCATCACCCTAATACATTTTCCAGACCTAAAATTGTGTAAACCCACAGTGGGATTCTGCCCACTGTGACCTAAATTGGACTGTTTATTTTGAGCCTTTTATATAATGTAGGGTGTCTCAGACTTGTCCCAAGTCATCTCCATGAGTAACATTCAAAACTGGGTTGCCACAGCACTATACCGGGTCAAAACTATCTATCACGGCTAAATCATGACTAAAGTAGTTTGAAACTACGACTAACCCAAGTAGTGCCTGTTTGAGAAACACTGCTCTAAAGAAAACCAAGACTTAATGCTAATTGCAACTCATTTACCCATACCTACCTGAACTAATAACTGCCAATCCTTCTTGACAAAGCCCAGAACCTCAACAAAAATGTGGAAAAGTAAACTCCTTTGACAATTAGTAGCTTTAGTGGGAATTTCCGACTTTGTCTTTGTCACAGTCAGCAGTCCAGGACTATTTGCTCAGGTTCTTGGCTCCTGGGAAAATCGCTGCAGCGGTAAAGAGCTGTAAAGTTGTTGTTTTTTTTCAGAGGTAAGTGAAATTTGGAGACAAAGCCGGCCCCGGGGAGCTCCTGCAGTGCGAGTGTTCGCATGGCAGAGCTGGCAAACTTTTACTGTCATGAGGCTTTTCTTCTGAAGTCCGTCACATGGTGGTGGTGGAGAATCAAGGCACCAGACGGAAAGAGCTCTGGACCGGAGCTGAGGAGGGCTGTGAAAGTTCTGGACTAGTATTCAAAGACCAGTTATAAGGCTGCAACAATGTGTCTGTGCGTATGTGTAATTATGGCAGAACATGTAAAAGAAATCTCCATGGTAACACAATAGCCCAAGGAATGAAAGTTATTATCCTTTGCTTTCAGACTGCTTTCCTAGACATTCTTGTGTCAGGCAGTCATTCAATCATCCAAAAAGCTGTTGCAAATTGATGGCAGTATTGTTGTTTCTGTTGGCTCTCAGTCGTCCAGGATTTTTTCATTGTAGTAGAGCTCTTCAGATATCGGTGACTGGACTTGGTTGATTGAGTTGAGGACTAGATTTTCAGGTGGCTTCCACTCGCTCTTCTGGTCAAATCTAAGACTATTTTAATTAATGCAACTGTTTAATAAACAAGAAATAAGTCTGGTTACAGCAGTCCTGAGTTTTCCCCTCTTAGGTTACATAGGCTGCTTGCTTTTGTGTATAAAACCAGTATGACATCTGACTACAAGAGAAAGAAGAAGCTTCTGAAGCTAGAAGCGAAACTCAACTCAATCAACCCAACCCAGTCCAGTCAACAATATTTGAAAATCTTGGCAACATAGTCTCGATATTGTTACAGTGTTTACTCTAAGTGGATTTTGTTTGGACATATGGAACACAAAACAGTCCTGAACCTTTTTGAAATCCATTTACTCATGAAATCTGTTTCTACAAGCTGTAATTCAGAGTCTTTGAAGTGTTTTTTGGCCCTTATGGCTTTTTCCGACGATGCACAGTGTGAATGGGGGCGGAGAGTGGAGAGAGATTTTATTTATTGTTTGTGTCCCTAGGCAGATTTGTCCTGTGCATTTGACCCAATTTTCAACCACTGCAACCGGTCTCCAGATCTTTTCACGAGGATCTCAGTCCTCGATTCGTTAGCCTATTTTTCCTATAGCCATGAGCATTTCGCCAACAAACACTGCAAATTATGACAGATCCAGATGTTCTCAGCTGTGGTCAACCCATCGACCACATTTCGGTGATCTCAAAGCCTTGTTTGAAGTCATTCATGAACGTGCAGATCTTTTGAGATTTCACTTTAGATAAGAGTTAGCTTTTTAAAAGTGGCCTCTGAGCTAAACGCCAGGTCATATTCCGTTACGTTTCTGCTTTCTTTAGGGTCAGATGCACATCCAATGGCCACTAAACATCATCTTATAATATGTTGATGATGGCGAAACTACAGAAAGTATACAGACGTGTCAGACCATTCATTTATATGGGGACAGATACATTTTAGGAACAGGCCCAGATAGCTTGCTGTGATTTCTACGGCAATGGTCAGAGATTGACAGCCCCATATCCATCACTCGACCACAAGGCAACTGTGGCTACAACAGCAGCTAATTAGGGGTCTGTGGATATCTGGAAAGCCGTTCTTAAGTTGTAAGGCATTCATTTCAAAATACTTTCTTCTCCCCCATATAGGGAAACTTGTCTTCTGCCTTTGTACCCACTCGTCATCGCCACTGGGGCAACCTGTGAGGTGCAGCGTGCGGTTGCAGTGGTTAATATGAACTATTATAGCTGACAAACCAACGAATTAGACTGGACTTTCTCACATTTCATAACCTGGCTCTGAACACTGGCAGAAGTGCTTTACCCACATGTGGGAAACAACAATAAAAAAAAAAGTGGACGCGGAGTACGTTGCGCGCGGCGGGGTGCACACAGTAGTCAGCCCGTTTTTTTGTTTTTTTTTAACAGCCTGCTAAGGAAATGTAAAAGATTTTATTAGCGCTTAAAGGAAGATCGGCTGAATGGGAGCCTATTGTGAGCGCCGAGAGGGAAGGGAAGGGGGGGGTAAGAGCCCGTGGATTGTGCAGGGCTCAAAAAGCTTTGAAACACTGGCGCTCGGGATCAGCCTCCTCAGCTGTATAAAAAAAAACACACATGAAGCACTTTTGATTCCGCCGTAAAAGAGGGGGGGTAAAGAGAGAAAAAACGGCCCTCCAGTGTACGCAAACCCCTTTTATGTTAAGTCGCCGGCTAGAAGTGATGGTATTATTATGAATGTACAAAAATGATATTGTTTCCACCCCGGCTTCAAAGCCAAGCGGAAAATCAGCTCCAGGGAAATTAATGTAAGCTCCGACCTGTGATTACGCTGTTTATGAGAAGCTAGTAAAAGGAGCGGGGTTGAGGGGGGGGGGGGAATGGGACGCGTTTTAAGGAAGGGGAAAGGTCAGTAATCCCCACCGCCGTTCTCTATAGGGAGTGTGTTTCCAGCGCTAACAAGGGGCACCGACCTCTTGGCCTCAGGGTTGGCCAGGAGAAAATGTGACAAAAGAAAGAAAACAGAAGATCGGTTGAAGTTACTGAGGTCTTTTTGAAGTTGAAGTTTCTTTTTAACTGACAACTGATTTCAGCTGCTGGTTTATCACGAGAATTCGCTTTTGCTGGACTCGCACCCACGTTTGTCCGATGTGTCTTGTTCTTCTTCTGTTGTGTTGGGTCATTAAGACTCCACTAAAGTAGCGAGAAAGATGCTTTTTTTTTCTTCTTCATAAAACCCCAGAATTAGGGCTGTGTTTACAAAAAGTTGAAGGGTGCCAGCTACTTTCATACGTAAAGACCTGGATCTGTTCCATCATTGTAGCCTGACCCATTACTATTCTCGACAGTATCTTCATCCATACTTTTTACTGATTCCTGAGAAGTATAATCCTGATACACGTGGAAAACATGACCCATTTAGTGTGCTTGTTCGACCATGGGCTTTCATCTTGCAGTAATAATGGATTGAATTATTGGTAATTTCCTAAATACAGCAGCAGCAAAAACAAAACACAGACTCGGTAACTGATTTTTGGCTGTCACAAAAACTACCGCAAATCACGGGAAATGATTATGGATATGTTTTGGGCGCGTGAACAGCTTTGTCAGACGGTGATAGAAATAAATTGTGCCGATTTTAAGTCGAGACACGGCAGATGAAAACAGTGATTTTTTGTTACGCGGTTGAGAAGCTCATTTTTTTGGTCAAACTCACCCTTTACAATGTCTATTTTATAACGTTTTGTTGAGTATCGATTCGGAGTTTTACAGGAAGTCACTTCACCATCGCATCACACCAACCTTGTACAAACGATACAAAACTTTAGGTGAAATGGTCTGGAAAAGGTTTTAATTACACTTTTGTAACAATATAATACACTTTAATAGACTCTTTCCCGTCCTGTACTTCTGCAATGATACAGTATTTTGAAAGGGTTTTATTCAGTGGGATTATCTATTTCCTTGAGTTGTTAAAGAGGGGGTATTATGTAAAATCGACTTTTTCAAGCTTTATATCATGTTATGTCATTCCCTCATTAAACACATGCCTGGAGTGTTGCCTTGGCTCATTCACATATTTTTGAGTAATCAGTAAAAACTTAGACGGCAGCCATTTTAGGTGTAGCTATGCCTCAGTCCTCCTAGGAACGCCCCCACCTCCTGGAGACGCCTTTGGACCTTTCGTCACCAGCCAAGCCACCAACCACTGCTCCTCAGCTCAGCAGAGCCCCTCCCCGCACAGTAGTGTTGTTTAGATGCCACAGCAGTGTGCTGAAGGGGGCGTGTCGGAAAGCTTCTTAAAGAGACAGAGGCCTATTTCAAGACGTTCAGTACAGCCATTTTGAGAGAGCAATTTTATTCAAGGCAGTTATTTTAATTTACTGCATATACAGACCAACAGAAGGTTACGTCATCATTGTAGTATGCTATAGACTAGTGCTATGTGATTGAAAAAAGCATAATACCCCCTCTTTAAGCTTTAAGAAACTACTTTTAACTTATTTAAAGACTGAACTAAACAAAATCCACTCAAATGTTTATGTAACTATTCAATCAACAAAATAAAACCCTAATGTTTTTAGATTTTCTCGCAAAAAATATAGGCAACGTTAGCCAATTTAATGGATAAAATGTCCATGAAAACGTAAAATGAGAGCAATCTTGAAATGTTTTTTTTTATGTCAGTGATCTATAGCAAGTGTTGCTATGTCTCGCCTTCAAGTGCACATTTCGTGACTAAGACAGCGTCAATTCTCAGTCATCCTGGTGGTTCATTATTTGTTGATACATGTGGACATTTCGTCATTCTGATCTGAAGGCAGAAAAGCATACCTGCAGCACTTTTACTCCAACGCATTACATAAGAAAATTTCCCTTCCGAAAAGCTTCCTTCTTGTTTTTTGTTTTACTTGTTTTTTTATTGCCAAAGAACAGCTGTGACATCGAGTGGATCTGGGTCAATACTTGTCTTGTGAGTGGGTTAGGGATTTCACATTGAGTGAAGTTCAAAGCCTTATTGATGTAACCGGAGCTGACGGACTGAGTGTGTTTCTCTTTATGTCGGAGGTGTAAGTCCAGGTGTAGACCAAACCGGGCCAGGTAGAGCTGTGAGGTCAGGCAGGTGACGACAGAGCTCTCCGGTTCACCTGTGCAGAGAGGATTCATACGGAAATATGTCATGCATAACACCTGGACAGACACAAAGGCACATAGAAATTGGAGATTAATGAAGAAGCAATTTAACCGGGAAGACCGCATTAGGTAACTTTCTACTACTTCCTGTCACCTGTTTGTCGTATCTTCAAACATCATCTTCATTGTCATAACATGCACTCCCTCTTTCCATTATCCATGAAGGTGAATGAGGCAGCGAATGATAGTCTCCCTCATCATTTCGCGCGTCTTGCATGCACATTGCAGCCCTATTTGGAGCTTTGATTCTTCCGTACTTCAGCTAGCATCACAAGTATTTTTTGCTGGCTAAAAATAGACTGGTAACAGCTCCGTTAAGCAGTGCAATGTTATTAATTATGTCTGATTACAATAATACGTCAATGTCTGGAGAGTGGAGCTAGCTCTCGTTGTTGTTAGCCTGATGTGGACATTAGCAACATTAGCAACATTAGCATAACAGCGTTTTGTTTTTTAAGAGGCTCAACCGTTTGATACAGTAACACGCAAAGTGGGTGAATGAAAGGAACAAGCAGTCCCTCCAGGATTTCGCGGGCATTTTTTCCGTTTGTTGCGATTTTTTTTTCTGCATAGAACAATATATTTTTTACATCAACATGAAACTTTCCTTTGCATTTTACATCCGTTTTTACCAAAGAGACTCTGAAGAATAAGAAAAGACTTAAAATATATCTGTTATTTGAAATAGTATAATTTAAAAAACAGAATCATGTGCTCTCCCCTCCCCTCTCGTCTCCTCCACTCAGCTGTGGACAGTGGGCGGAGCAAACAGGCACTTGCCTTTGACTGTGAGCGCCAGGCTTTGACTCCACACAAATCTGATAAAATAAAGCCATGAGTGAGAATCGGAGGAGAACACACAAAAGGACAAATGTCTATTTCACGCATTGACATTGAGCTTCGGCTCCGGTTCAGCAGAACTGTGACTCCTAAAGTCACAGGGGAAAGAAGCGATCTAAATGCACACACAGCATTGTATCTGTCAGATAAAGCCTTTATTCCCAAATAAAGATCCAGGAGCAGAGAAACAAACTCTGACCGAGAGTAGGACCACTCAGCGGACCCAGGCGAGTGAAAGGAGGCGGAGCAGATGCGAAAGTCTGAATGACTTAAACCCGCAGAGGCCCTGGGCATGACTTCCTACACGAAAGTAAAATAGATTTAACCGATCAGAAACTCACTTTAGTTGCGCATATGTTTTGGAGTTCAGGAAAATTAAAAATTAGAAAATTGCAGTTTATTGGAATAGTTGCGGGAAAGTTGCAGGCTTTTGTAAAAGTTGTAAAGCCGCTCTGATTTTGCAGAGTTTGCTTGATTTTGCGTTAATAGTTGCAATCCCAACATCGCCAGTTCCTGGAGGGACTGAACAAGCCCACACAAGAACTGCATAAACTGTGTATGGCGCTGCCGGGTTGGATTTTCTAACCAAGATGAGAAAGCTACCCAATTTTCCAAGGATATTTCAGTTTAATTCATACCGTATGCCATAAATTTGGAAAATCTGACTTCTGAGGATAACTGAAATGCAGCATAAGTCCTAGTGGTTTGGTCTTCATGATTAAATTGAATGTTTTGAATGTTTGTACTCTTGGAACAGGAAAACCGCAGAGGAGCCAACATGAGTGAAAGTGTTTGGCATACAACTATAATTCGCAGAACATGCAGCCTGTTTGACTGAGGGGGCATAATTTCAAACACATCTTTATCACTAGCTTACACTTTGTTGCTTAGAAAATGCAATATTGTTCTGAAACAAAGTATTCAGTAGTTCCACTTCCTGATTTTCAAGCAATCTCCCCATAGGCCCCTCCCTTTTTTCCATACAGAGGATAAAAACATGAAAAAATAGACCGGCCACCTCGTTTGGCTGCAGTTTGGCGAGTTGCTAAGAACAGGTGAAGCTTCATAGGGAGCTGTCGCCGCACTCCAATAGCCACTGGGGAAGATCCAAAGCTTACTCAAAGGTGCGCGAGTGGGTCGAAACACAGTTCCAGGTACGTTTTTGATGAGGCAAAAGCCCTAATAAGTGGATTATGCAATATGACCCCACTCTTCAAACTGTGGGAAAGGTCTGTCGCACACAATTGCCTTGTTATGTGTTACTGTGACCTGTGTACAACCTCGCCTCACTCCAGCCACAATGTCAAGCTGCTCTGTGTTTAGTCTCGGCGTGGCTTCTATTTTGGCCAGGGCGGCCCGATGAACATAACATACTTATCTGCCACTGTTGCTAGGTGGATGCCTGTTGTATTTGGACGGTCTGTAGTCAGGCAGCGCTATTTAGTGTTTTGGAATCCGTTTTTTTTTTTTTTTGGTTTTATGTACAGGATATGAGGCTCCTGGGAGTCTTCCTCATTTTAACACATGGGCCTGCTACAATCCCCCCGTCTCCCGTATTTGGGTGTCTTCTACTCGGGACATATTTTCGCTAAGTTTACATTGAGTTGATTGCTTCCAAAGTGAGGAGCAACATTCATTTAGAGCTGTACAAAGGGTGTAACCTAAACTCGCGGGACAGCTGACGAGTGCGGACACGTCCCGCTGCAGAACAGTGAGATCCCGGTGATTCCTCGTGGACAAACACATGACTCATCCGAGGCCATGTGACACACGTACTTGTCACATGCGCTGAACATTTCAGGTTAAAGTTAGTCTGCACACAACAAACAGCTTCACCAGGGAGGTACTGCAAATAATATGGATGCACACTTTATACAAGGGCTGTTTGTTTAGACCGGCGGTGTGAGGGGTGCACGACGACGGGGTTGTGTCAGATGCACAGAGCAAGGGCAGAGGCATCCACATAACTCCTCTGCCTCTCTGGTAGACTCACTGTAGTGGTATGCACTTTTAACTGCTGCTTGTGATTCTGTCATAAGTTACAGTGCTTAAGCTGTACTGAATTTTTGCTTTATGATGCCATGCAGTTGTAACCTTAGCAGCAAATTACTGTGGCTCCACAAAAAGTTGTTACTACTCCCACTTGTCTTAGAAGCTCCTCTCAGTCCGCTGACCTTTTGCCTGTTTCTTAGCTGTGAAAGGTTTAAAAGTCTCCATGCAGATGTCGTGTCTTTCCCTTTGCCCTGACATTTGTATACAAAACAGCACAGATTACCGTTGGTTTTTTTTTATAATGGAATTTAGATATCATCGTGTGGGTTGACAATAATCATCTCATGCAGGCTCGCAGGCCTTGCGGTTATGACAAACCTGCAACGTGCAATTAACTGAAAATCTACTTTGACGCCAGGGGGTTACAAGGCCAATTTCAAACAATCGTTACGTAGTGCCGTTTGTTTCAACTAATTCTACACCAAAATATACAGTCGTTACACACTGAAGAAGCAGTCTGTGGTCAATGAGAGGTTAACAGGAGCACTTTTGCATTATATGCCACATTGGCAGAGCTGCTCTCCCACCTTGGCGTCACAAGCTTGAGTCATGGCTCCAACCATTAGACAAAAATGATTGTATGGACTCTTTAGGTAATAGCTTGCTGGGCTAAAATTATTATTAAAACTGCTGTATATTAAGTGCACCTTTCATAATTTGATTGACGTGCAAGTAACCCCTAATTATTTCCCAATGCTTGACTGTGCAATGAGCTGCTCAGCATTAGACAAACACAGACATTATCTTTAACCCCCAGTCATATCTTGCTTTATAGCTGATGATGTCACAGCGACCCAATCCACTTCCCCGTCCAAATATGGCTGTGCTTGTACTGTAAGCCAAACCATCTAAACTGTAGATGACGTTTGCTCGAATCACGTGACATCATGTATCGTGAGTACCGGAGTGGTTCAGGTGCGAACCAGGTGTGTTGCTGCAGCTTTTTATGAATCTGAGAAGGGAGGGGATGAAAGGAGGAGATCCCCATTAGTCTTCTGGCAATACTCTCTGAGTCACCCTCATAATGTCATTCTGCTGAACTGTCAGAAGAGGCATGCCCAGGAACTTAATTTACTCCTAAAATGGATTATACACATTTAAGCTTGAAAGAGTATGATTCGGAATTTTAAACTTGAGCTGTTTTTGTGTGTGTGCTTTCAACAACGTTATAACGTTCCCTCATCAAAAATGTCAAATACACAGAGTAGTATTTTGATGGATTGCAAACGTGTCCACCACATTTTTAATGCCCATAATCAGATCACCAGACTCGAGCAGATCTGTGCTCAAAAAGGGTCTGTTTTTTTGGCTGTAAAATTATCAATACTGAGGTTCCCAAAATACTATTTTAAGCCTCAATAATGGATGAAAAGTCTACTTTAAGATTGATTTTTGTCTTAATATGGAAATCTGAACAAATGAACAAAAAGGAACGGTCCTGTGGTGGTTCTGATTGAAAATTTGCCCAAAATTTGGCTAATACCTATGGGGTTCCACAAGGGTCAGTTCTTGACCTCATGCTATTTAGTTTACATTGTTTCATTGTTTCTGGTCACACAACATTTTTTTTAATTGAAGCAAAAATGGAGTGGGATATGTTTTAACCTTTTTAGGTGTAATTTTCTTAGCTCACTGGCAGAATAAATACAGTTCAAGATGGAGAAGCTGGGGTGGCTGATAGTTCTGCTGCTGCAGTGATGAGATTGGATAGGATGATGGAATGCAGAGAGAGGGACTTTACATGAATGAGGAAAGGAAATGATGTATGATAGACTTGCATAAGCGCAATGCTGCATCTTCACCACTGACATCAGCTTCCATGACACGCTGGTGCATATTTTAGTGACACTATTATACATCTAAGCACATTTAAGCACCAAACACTCCCATAGATGCTCATAACAGCAGGTGGGTGGTGTGAAGTCATCTGCTTAGATCACTGTTTAGACCAGCTGCAGACCATGTCATAGGTTATGCATTTTTTCCTTCCTATGAGCACAGGTGAACTTTCTTTTGCAACATTTTGACCATGTTACACAGTTACATCACCATCAAACACATACCCGGAGTGGAGATGCTTTGTTTAATTCTGTCACAGTACAGTAATCCGGCATAATTAGTCTGTCACTCAAAATAAATGGATTATCTGCCCTACATCACACTGTTCACACCCATGAAGCAGTGTGGATTCAAGAGTTTGAATCGGCTTGTATTGGTCTATCTACATTGGTTTAGTGTCAGTGGAAATGTCACTTTTAATTTATCTTGTTGATTTGTCAGATTTGTTTTGTCAGTGCTCTTGATTTTAATGTTCAACAAACAATGAGAAGGTGACTCACTGTACATGTGACTAGATAATGCATTGCAGATCTTTACCGTCTAAATTAGTGAATGTTTACACTTCCCAGGCCTGGCGCAGCAGCACAGCTGATCAGAGGGAGGACACACTACAGTGTTGTTGCTGTTGGGATAAAGAAGGTCAGAGGAGGTGAGAATACAGCTCTAGAAATAACTGCACTTTTACAGTATATTATTGTAAACATGCATATTTTAAACGCATAGCCACAAAGACATTCTTTGCTTTAATTCATACATTTTAACAGTTTCGTGTAGCCATTGTCAATCGCAGCTGTTTAGGGGTGAGACTCAAGGAAGGCAACAGTGTGAAGGGGATTAATCGCCCGTTTACTTCGTCTGTTCTAGGATTGGACGGCCAAAGTGAGCCAGTGGTGCAGAAATTGGAAATATTTATTTTCAGCTGCAGTATTGAGAATGGAAACAGCAATGCAGTGGAATTGCCGTGCCAATGATATGCAACCAGGGAAAGTTTGAAGCGAGAGAGAGAGTTCTGTAGGTCGTACTTGATGTCAAAAGTTTGAGAACCACTGGGTTAGAGGTTTAGGTAGAGTTTTCCAAATAATAAGAGATCATGCAGCATGTCACTTCATATAACAATAGAGAAACTATGAGTGCTAAATGCACAAATGTGTGAAAGCGTTCAGCGGGGTCAGTCCTCAGGGCTGTCAATCACTTAGCCTGGCGATGACAGACCTTTCCCCGGCTTGGGTTGTCAAAGCCGTCTTGAGTTTCCTCCCATCATGCTCCTAGTTTATCCCCGCAGGACCATCTCTGCCGCATCCCGGCGCCTTCACCCACATGCCTGCAAACAATTAAACAATCACACACCAGCGGCCCTGCAGGAAGTGAGCCCATTATTGTGAATTACAGTGGGCCAGATTGTATTTCCACTTGACGGTGCATGGAAAACGCTTTTGCCGGCTCGTGTCCCATGTGTCCCCGATCAACACGCCGCTCCTCACTAATCAGGCTCACATTGGCTTTGACAGATTCTTCCTTCTCTAATGGCCAAAGCTGACGTTTACAAAGAAAAAGCACTCTGAATGTCGGCCAAGGAACTGTAAGTCAATTATGGAAGACGTGGAAGGGGTACAAAAAAGTTTAATAAACAAAATGCTAAAAAATACCTTTGTTGAGCATAGGCACGCTTTGCTGAAAATAGCAGGATGCTAGTAAGTGTAAAAGTGTAGTTACAAAGACACAAAAATAAACAAATGATTGACAACATATACAAATACATACACTGAGGTGGTCACACAGGTTTGTTGTCACATATTTGTCTTTTCTTTGAAACTATGGTGTTTTTAGTTTCTGAAAAACAATTAAAATAAAACTTTTTTGGTGTGTTTTTGTCATTTTTTCTTTCATTATTTGCTATCTTCATCGCTTTCTTTCCGTTGCTTTTTTGCCGCTTTTTGTTGCATTTTCATCCTCGTTTTTGTCAATATTTTGACGCTCTTTTCGAGAAGCTTTTAAGATTTGGGTAATGCCACATTTAATGTGCTCGGATCAGGTGGGGGTTAAGAGGTTAAAACAAAAACAAAAAAGTCAAGGCTTTGAAGTGGACATGTCATGCGTATGGAGCCTAAAAATAGACCTAAAACCTTATTTCGGTGCCTCAGCTTTGATATTTTACGTTCTATAATATGAAAATACTGTATGTGACCAGTCACTAGAATCAGGGACACAAGTCGGTTCTGGGGCATTTTGAGCTTTTCACAGATTGCTAACGTGTAGTCTCCAAGCTTTCCAACAATGTGTAACACATGGAAATCTGATAATATTTGGAGACGTAGCCGCGGTTTGAAGTTAACAATTCCAAATAGGCCAAAGGGCACCTCTCTCTGCTGTTGAGAATAACAATAGGGCTCATTTAAATCTCCCATACGCCCGTAAAGCTCCCCACTCTCATGTCATGTTATTTGTATGTTGTTGCTATGTGTATGTTGGGCCATAGTGATGTAGATAATGGACATAGTGTAGCCTACTCTTTCATTTACTTTACAGTCAAAATCCTGCGTGCTTCTCCCACAGCTTCTCTCTGCCTGTGTCAGCTCCGCCTCCATGAGCTGCTGAAGCCTCACGCTGAGAGTTACAGACTCCAGACATAACTGAAGTTATAACGTTAGAAAAGACTCCTGTACTACTTTTGTAATGCACATACGCTCTCATACACATGAGAGGAAAAGGCCGACATTGCGAAGTATCGCCGCGCGTGATCACATGTTTATGTTTCACTCCACACACCCAGCGTACCTTTATCTAACTATAAAACCGAAAATATGAAGCGGATCTCTTTCAAATAAGAAGTGGCTGAAAGCTAGGGATGCGCTGACTACATTTATGGATTAGTTTAAGTTTGTAGCCATCAAACAGACACGATGATGGCACAGCGGCCACAAGCAACAACAAAAACAACTTTCACTCACCCATCTTAAGTAACCTTTGCGTGCCTTCTCCTCAGCAAACTCGTGGTGAATCCATTTTCGTCTCTCAGTTATTTTCAGTGTAGAGTTTGGCAAATCCGCGCTACATCCTTCTGTCTAAAATCACGCTCTGAAGGCAAGGAGTTGGCTCGGGAAACGTAACGGTCAGCAGGGCGATGTGCATGCTTACAGCCAGGGCATCATCAGTGTCACGGAAAAGTCAGCCTGGAAAAGTTCACTGGTTTCATGCAGAAAAACGAACCTCTGCAGTAGTATTCCAGCGTTAGCAGCGGCAGCCTCTGAGAGCCACACATGGGGGAAGCCTTGCATAACCATGAGCCACACGCGCACAATGACACGCCCCCCACGGTGTGTGCTATTTCTCCGACAAAACAAGCCGAATTAAACCTGAAAAACGGATCGACAATAGGCGTATGTATAAAACTGCCTTTTTTGCGTGGCATTTGTCAACAACGCAAACTAAAGCGGCGGTGCCTCCTCCACTGTGTTTACAATATACACTCACCTAAAGGATTATTAGGAACACCATACTAATACTGTGTTTGACCCCCTTTCGCCTTCAGAACTGCCTTAATTCTACGTGGCATTGATTCAACAAGGTGCTGAAAGCATTCTTTAGAAATGTTGGCCCATATTGATAGGATAGCATCTTGCAGTTGATGGAGATTTGTGGGATGCACATCCAGGGCACGAAGCTCCCGTTCCACCACATCCCAAAGATGCTCTATTGGGTTGAGATCTGGTGACTGTGGGGTCCATTGTAGTACAGTGAACTCATTGTCATGTTCAAGAAACCAATTTGAAATGATTCGAGCTTTGTGACATGGTGCATTATCCTGCTGGAAGTAGCCATCAGAGGATGGGTACATGGTGGTCATAAAGGGATGGACATGGTCAGAAACAATGCTCAGGTAGTCCGTGGCATTTAAACGATGCCCAATTGGCACTAAGGGGCCTAAAGTGTGCCAAGAAAACATCCCCCACACCATTACACCACCACCACCAGCCTGCACAGTGGTAACAAGGAATGATGGATCCATGTTCTCATTCTGTTTACGCCAAATTCTGACTCTACCATCTGAATGTCTCAACAGAAATCGAGACTCATCAGACCAGGCAACATTTTTCCAGTCTTCAACTGTCCAATTTTTGTGAGCTTGTGCAAATTGTAGCCTCTTTTTCCTATTTGTAGTGGAGATGAGTGGTACCCGGTGGGGTCTTCTGCTGTTGTAGCCCATCCGCCTCAAGGTTGTGCATGTTGTGGCTTCACAAATGCTTTGCTCCATACCTCGGTTGTAACGAGTGGTTATTTCAGTCAAAGTTGCTCTTCTATCAGCTTGAATCAGTCGGCCCATTCTCCTCTGACCTCTAGCATCAACAAGGCATTTTCGCCCACAGGACTGCCGCATACTGGATGTTTTTCGCTTTTCACACCATTCTTTGTAAACCCTAGAAATGGTTGTGCGTGAAAATCCCAGTAACTGAGCAGATTGTGAAATACTCAGACCGGCCCGTCTGGCACCAACAACCATGCCACGCTCAAAATGGCTTAAATCACCTTTCTTTCCCATTCTGACATTCAGTTTGGAGTTCAGGAGATTGTCTTGACCAGGACCACACCCCTAAATGCATTGAAGCAACTGCCATGTGATTGGTTGTTTAGATAATTGCATTAATGTGAAATTGAACAGGCGTTCCTAATAATCCTTTAGGTGAGTGTATATCAACTTTTTTTCCCACATAAAAAGTTCCATAATGCACCTTTAAGTTTTCATTTAATGTCCATATGACTCCTGGCAATTCTTCCGATCACGCAAAATGTACAGTTTCTAACTACCGCGGCCTGTACCCTATTTAAGTAATTCCATCCCGTGATAAGTCGTTAAGTCTTTTAAATCCGTGTGTCCAATTAAAAATAAAGGGTTTGATGAAAATGCATGCTGAGAAAAGCTTTTTTTGTGTGTGTGTGTGTGTGTGTGTGTGTGTTTGTTTTTTCTTGTCAAGCACATGACCAGAGACGTGTGGTTTACCCGACCGCAGCAGGATATCCCAACAGCATCAGGAAGGACATCCGTGAAACTAATCACGGATGACCCCCACCCCCACACCCCCACCCCCACCCTCATAACCGCAGAGCCCCCTCCCCTTAAGTAGCCGGCTTCTCATCTCCTTACACTCTGGATCAGCCCAGCCGGATCTTCTATCTAATGGGGCCAAAGTCCACTAATCAGGCCCTATAAGTCCTCTTTATTGACCGTGAATTAATTTCCAAGGAACCGTCCGAGCGGGATTTTATAACTTAATAACGCACCAATTAATCTGACTTAGCTTCGTGACCTGCAGGGTGTTCTAATTCCAGCACGGTGGCATGGCTACAGACGGTCTACTACGGGAATGGGTTTCATGTGATTGTAATTGAGGGGTGTTGCTATAAAGACTTATGTTTTGCTAGTTTTCTCCCTTAACATCTTGTTTAAAAAAAAAGAAAAGACAAAACTAACCCTTTGCGATGCTTATTTATGATGTTTTTTTCCACTAGCGAGCCGGAGAGTTTGTGTATTCATTCACAAATATTGACGTGTTTGGTATCTATGGCGAACGAGATGATGCTGTATCCAATAAGCTGAAGACGTGAGATTTATAAAGGTGCATGCGTAGATGAAAAAAATATGTTCCTCAAATTCTCAAAATGTTTTCTTTACACACTTCCAACAATATCTCCAGTTTAGTAGCTCCTGCAAACTCCAAACCTTCCATTATTGTGCGTAATCATTTTTCAAAAGTGTTTTTCAGAGAGATTTTTCAAATATCTAATTCCTAGCCTGATTTCATGAGCTTTGAACCACAAATTGAATTATTTTTATATGAAAATTAAAATGATACAATTTTCCACATATTTATATCAGTAAATATACAGTTTTTTCCCTATTCACCTGCAGTGATTCACCTTCAGTTATTTTCTTTGTATGGAAGACTTTCGTCACCTAAGACTTTGTTGGTTTGCATTCCAAAGTTTAACTAGAGCACCCTCCGCTTGCAGCAGAGCAATTTACACAAATAAAAAAAACCTCCATTATTAGCCAACCATGTGCTAGCAAATCTATGGCACCGTGATAATTGCAGTTTGAGTGCAAAACTGCACTTGTTTCGGTGATGGGTTACGGATTCCACCGTGACAAAAACATCCCAAACCTGGAGAGATGTGGCAACGCTTTTTTTTTGTTATGAAGCTTCACGTCTCAAGCCACACCTTCGCGACAGCCAATCACCGCAGCTGCACATTCCTGCTTCAGCCAATCATTGCCCAGGATTCCCTTTCTTAAGCTTCCTCGTCCATCGCTCGGCCGTTTCCCAGCTGTGCTGCGACCCTCCTCCGCCCCCTCCATCTGGCTTCTCCTCAGCTCTGTTCGTCGTTTTCATCTGGCTGACCCCGGGTCTCGTCCTCTACCACCACCAGTGTTCAGAGTCCGAGGGAAGACTCTGTCAATCATTCATCATCGCCGTGTATTTCATATCGTTATGTCGTTATGTATCGTCTGAGCCCCAATTATGATTCATGTCCAATAAATCTTTCCTATCGCCATTCTGTTTCTGTGAGTCTTTCCGAGTTGAATTGTATTTACTGTGATGGTATACATTCTGGTTCTCAATCTAATCTGAAATGGCGAAAACATACATATAAAGTCATACATGTAAAGATTTGTAAAGTACTAAAAGGGCTTTAATTTGTGCATTAAGAGCAAATAAAAGTCGCGTTTTTACAATTATGTTACGTTCTACATTTTAGTTGTGTTACTAACTCTTCTCCTCCTGCTATCATCTGTTTTGGTAACAAAGCATCAACGTGCATCTGTAGCTGCTGTGGTAAACAATGAGACAATCCCTGCAAAAAATAGTGGTTTCCAGGAATGAGTTTAGCCAGTATGTGCGATTGGCCAGGATCAGTGCTGGGTGGTAGTGGGGAGGGGGGGTCAGAGGCGGATTAGCAGGAGACTGTAATTTAGTGAGCGGCAGCAGGGAAAGAGCGCCACATCACCGGGGCACGCTTCTCGGGTCATCACACACTGCCGCTCCGTGCTGTCAACAATTCGAACGCACTGCAGGTAATGCTGGTACAGCGCGCTCTCGAATGGGAATAATGCAGCAGGTGATTGGCCCCCGAGGTGTGCGCATATAACAATGATACCAAAAGAAAATGTTGTTTTTTGCGAGAATGTCAAAATTCCTCAGCACGTGGATTTCAGAAAGCGCATTGTTGTAATTGTGCGAGTATCGTCAGCACAACGCATTCCGGGTGCATTTTCTTGTGTTTCAAGGATTTCAGGCTCATATGGTCCTTTCATTTTGTGCTTTTACCTGCACAATCTCACAAGAAATGGCCATGGTAATGTTTTATGCTCCAAGGAAACACGTTTTCTCCTAAAGGCTTACATTAGTCCTTCGGCTAATCTTAGCTTGGCCCTATCCTGGTCCTGAAAGGTTTATTTTGGCCTCCGTGCTGTAGGTGCCGGACTAAAAGTGATATTTATACAGTCCCAGGAAAAAAGTCTGAGTCTGGCACTTAAAGAGGGTCAGGGTCTAGTTATTATGATAAACTTACGGGATCTTATGTGAGAACACGGGGGTGGGGGTTGGGGGGGGGGGGGGTGTTGATGCTGATGCCGGCAGCTGTGCATTGCCCCGTCAGCCACCCTTTCCGAGCCCTATTGTACAGTGAAAGCACCTGGCGGATTTAAGCCCCTTCGGACAATCCGGGTAAACAAACAAGTAAGCAAAGAGGGGGCATGGCACTGTTAAGCTGAGTTCAGACAGCAGCTGAGGAGAGGGAAGTAAAGAGCTCTCCTTCATCGAGTAATGAGGGTAAGACTACACCAAACTGATATGGGCAAACACTTTTTGTGAACTCTCAAAGGCTCGGTCCCTCAAAGTCTTTTGATATGGTTATGGGGAATTAGATGTGGTATTGGAAGGGCCACTGTAGCTGCCATTCATCACTCTCCGATTTTCTCGTTCATCGCTAATGTAAACAATTCACTGCCTTTACCTCGCTGTACTATCAGACGGGGCAAGAGCGATGACTTCAACAAGACATACTTCATGCGGAAAGGAATACAGCAACATCTGAAATCATGACAATGGCTTTGTTATGAGTAGGGTGTCCACCTCAAATGGGAGTGAAAGTGGGACACGTCATGTGATGCGGTGGGACGTGGAGGGACGACATGGCAAACTTAGTTTACATAAAATCAAATTATGTACCACATTCACTCATACAGGTAGAAGTAGGTCACAGAATATTCTAATCCAGAAAGTTAAGAAACATAATGGAACATTTAATGCAAGATTAAGACAATCAATCAATCAATCAATCAATCAATCAATCAATCAATGGTTTTGTATAGCCCAGTATCACAACAGGAGCTGCCTCAGGATTGTACAAACATTAAAGCAATGAAACAAAACAGTCAACAAGACAACGGAGAGTTCAGGCAAATGAAGTGTCCAGTCCAGGCAAACTCAAAAACCCAGTAGGAGAAAAAAGAAACCTCAGGGAGAACCACAGAAGGAGAGATCCACTCCTATGGACGGACAGGCTATAGATAGGGCCCAGGGCCCGATGGGAGTCCATCAGCAGACGGGACAAGACCGCAGTCCTTGGTGGGGCTTCAGTTCTTCTTGTCCAGTCCCTGTAGGCAGGGTTCCTTCGTTCCTCCGAATCTGTGCATTTCTCATTTCGAAATATTTGGAAACATTAGATTAAGCCGAGGAACAATTTCGATATTTGACAAATTGGGCAAAATAATTGTGTAAAATGGATCAAATAAAAAGAGGGACAGGTGGTCACCCTACTTTGGAGGTATTTAGCGGGAAATGCTAACAAATCATGAGCAACTGTGGTTAGTTTACAGGTTTGCCATACTGTGCTGTAAATGTTCGTCTAGCAACTTACAAATTGTGTTTTGAGTTGCACAAAAAGTATTAATGTTGGCCAAACACATAGCTACATTCCTTAGTTCCCCCTGTTCATGTAAAACATGGAACATCGGTATCCAAACACAGGTGTGCACTCGCAAAGCATTCTTAAGCTGAGTTGAAACGGCCATTGACGAACGACATGGAGGGGGTCAAAATAAAGACTTATAAGCAAGAAAAAGGTCACAGTCTGGGCTAACTCGAGAGACCCTCTGCCTGGCGTCTCTCTGGTTCATGCGGCGAACCAACCAAGATGATGCTTTGTAACCGTACCGGACTATGCCAGGAATGTAAGTTCGTAACAATGGCAACAATGCAATCTCACGTATGAAGGACAGCCATTCCGTATTGATCCCAAAATTCCTTTGCCCATTGTCGTAGCACTCGTACCTGACTCGGCTAAATGAGATGTGGGGGATTAGACCCTTTTGTCCTGTCCCATTTTGCCTCTCAAGATTTTTTTTTTTAACCCCCATTTCTTCAGGCCTCCCCCCTCCTCTAACGCAGAGAAATCCACGGGGGTTTTGACCATCCCACCTGCGGAGAGAATAATATCCTAAATCCATATTAGTGCTCTTTCCCAAAAGCTTTGGTCAACAGATGGTTTAACCCAAATCCCCAGGACCTCCCATCCGAACACCGCCCCCCCTTCCCCGTCCCATTTGACGTGAAGCTTGGGCATGTTTTGGCAAGCTCTGTTTACACAAAAAAATGTCGCATCAATTATTTACACTGGACAGTTAATTTCTGTTCGATTTCCGCACAGATTGTCAACTCAGAAAGCAACGCTGTTCAGCTTATCAGTTTTCGGCTACTGCTTGCTGTTTCAGTAGCCGTCATGGTGCGTTACCGGATGCATGCTTGCCATTCCAGTACCAAAAGCATTCACTTGGCTTTGATTTTGCACAAGACACTTGATTTTGCACATGAACAGATAATAATATTGTTTTGCCCAAATTCCTCGCTCCTCTCACTGTGCACTGATAACTGGACTGTGAGCATAAAACAGCTTGATGACAATAAGAGGAGATGAAGTCTGTGCTACTAAAGGGAAGTTTGGAATGTGTTAGGCTTAAAGCTTCTCTCAGCTACTTCATTTTGCCGGACCAGAATTGCGTCGCTAGATGTGCCACCTTCCAACAGTGAGCTAATTTTGTGCCACAGAAGCAGACCAGCGCTGCGCGTCCCTCACCTCTCACGATGCAACTCCCACCACGCCCCTCACCAGCCCACTCACCGTGTGAAAACAAACACATGCAGAGATCGCAAATGTTTGAATCAGCAGACGCAGTGACATTTAGCGGCTAACACAGTCAGAGTTTAGCATTAACGATCGTGAACTGACAAACAACTGACCGACCTGCTCTGATGCAGCTGAAATCCTCATGAAATGTCCGTTTGTTTAATAATCCAATATCTACAGGGAGCAGTCAGGTCCTTTTATTTTAAAGCAGGCACCGGGAGGCTGTGAGGCGTTCAAGGGTTGCTGTGGGGAAAAAAACAGGGTATCCGCGGGATCTTAAAAAGTCTAAAAAAAGTCTAAAATTCAAAAAAATCCAAATTTAAGGCCTTAAAGGAATAGGCCACCGTTTTTACACATTGAGATATGTTCTTACCTTAGCTTTGACGAGTTCATTTGTACCTGTCTGGTCTCCATGTGTGCCTTCCGCAATGTAAACACAGCACAGACAGCATTAGCATTTAGCCTCTCTCTTCTCTTGTATACTGTAGCTCCAAACGAGGTGAAGATAGAAGCTACCAAACTCTTCCACATTTTCCCTATTTAAATATGGTTACTTGAAGTGTTACACCATAAAGTATAATGACACAAAATTAAACAATGTGGATTTTCTAAGCGGATAAAAAGGGGAACTATATTGTAAAGCGTAATAATACCAGGAGTAATTCGGCATCCAAGCAGTGATATTTTCACTTTACTGTGCGGATGCCGAATTACTCCTGGTATTATTACGCCGCTGGCCGCTGCACAAACAGCGTGTAAACACACCGATAGTTGAGCGAGGCAGAAGAATGCTGTCCTCCAGAGCTTCATCCGCTCAAAAACACGATCGAAGTCAGCAGTGTGGGACCTCTTTAGGTGTCTAAAAGATGACCATGGTGTTGTTGTCGCTGATGGGCATGATCCGTCATGCTAATACTGTCATGGAAAAGTTGCAGCAAAATGCGCTGATATGTCAAACAACATCTTGGACATAATCCTTCGCTGTAAATGTCCAAGTCAAGGTAACGAACTGCATAATTACAAAAAAAGTTCAAAAGTTGTCCAAATGTTCGGAAACACCCTGGCTCACCCTGGCTCAGGATGCAAACACAAAGCTAATGCTCTCCACTCTGCTCAGCATAACAGAAAGGAAAGTGAAAGCACAAATACGAGTCCAGTTACTTTAGAAACATATTTCCTCAGTTTGTTCAACAAAGAATTAAGCAGGGCAGCATAAGTTTTGATAACATCAAACCTAGACTAGATTGTGGCCTAATAATAATCATTTGTCAAAAACGTAACATGAGGAAATAATTTATATAATACGATATAATCACTTTATGGATACAGACTGCAACACATATGACTGGGGGCGGGGCCTAGATGAAGGAGAAGGGAGTGTGCTATCGGAATCGCAATTTTTCACTCTTTTTAGACATTTTCTGTCAGACAATATTTAGCACACAGAAATTAAGTTGAGTCAAAATCGGGTTCCTGTTAATGTTCTGTCTCATTTTTGTGTTAGAAAATTCAGTCGATTGTCCAGTAGAAGTGAAAAAACGGTACTCGAAGCTAGCCGTTAGCATATAGCTAACAATAGCATCATGGTTTCTCCGTCATTTATTTATTCAGGGGCTCTTGAATTGCTTTGCTCCTCACCATGTCACTGTATTTTCATTTGGTAGGACATTACATCTAGTATAATTCAGCATTTGCTGTAGTAGTGGTACAGTGACAGGTGAAAGAGTCGTGACGTTGATGGGTCAAATAAACAAACGTCTAGAAGCAAATCACCAGCTTCTGGACAGATTAGGCATCAACGTATTCCGCTTAAACAACAAACCAGACAGTACAGCGCAGGTCACTGCACAGTCATGGATGCTTTCGAAGGGGTTGCGGAAAGTTCGCTGCATCACCCGGCATCGCACAGGGCAGGGCGGATTAACCATTTCCGAGCAGATGTTTCGAAAATATTTCAGTTGTCAAAAACTTCAGCTGATACGTGTCTGGCTCCGAGGTATGACTAATGCTCTCTGTCCGTCAGCGCGCCTCTCGAGCCGGCACTTGACACATGACGAGCAGCTTGAAGCGACTTGTTTTTCGGAGAGGGGGCAGGCCCGCTCTCCACAGTGCGCCTGTTGTTCCAGCGTGGTGCGGATTACAATTAGGCAGCCACTCCGGTAGGGGCTTAATGACCAAGCGGCAGCAGCGGGAGACTTCCTGAACGGCGCTAGGTCAGGCCCTAATTGGTTCTGGCACAGCAATGCTCGCCCTGCTTATCTCATAGCCAGCTGAGAAATATCAGCAGTGAAGTGTGAATCAAAACATGTTGATTGGAGGAAATGGTGATTAGGCACAACGGGCAGGGAAGAAAAGAGGGAGGTTGTCAGATTAGATGTTTGAGGAAATGTGCATGGAAAAACGTCTATAGAAAGTCCCCGAATTCATCAACCGATCATGTCATTCGGGCTTTAAAAATGGACACAGCTACTGTAACTTACAAAAGCCCTATCGCACAGCACAGTGAACTAAACCGAAGAATTTTACTGTGATACACTTCCGCATCCACGGCACAGAAATAAAGTTAGGTTTACGCATGATGACATTTGATAAGCTATCTGGATAAACGATCATGGACGACCACTTATGAGTCACTAATAAACACAGTGAAGCTGCGTTTCAGTTTCATGCAGCTAAAATCTGGAACAGTCTTCATGAGGATGTGAGACAGGCCTCAACTCTGACACTCTGACACTTTGAATTGCCTTGTGTATGAATTGTGCTCTACAAATAAACTTGCCTTGCCTTATGCTGACAAAAACGTAACTCTAAAGCATACAAATGACAAATGATTTTTGTTCTAAATGTACCAAACCACATATTAAATTAAATAACGTACAAGTTAAGAGACATTTTTACATCTTTTATCAGGTAGAAATGTACGATAATGCACAAGAAAATGTGGGCAGCAAGAGGGAGACGAACTGACTATGACATTAGATACCTGAAACATACACAAATGAGACGAAATAACCCTCTGGCTTTTGGTAGGGTTATATTTTTATAACATGGCTCAAAATAATAATGACCTGATGACATATGAGGCTATTTCAATCTGCAAAAAGACTCACAGAAACAAAGCTGCATTAGAAGAGTTTTATTGGACATGAATCATGTTTGGCCCTCAGACCCCGACGGAAGACAGTGAATCAACGGTATGAAATACATGGGTGTGATGAAGAACTGTAGGCGAGTCTTCCCTCTGGAGTCTGGACGGCCAGTGGACAACGAGCCTCGACAAACAGAGTAGACAAACTCTCGACAAACTCAGCTAAAATAGAAGTAGTACCAGCAACGTGACTGAAGAAAAAGATGGTTGTCATCATTCAATGTGATCATCAGTTTGTTATTTCCAGAATAAAGTCTTGAAAAATGCTTAAAGGATCTGTATCATGCTATTTTAGCCATTCCAAAGTAAAGTATAGGCATATATATGATATATTGTACCTCTATCACTATGGAGTACTCATTTTTGAGAGAAATATAAGTATTTTTGGGGGGTATTTTCCCTACCCGGAAGATAAGACGCTTCGATTCAGTTAACTCCGCCCCTCTCTCTGCTCATTCCACATTTGCAGTATTATAAATATAAATATCGCTGCAAAAAGTGAAGTTACTTCACATAATGCAGTTATAAGGAGTTGACATGTGCAAAGCAGTTTCATAAATGGCTAACACACATGCTAACACACACGCTAACATGCGTTTTGATTGACTCACCGCTCAGTTTGGACTCCCATGAGATCGCGTTGGTTATAAAAGTTATAAAAGTTAATCCACTTTGATTCTGGCCAAGGTTCACCAAGCATCCATCAGGTTGGTTGATATAGTAGCTAGCTTAATCCCGGAAAGAAATTCCAACTTCTGGCGAGTGCACTCTTCTTTAGGAAGGTTGAATAGTCCTGTTGCTCTCGTAGCCAAACGCGCATCCGTGACATTATCGGTAAGAAAAAAGAGCAGGCGGTGTCCAGAGTAGGTTAGAAAGAGCTCAGTCTTCAAAACAACACTTATGCTCGGATCCATGGCTCCTCCAGCCGTGGGTGCGCTTGATTAGCGTCGTGGGACAGCACAGACGCGTCGGAGAGATGCTGTTTTTTTTTTTTTTTTTTTTTTTTTTCAAAAAAAAAAAAAAAAAAAAAAAAAAAAAGCTGTTTTATAAATAAAAATCAGGCCGTAAGGCATTACATTACAGACGTAGAGCACTTCCGTTCCGCTGTGACGACACAACTGAACAGCTCAGTCGTTTACCAGGAGAGGGTGGAGCAGCTGCTCAGAGAGCAGGATTCAGGAGGATTACTTAGAACTGCGTGAATGAAGCCAAAAAACCGCTCTGGGGGTGTTTTTGATAAGGAAATAGCATAACAACATGGCTAAAAACTCCAAAAAGTCGATTTTGCATGATATAGGACCTTTAAGGATTGACATTGCTTATCCCATGTATGCCCCAAGAAAACCTTCCAATAATCTGCTGGGGTAATTTCAGCTTTTCTGATGACGTAAAGTAATTCCTATCCCATGTGAACAGGACTGTCTATATTCTAATGGGATTTAATGGGCCAGCCATTCCTGGAAGCAACAGCAGTGTACCAGCTGACCTACTGTGGCCTTGTAATATACTGCAATGCAACTCAACCTACATGGCGAGATTACACATGATTGTGGAAGATTAGGCAAAGGGAAACAAAGAAAGCTTCTCTTGCTTACAGTATAAAATGTAAATCCATATGTAACAGAAGCAATCTCTTTTAAGCACATTATACTGTAAGTCAACTCGCAATCTATAAACCTGCATAGCCTACTTGACCTGGTTTGTTTGGAGTTTTTCCCCCCCACAATGCCTCAGGAATGGTGACTTTTTCTGTGATGACCGAGTTGGTGGGGTCCAATGAGGAATGCCAGGAATGGTAGCTTTGGTGCACACGGGGCATGCTGGGCAGAAATTGAGACACTGATTGATGCACCAAAGAATGGGTGATGATGTCTGACCATTTAATAAAGTGGGAAACAGTGAGAAATTGTATGTATACCTGTGTGTGTACATACTTTTTACATACCGTTAACGGTACCCCATGTTTGTTTTTTAGCCTTGTTTAATTTACATTAGTAGAACATTTCTGTGGTATAATTTGTAGTGTTTCCTTTCAGTCAGTGAGAGTAAAATCAATCTGGACAAAGGTGTGTATTGTTCCCAGGAGCTTTGATGGTCGCTACAATCTTATCTGATAGGTGTGTGTTAGTTTCCCAAAGTCTAAAGGCGTGTTGCATTCTGTGCATGTATTTGTTGTGGTGCATGTATAGCTGAGCTCTGATATGATTGTGCTGCTGCATGTGTGGTGACTGTATGTTCATTGTACAGTGTGGGATCAGGTGGCTGTCAGTACAGTACTGGGGATGTGTGTGTAGCACCAGCCGGTGTATGTGAACCTGATTTGTTTGATGTTTGATGGAGGATGTGTTCTGAAGCTGGTGTCACCTCAGCGTGGCCTCTGCCGCAACCCTAGCACGCAATCTTCTGTCAGCCGCTGTCAGAGCGCTGCAGGTGCTCTGTGAGCCCGCGTTCCCACACTGAAGGGCACTGGGGGGCATGGACACCTTAGCTGCCTATTCAGCCTACACACTGCGCAGGGCGGGCAGGCCAACCATGCCCCTCCCCTCTCAATAGCACGGGGCCGCTCCTCTCTCCGGGAGCCCAACAATGGGCACAGCTATCACTGCCTGGCTACACAAACCAGGGCGGGGACCCGCCAAGTGCTCATAAAAGCTGCTGTCACTTTGACACTGGCAATCAGAAGGCTTGCCTTTATGAAAAGCATACAGAGAAAAATAGGCCTTTTCTCTCAATCCCTCCAGTTTCCTGCTCACTTTTCGATTGTAAATCCCTCACAGCTCACCTGTGTGAGATGTGACAGGGGAGTATGTCCTCAGGAGCTGTCAGTGATAAACAGCAGGACTGTTACTGTACCAAACACAGCAGTACACTTGGAGATTTTTTTTGGAGATTTTCGTCACTGTAGCATCTGTCTTCAGCTATCCACCTTCACATGTTTTCAGACATTTTAGACCAGAACATCATTCAGGTTTATCCATCCTCAAGTCCACTGCCATAGTTCAACAAATAGTTATTAGTTAACTTCTTAATGAGGTTTATTTTAATGTAAGTCCACCTATAAGCGTATGGTTTGTGGCGGCCATAAACGAACCATTGTGTGCTTTTAACTCATGCATATCAATACGCAGCAGATGAAAGTATGTCAGGTATTGTGTGTTGCTTCTATACACTATAATAGGCGGATAATGCGATGATGTGATCTTGCAGATTGTCATTATGTTCGGGCTTTTGTCAATGACAAAGTACAGCCTGTGCAGTCTCCAGTGAGCCAAGCATGGATTAGCTTTTCTGTTTGACTGGCTAGTGGAAAGTGTGAATTTAGCCACTAGAAAGATTTTCACAACAAATATTTTTCCTTTGCTTGGTGCCAGGCAGTGTGCCCACTGGACTCTGAACCTTTTATTTTTCTTGGCAGTGGAACTAAGAGAACGTGATTTTGTTTTGCCAAGCCCATTAGGATTTGGGATTTGTAATTTGTTTATTCCATTGTGAGGTTCCGGGACACTTAATCCTAAAAACATTATTATGAGTATCAGCGCTCGTGCGTAAAATATTGGCTCTACAACAGAATGGTACTTTGTGTTGCATGCATTCATTCATATTCTCCCCTTAACTACGGGCTTAACTGGACAGCTGATTGAAGGATTTGGTGTCCAGTAGATCATAAACTCACTGTTTTGCTATTCTCTTTTTCTACAATAAATCTTGAACGTTGCATTTACATGTCATTTCAGTGCGTCATTTGTATACAACACAAAGTTCTCATTTTTTTTAAGTATGGATAAAATCCTGATAAAAATGACCGACCGAAAGTGCAAATGGTAATGGCGAACCAATCAGACACTGTGATGGTGGACAAAGAGCAGAGGAAAGCAGTTGTGGTTTACATAGCAATATCAAATGATTGCAACATCAAGAAAAAAAAACAAAAAACACGAGAAACTGGAGAAATACCAGGGGCTCAGAGAAGAGCTGGAGAAGGCCTGGAGGGTGAAGGCTTCAGTGGTGCCCGTGATGATCGGAGCACTCGGGGCATCAGACATCTCAGTCCAGCAAAGTGCAGTTCTCGGAGCAGCTATGACCGTTCTCTGGTCGAGAACCCGAGTTTGAAAGTGTGACACCACCTCTCGGCCATTTCAAGGTTGATCTATGCAGCATACGGCACGGTAGCGCAGCAGTTAGTGCTCTCGCTTCACAGCTAGAAGGTCCCAGGTTCGATTCCCACCTGGACGGGGCCTTTCTGTGTGGAGTTTGCATGTTCTCCCCGTGTCTGCGTAGGTTTCCTCCGGGTACTCCGGTTTCCCCTACCACCAAAAACATGTACAATAGGCCAGGATGAATGATGTGTGTGTGAAGGGAGAGGGGGGACTGTTGGCGCAGATGTGTGCAGTCGTGACAGCGCTTCTGTCAGTCTCCCCCAGGGGAAACTGAAGCTACTAACAATAACTTACCACCACTGAGTATGGAGTGAATGTAAAATGCTCTCATGTAAAGCGCTTTGTGACCATGTCTGTGAAAGGCGCTATATAAATAAAGATCTTCTTCTTCTTCATACATTTAGCCACTCCAAATAAATACAAATGTCATTGCTTAAAGTGATAGTCTGTAAGTTTGCAAAGTGAGGAGGGATAGAGTGAATGTGAAAGGAAACAATCAAATTCCTCCCCTCTTTAACCAGGAAGCCCTTCTCTTAGTTTGCAAAATGAGGAGAGCAGGAATGGAATTTTCAAAAGTAAACGATCAAGCTCCTTCCCCTCCCTGCTGACTAGAACTGATAGGCCGGTTCACAGGAAAAGCTCGCCTCATTGATCAGGGAGGATACTAAACTCTGATCAGCCGGACAATAAAGAGAGATCTCATTCTAATAGTTATCAGCTCCATATTGTGGGGTTAAATAATTCCATTGGTTTCGATCTGCAGGCTTCTCCATGTGTTCTGTAAGTAAAAAAAAAAAAAAACTTCTTAAAAACTTCTTACTGTTGCTGTGACGCGCCAAGCAGCTTTTTACAGGATGGTAGAATGGATGGCTTAGGCTGGCCCACGAGATAACGAAACAAACAGCAACAAAAATATACCAGGGACAGCTTGTCATTTAGCACACTGAGAGCACAGAAAGCACACTGTCTCGCCAGCACCCTCTCAGAAATGAGTTTAGCCGGAGACAGGTTAACGGAGCCTCCGGACATCCCTGACTTCACTTAGTCATGGGGGAAAACGATGGCCAAGACCAATACGGGGCAACAAATGGTTAGACTTAGGGAACAATGCGCTGAATTTATCTGCAAGTTGTATGCTGAGTCAGGCAATAAAATGAAACAATAGTCACTGATATTGTTTTATTTATTGTAATATGAAGCATTCAGCCGGTCCGGCCAAAACCACACTCTTTTCCGCTTCTAAACAACCTTTTTTAAAGTCAGCCCACTTTCACTCATCACTATGGGTGCACGCATGGCCATAAAGCTCAAAGAAAGAGCAGTACTTCAGCAGCCAGATGAAAGGAAGGGAGTATCAACCCATCGGTCTACAAAATGTGTTCTGCTTTTGATAGATGTTTCAGCAGCCAGAGTAAGACTGATAAAGAGTTCTACAGAAGGATCAAATTTGGACTCACTCCTGGTCCATTGGTAAAGTATGGTCATGAAATCTATATATTTTCTTATATCATATCCTGTTCCCATTTCTCATAAGGAAGTACAATATAAACACCTCCAAGGACCAAACCAACCTCCACTCAATCTTGAATGTAATTGTTTAAATTATGGTTAGGGGTTCTCAAACCTTGTAACCAATGGCTCCTTACCAAACAGAAAAAAACAAAACATGTAAGGACTCCTGAAAATGATTCCGAAACCACATTTCAGTGAGAGTTAATTGCCCTGAGTGTTTTTCTTGTAATAGTTGTGTCCGTCAATGGTAAATGACATCGAGAGGTCTTTCTCCAAATAAATTTCACAAACCTCAAGTTTTTCCCCCAGTTTGAGAATGCTGGGTCTAACTCAGGGGTGGGCGAACTAAGCCCTAAACCAGCAGTGCCCAAAATGCGGCCATCAGACCCACTTTTGGTGGAACTCTGGCTTCTTGTTGAATTGGTGAGAGATGGTACTTTTTTATGACAAGTTTCATAATTCTACACAATTATGCCTCAAAAACTAACATTTTATTGTGGAAAAGAGCTACTTTTAAGGTTCCGAACCTAATTTTCACCGCATTGACCATCGATCAGTGGCCCTCAATGAGTTTGGACACCCCTGCCCTAAACTAAGCTTTTTCATCTTTAGACCTTAGATCACATCTGGGAATATAACCACCACTAACTTTAAAGCAGAACTAAGTAACTCATGCCTTTAGAGGCCATAAGCGCCACTGCAGGTGTCGTAGCATGTTGTCCGTGAGAATAAATACTACGCTGACAGAAAAGACAAAGGGAGAGAGGGATATTGTACATCCAATTACACAATGGAGATCATATTTTTCAGTCAAACTTGGCTGTAAATACTGTTTAAGTGGCACAAGCCCGCAGTTAGCTTTGCCCGTTAGCCTGTTAGCTTCTTCTTCGTGATTCTATTAGTGTGTATTGGGCCACCGCCTCGGTGGCAGGGAAAGTTGCAGTTTTGGTTTTCTGCCCAGAGACACCAGGGGGCGATGAAAACCCCCCAATCATCCCATTGACACTTGTATTACCCCCAGAGGGACTACGAAAAAGATTTATATTATTTATATGCATACCATAACAACACACTGCGACTGGCTAAGAACATCACTTCAGACCCCAGCCATGTTCTGAACCTCGAATATGCGCTGTTACCATCAGGGCGGCGGTACCGTGTGCCACACTTTAATAAAGTCAGATTGAGGAACTCTTTTGTCCATCAGTACATCCTGAAACTAAATGAGGAGCTTAAGTCATAAAATCAAAGTGTGTTATGGCGAGCAGACAATTGTTTATAATGTCTCTGTGAATTGTCTTATAGCTGCTGAACTGTAAAACAAATTTCGGATCCTCGTATCTGACAATAAAGCATTTATCTATTTATCTATCTATCTATCTTATTAAGGTAAACAAGTTACATAGTTTTTCTTGTTGTCTTGCTGTTTTGTTGTTTTCAAATAGTTCAGGGGTTAACACATGGTGTAACCTGTCATGTGCACTTTAAGGAGGTCCCAGTGCTACTTAATCTGGAACTGAAAAGGAAAGGGTTCAACAAAACTCGACAAACACTTAACAAAGGCCAGCCCATCTCCTTCACAATAACTAATGATCTGCCTAAAACGTTAAAACCATTTAGCAACATATTTTCCACCCCATTTCACCTAATTGTATGCCTGCCCATAAACAAACTTGCCGTACCGGAGTCCATAAACCGTACCCAACTGGCGCGCGCCTCCTAAAAAACCTGTTTCAATTAGCGAGCGACGCTGATAGATTTACGAGGATACGACTCACCGCGCCTTGTTCTGGCGGCTCTTGGAAAAAGCCATTTCAGCGCAGGCCCCCTGTTTGTATCTAATCATTATTCCATTGTGCGCGGGCCTCGCCACCAAGTCTCAGCCGAACCCCGCGGGGAGACCGTAAAAACGGCGCTTCCAAAACAGCACCTTACTGTAAGTCACACGGCTCTTTTGTCGCTTTGACTAACTCCACTATGGCTGATGAATGCCTTGTATGTTGTCAGCGTCCCCCGTGGCACTGTCATAAAAGTTACAAGTGTTTTTCCGCCGCCGCCGCCTGATTGCCGCGCTAATAAGGGCCTTGATTCATGTGACGGAATCCCTGACATGCGCGCATTCCACCGCTCCCGTTTGCGCCTCCCGGACCTATACATGGCTAATCTGTCAAGGTGCCGGGACAGGTACAGTGTGCTGGTTCGTTCATTCAAACATATTAATCTCCTCATGTGCCGGGACAGGCCTTTCGCTTTGGGTCTCTGCTCGGGGGATGGAGTTCCAGCTAAAAACACAAACGCGAAGAACTCGACGAAAACAGTGGCAGTTTTTTGTTCTTCTTTTTTAAGGCCTGACTTGCACATTGTGTTTGTTGTGGTGATTTCACAAACTCAGCCGACATAATGAGGTCGGTAAACGGAGTCCAATCAAGTCCAGTGTTTATTCAATGGGGGGAGGAAAAAATAGCTCCGGCTGGAAACCGCAGTACAGTATACAGTAGGGCTTTTTTTTTTCTGAGTAGCCTATACGCGATGTTTTTGAATGTATACTGCCAAAATATTGAGTTTCCAAAGCAGGGTGTTTTTGGTGGTCGTCTTGTATAAGGAGTGGATAAACAATAAATGAGAATATAGGCCTAAACTGTTGCTCACTGTACACTGTGGATGCTTTGTACATTTTTCGATGCACGTTACAGTGTGAATTGAGGGGGAAATGTGTGTTCAAGGAGTTTTGTAAAATGGAACGTTTTGGAGCTTTTAACCATGTTATATGTTAATGTTCCCTTGTCAAAAACATACCTCGAGTAGTATTTTTGCTTCGATCAAGCTGGTTTGGTTGTTTCGTCTTCTACTTCTACTGTCTCCTGATTTTTATTTATATCGAGGATGGAACGTAAAACTATGTGTCCCCCACATTTTACAGTCCTTTAGTTTTGCATAGTGTTGTCATGACAGTGCTATCGATTTGCTGGCATGCTGGTAGCTGGAGGTGAAAGCTGCTTTTTTTTTTTTATCCGCAGTGCAGTGCTTTTCAAAAGCTGGAGTAAGAAAGAGAGCAACATAGTAGCAAAATGAGGAAATATTGAGCCCTCCAAAGTTTTGACTATGCTATAAACTTGAAAAACAAAAAGCATTTTAAAGGCATTCCCGATGAGCAGTTAATTTTTTAAAGTGAATTGCACAGATTCCTTTTTAATAGTCCAGAGTTTCAGTCAGCGATTGCACCACCAATGATAGTGTTTGAATAGACAAATGATTCAGTACTGTAGTTTACGTTACATTAGTTAACCCTTAATAGGGCACTCATTGAAATACTTTGTAGTACATAATTTCAAATTCAGAGGTTTACTTCGGTTTTAACATTTTTCAAAATGTTTCAATATCATGCAGAAAATCAATGTGAGCGAAGTTATCGTATTTAGTCCATTGCCCTTTAAGTGATAAAAAAAATACAAAAGGTGTACATATAAAATATACAAAAGGTAATTTCAGGTCTCGGGGGTGCTGGTATTCAGGAGAAGTTGTGTTTTGTGATATTGATGTTTGAATGATCACACCTGTCAGAGGCAAGAGCTTTTGTAATATGATTGTGCTTTACGTGCAGTGGGAGGGGTCAGTCACCACCAATAGTGGCTGTTTCTCCATTGCCAGGATCCGTCCTCCGTTTGTCCACTTTGTTGACGGGCGGTCAGCGAAGGTGGTGGGCTCCTCCCAAACGGAGGCGAGTGTCCTCTCACCGCCGCATTTGAGCTCAATTGGAACGGCCTCGGGAGCGAGCAGCTGCGTCATGTCACTTGTCAAATCATATCATAAAATGTCAATCTATGCTTACAAAAACTACTGTTTTATGAAACTGGTTTTGGTTGGATGTCTTACTGATTGAACATTTTGGCCTGAATAAAATATTAAAATTTCTGCAAGGATTTGCAAGAAATTTAATTCAAATATTAAATATATTTAGCAGGTCCAGTTTTGTTTATCGCTCATAGCTACAATTGCAGACTTTCGTCAACAACCATAGGCCTGATTTATCAATAAATAGAATGGAAAAACGGTGGCCTGTTCCTTTAAGTGGCCAAACCAAGAGACTATGTTTAAATAACAGTACACTCTCAATTACGGACTGATAAACCCTTGTTCAGATGTGATCACTGACTTCACCACCTCACAACAGGAAAAGCCTTTGCTGTGCCCTCTTGTCAATAAATAAATGTGAAAGAATTGTCCAAACTTATTCTTATATCTTGAATAGGTCCACTTGCGCTTCTTCCTGTCAGCTTTACCCTAATGTAAAAGGTTACAGCCTATAGGCCTACAAAACTGATCTAAACTGATCATTTTTGTCGCTATTCTATTCATCTTTGGTTGCTTTTTGTTGCTTTTTTTTGTGTGTGTCAATTTGTCATGTTCTGTTGCGTTTTCATCCTCGTTCTCGGCTCATTTTTGTTGCTACTTTTTTCAAGAAGCTTTTAGATTCAGGCGGGGCTTAAGAGATTAGTTTAAAAAGTAGTCATCTGGGCGAGCTGACTTATTCCTTGGAGGAAATTTCATAAACATTTCTCGAAAACGGAGCACTCTTAAACGGCATCATCACATGAGTCAACTTACCTTTTGTCACTAATTCTACAGTACGTGTTTCCGATTTTTCCTGATCCTCGTCTTCTTTTTTTTCCCTTTAGTTGTTGTTGCACTTTTACTTGTAGAAAACCAGACAGCCTTATGCGTCACGGTCCGGCACGAGAGCATACAGCGTACCCTCCCCTGTCACTCAGCAATATTTAGTGGAATATCCGCCTTAAGTGCCCTGTAAATGAGAGGCTAGTTTTTCCAAGTCTCACGTCAAGAAGCCATTCAGAAACGTATTCCAAGCCTATTATCCCAACGACATTACAGCCCTATGTTTTGCGGTAACGATTCGTGCAGCGTCGACACGAGCACATTTATGAAGCAAATTGAAAATGAAAGCCGCGGCGCTACGTAAGGTATGGCTCAATTAGAAGTGCTCTGGGCTAAAAGCGGCTCTCCTTATGAGAAACCCACATCGCAGCTCAATCTAATGTGCAATTAGAAACTAATTACAGATTACCCGCCCTCCCCCCATATCCTTACCTTTTACCGTAATCCCGCTCAATCCTCCCTGCAGCTACAGTAACCCAGCCAATTACCTACTGTTTTTTTTTATTTATTTATTTTTTTGGGGGGTGGGATTTTTGTTTGACAGACTGGAGTAGGAACTAGACAGGAGGACATGCTTGCCTTTTTTCTTTCTTTCTTTCTTTCTTTCTCTCTTTTTTTTTTTTTTTTAAGGGATTTGGATTTATGCGCCATGTGTTGACGGAGATAATATAGCTTGCCTATCGGAGCGTGACCCCCCCCGCCCCCCCCACAAAAGATCTTCTGCTTGCTCTGGGTAAATTATTGAGCGTGTGCAAACGTCGTTTAGGAGGACGCAAACGCTTTTTACGCCGGCGCCTTCAAAGGGGCCGAGCACTTTCTGTGGAAATCCTACTGTTAGGAGGCAATCCCGCCTTTATGACGTAGGTGACCCCATTCGCGGCCTGACGCTGTGTCACCTTTTTTTTCTTTTTTTTTTTGGGGTGGATTTCGTTCGTGTGTCGCTTTGTATTCATTATTATTATTATTATTATTATTATTATTATTATTATTATTATTATTATTTGTTTATTTACTTTTTAAATCATTTTAATTACTACAGTCTAATTTTGAGCAGGTCACACTGAATTTAGGAAGCTGAACTCTCCCATTTCCTGTTTATTTGCAATTTAAACTCATTTATTCTTAAAGGCCCTATAACGGATTTTTTTTTTATATGAGTGAAATTACATTTTCATTTTCCTCCTTCAGTATATTGTAAACTAAAAAATACTACATGCATCTACAGTATGTACATTGGGATGAAAATGTATGTGAACGCTTTTGAATTTCTCACATTTCTGCGTAAATTGGTCATAAAATGTGGTCTGATCTTCATCAAAATCATAAGAATGAATAAACAGTGTCTGCTTAAACTAATACCACCCAAACAATTACATGTCATCATATTTTTATTGGCCGTAACATGTAAACATTCACAGGACAGGGAAGAAAAAGTAAGTGAACCCAGGAATCTCGCTGAACTGCAGCAGTTTTGTAAAGAGGAATGGTACTATTCAACTTTGGTTTGCGAAAGAGCACTTGGATGCTCCACAGCACTACTGGAAAAATATACTGTGGACTGATGAACCCAAAGTTGAATAGTTTGGGAGGAACACACGACGTCATGTGAGAAGGAAAAATGGAACAGCACACCAACATCAAAACCCTATCCTCACTGTGAAGTATGGGTCAGGGAGAATCATGGTGTGGGGCTGTTTTGTTGCCTCAGGGCCTGGACAACGTGATCAATAGAAAAATTAATTCACAAGTTTATCACGATATTTTGCAGAAAAATCTGAGACATTCACAACATGCATGGAATAAGTAAGTGATCCCTTGTGTTAAATAGCTGCTGATTCTTCTTTTGTAGCAATAACTGCTTTCCTGTAGTTGCTGATTGGACGCTCACAATGATCAGGAATTCATCTTGGACCATTCCTCTTTACAAAACTGCTGCAGTTCAGCGAGATTCCTGGGTTCACTTACTTTTTCCTCCCTGTCCTGTGAATGTTTACATGTTACGGCCAATAAAATATGATGACATGTAATTGTTTGGGTGGTATTAGTTTAAGCAGACACTGTTTATTCATTCTTATGATTTTGATGAAGATCAGACCACGTTTTATGACCAATTTAGGCAGAAATGCGAGAAATTCCAAAGTGTTCACATACATTTTCATCCCACTGTATAAGGCATTCATACTAATTCATGGAGGTTAGTTTGTTAGCATTTCTGTAACAGTGACCCTGAAAGGTGACCCTGCAACTTGGGGGAAGTCATTATAAACTCATCCCTGGGAAGAATTTGGAAGTTTGAAGTGTCTTAGAAAAGTTAGGAAAGAGTTAAGACACAGCGATTAGAAAGATTTATTGACATAAATATTTTGGCGATCAGACCCCGGCAGTAGACATCGATATATAGATTATAGTTAGTATGGATGGGTAGGTTAGAGTTAGGGATGTCTTCCCCCGGAGCCTGGACACTGGAGGTGGTATGGGAGACTGGTCAAGGGTGTAGCAGGGTGAAGCCACGGACAGGAGAGGCGGTGAATGGGTGGAGGTGGGTCGCAGCACGGTTGGGAAGCGGACGAGCCATGAACGTTTGAGGTCGGGGATGCTGAAATGAGTCTTACAGGCTGAATTTACGCCTAGACTTCATTACAAAAAAAAAAAAAAAAAATCAGGTACAGGGCCTTTAATGCTGGGGTACGTGACTTTTTGTTGTTGTAGAGTAAATGTATTTTGGCCAACTCAGAGTATGTCGTAAACACAGATCTTGTTGACTCACCTAAATGCTTATTGTACGATGGAAGATAAAATCAGAAATGAGTGCAATTTATTGTTTCTGCTTCACTTTGCCACCGCTCAAAGCTGTGCTCGGGCTTGAAACGTGCATATAATTAATTTGCTTGAACAATTCGGTTATGCAGGAGGGATTGTGAGAGCTAGAAACAAGTTTGGGCCAAAAAAAAAAAAATCAAATAAAACTATTTCAAGAAAAATCAGCGACCCCAGCTTAAAACTATACCAGGCACAGATAACGAATTAGAAATCTTAGTCTCCATTTGGGCCAATTTTTCACAATCATTCTTTTAATAAACACAGGACAGGTCATGGACAGGTCTTATACCATGTTGCAACTGATTTTTTTTAGAGAAATGTTGTAGGAATAAATGAATAAACATAAATCTAAATGTGTACCTTCCAGGCTAAACATGCTTCCACCAGTCATGTACACAGGCTGAGTGACAGATTTTCAGTAGCCAATAAGACTCCAATGTAAGTAAGCGCCTGTAACTTTTCCCATGGGACTGCACCGGGCATCTTGTTGACACAGAGATGTACTGTAGACGTCCTTGGTACAATGAATACAGTTACCAACCACCTGCTGCATATCTGCCTTAATTCCCCTTTAAACTGCGTATTCTCATGTGGATTGGCCCCACGAGAGATACAAGTTTGCAAATAAATATATGGCTCTATGAGTTTGCTGCAGCGTTGTGCGTCACTGCTGCAGATTAGAGTGAGCGGAGAGAAACTTAAGGACACCACGCAGAGGCGACGTGTTTTCATGGGTGTGATGGGTCTTCATGGTTCCAGGAAAATCCCAGTAATTCTGGTATTTTCGGTACACACTTTGTTTTCGTTACAGGGCACATCTTTTTGACTATATGATATTTTTGAGCTTTTTCTTTTCCACACAGTGAGACTTTTAGCTAGTTTCTTTTCCTTTAACATCATCATTTTAATGTCAGAGTAAAAGTAGAAAACATCTTCACACGTGCAAACGTTACAAAATTCTAGGGCTTGTTTTCTCAAAATGTGGTTTCCTTTCGCAATAATAATAATAATGCCTTACACTTGTATCGCACTTCACAAGCCTGTATTACCCAGTTTCTCAAAGCACCACACTGTAGTCATTATTCATTCACTGCCATCGGCCCACTCACTCACTTACTGCATTCATTCTTGCCTATTGTACATGTTTTTAGTGGTAGGGGAAACCGGAGTACCCGGAGGAAACCTACGCAGACACGAGGAGAATATGCAAACTCCACACAGAAAGGCCGGGGATCAAACCCGGGACCTTCTAGCTGTGAAGCACGAGTAACCACTGTGCTACCGTGCTACAGTTACACTCTCAACAACATTTGTAACTGTTACAAATTTCCAAACGTATCTTGTCTTTTTTAGCTGGATTTTTTTCATATCCTATGATCCTATCCTTCTGATTTACTCAGCTTTGAATTGCAAAAAAATATTACATGTATATTTATAAAATCCCTTGTAAATAGCATAATTTTTTTTTTGGTTGATTGTTATGCATTAAATGTATTATTTTTATATGAAAACATAAAGTGACAGACAACTTACAATATGTATTTGTATAATGTAGGTAATCTACAGCAAAAGATTCAAGTCAGTAACTAAGTATGTGAGTTAGTGAATGAGTTATTTGTCATCATACATTTGTACAAGGAAATCGCGTGGATCAGATATTGAGTTAGTCCTGAGCCGCTGCGACTCTGCGTGTCGCCACAGGTAGGGGAAACAAGAGGAAGCCCAGCTGGATGCATTCAGTGCTCCTCTGAAACAGTGCACCGCCTCCAAATTTTTCTTTTTCTTTTCAAATTCACCTGCAGTGTCACGCCTTAAAATCCCACCTTCTGCACTACCCGTTTACAGTTTCACTGAAATCAATAGCCGCCGTTCTGCTCTGGTGCCAAACTGGGATTTGTTAGATCTATATTCATCTTTTAATCCTCACTGTCCTTAAACGTATGGCTAGCTTTAGACTGGAGACCACTGCTGCTCCAGCTGCGATGTGTTTTGTATCATCCATGTACTGCTCACTGCACTCTTCCTTACATTGAATGGAATACATACTTTACTCTACATTGCTCTGGTCGTGACAGGGGATCTTGTCGTTTGGATGCACTGATCTCTCTTTCAAGGTGTTAACCGTCTTGGAATAAACAGGGATTGTTTTCTGCATACATTATTAAACGTGAAAGGTCAAAGATCAGGTTTAGTTTAGTTTATTTCTTTATTTGAGCAGTATACATTCTGCTCAAAAGGAGTGGGCTGAAGCAAGAAGCTTATGAGCGCCTACCCCCAAATTCAGTGCAATAAAGTACATTTCACAGTGGTACAGAAAGAACAAAACATCAACAAGACATCATCCAAAGAGAATTTGATACATTTCAAGCAGCTACATTAGCGCAGACCAACTTACAAACTTACAAAACAATATTTGAACTGATTATATAATTAATTGAAACTGCAACAACGATCTTGTTTCATGTACGATGTCTAGTACAAAGCAGGTTCAAGTTAATACAACAAAATCCACTAAAGAGGAGCTTAGTCTGAAACATAAGTAAGTAAAGGACACAAGGAACTTCTCCTGAGCTATTGAAGGTTTATTGTCAAGTGCGCTTAGTGTTTTTTTAATTTATTTTTTATTGACTGGATCAACAAGATTACACAGCTCAATAAATGGAACGTGTGATAGATTTTCTTTGGAAACATATCTCCCCTGAGGCCTTATAACTAGTGATCAAATTAGATATTTCTAATATTGCTTTCAGGATGTCGCCTGTCACTGTGAAGCATTCAGCAAGCGTCGGATTGTTCGCCCACAAACAGGGAACGTGAAACATGGTCACTTTTGCAATAGTGAACCCATCTTTAGTAGATCTTTGAAAACGTGTGAACATCTAAATTGTAAAGAAGTAAGAACTATCACACCCAAACAAGCAGTATCTTTTCAGAAAGTTATAAGTAACTGCCGCGTGCTGCGTCCAGATTGGAAGCCGTGTTGTCGTGTACAGATGTATCCCCTCTATCGACCTCCGATTAGCGCCCGGGACCTTTTGACCCTCCTGGCTGCAGTTGGCCCTAAACCGTACATGTCTGCACGTCATCGCTGCATGGCCCTGCTGTTCATCACACACACACACACACACACACACACACACACACACACACACACACACACACACAAACAAAATGACTCCGCACTATCACGAAAAAAGACCTTTGCACAGGGAAGTCCGGTGTCCAACCTGTTCAACAAAAACCACGCGGACATTAAATGGAAAGGGGGGTTGGGTAGGTGCTTGCGGGGTTGACCTTAGTGATCCCGCTGACCCTAAGGCCTGTGTCCTCTTTATAAGGGCCGCCCTCCTCGGTGGTAACAGAATGGTCAAACATTATGTCAAGGGTAATTAAAGTCCAAATGCCCCTGACCCTGATATAATCCTCTTCTGAAAGGATCTCCAACTGTTTGCTGTGATTAAGCTCTCGCGGGGAGGATCGGCGGCTAGGTCGAAACAAAACAAAAGAAGAGGGAGGGCAGGGAAAAAAAAAGCCTTTTATTGGCCCTTTTATCGTTGTATAAAGTGGCCCCGTGGCTTCAGAGGATGGCCACAGACCCAGAAGACAACACGTCGGCGCGTTTGAGCCGTCATTGAACATTACAAGAGCAAATGGGCGCCCGCTTACAGACTTCGGAAGCTATAAAGGAGTCCCCAGGGTCAAGAAGATCCTTTTTAAAGGAGGCTATAAGCTAACAACGGGGAATAACTGGGGGACATAGTAAAGGCTGAATGGGAGCATGTTTATGAGATGCCCGTCACTCAAGCGTTGTTGCATTCAGCTGGTTGGCGCTAACGCTTAACCTAATGCTAGTAGTGCTAATCTGGAAGGTCTAGAGGTCAGAATGCTCTTTAAACATGACCCCCTGCGAGTTCATTGTTAATAAGTTCTATGCGTTTTACGGAGAAACTGGTGGCTTGGTTTACTGCTTTGTGTTTTATTTCTTTTCTTCTTCTTCTTCTTCATATTATATCTATTATTACCGCTTATTTACTGATTTGTTAATGCAAGGCCCAGAGAAACATTTTGGCTTGCGTGCACTAGCACATTATTTAGATGTTTAACTTTAGAAATGCTCTGAAAGTATCCTATAAACAGGTCTCAATGCCAGTACTTCAAGAGTACATATTGTATAAGATGATAAGAATCCGACGGGTCACACCGACCAAGGGAATTACTTGGTTCTAGTTTCGTTTATTTTTCTCAATCTGGAGCCCTAAAAACTGCTGTTCTGGCACTTGCCTTTTTAACAATCCAATTTCTTCATTGTGCAACAAAAAAGGTTTATTATTTTACCTTTTCTTATTACTCTGGATACATATACAACCCTATGGCGCTTTCTTGTTCAACATTTCAATAAAATATGATTATCACTATTATCTCTTTTCAATTACAAAATGAAAAAAGATAATACACAGTCAAGAGGTTCTCAAACTTTAATGCACTGAAAACTAACATCTCCCACTCTTACGCAACTCGATGTTACGATGAATATAGAAGTTAAAATCAGACTTAAGTGAGGGTGAATTGTTTGTGACCCATTTTCTTATTGCCAAAGTTATTTTCATCAACAAATATACAAACAAAAAGACATACTTCTACTCGGCGCTTCATCGGATCAGACACCGCAGTTGTGTATGGCGGCCACATGTACGGCAAGTATTCAAAGCAACCCGTATATCCACAGTGGATTTTACACCCCCGATCCGTCCCGAGCTCCAGTGCATTTACGGACTTTTCGCGTAATAAAACAGCGCTGGGAATCGACCCGAGAAACATGGGAAGACACGGCCCCGCGCTCCTCCCAAAGTCAAGGCTAAGTCGCCCGTCATCCATCAACGCGGCTCAAACTCTTAACACACGACCACATTTAAGCTTCCGCGGGTCCCAATGCCGCACGCATTACCCCACTTCCACCACAAACAGCCCCGCCCCCTCCATCCCATCCCACAAACACTGACCACACCAATGTTCATCCACCCCGCCCCTCCTAAATGACAGACTGCCCTTGCCATGTCCACTAACGGTCAGTTTAATACGCTGGAGGTCATTGGGATTACTCTCGGTGGTGTTGGTTGTTGCTTGTTGGGGTGGGCGGGAGGTGGGAGGTGGGGGGGCGGGGTCGGGGTCATCTTTGAAAGAGCACAGCAGAGCTAATATGGATTCTACAAGGAGGTCAGTGTCCGAAGGCGGGACGTGATGTTATAGGGACAACCCCCCAACGACACCCCTCCCTATGACTGAGACCCCATTTTTCCCCCCCTCTCATCCTTGTAGTGTCGCGCGCACCCATCCACAGACCCCCCTCCGGGCGCTCAGCATTGGGACAGAAGCAGCAGCAGCACTCCCCAGCAGTGCTTTATCTTCATGGGGGCAGCGCAAGTCATGCAGAACTCACGAGAGAAACATGCTGAGGGTGAGCTCATCGAATTAGGGCTCGGATGCATTCAGAAAAGACAGAAGGAGAGGTGAGGTCAAGCAGATACGGGGCGTTTGAAATGCAATTTATGGACGGTGGGTTTGTGTTTGGGACATGCGGAAGGGGGGGCCATGGGGAAAGATTTCTTACATGGAGGCGCCAACTCGTATTTAACCTAGAGTACGCTGCAACAAGGTTATCAAAACAAATTTGGTTAAAAGAACAGGCCACCGTTTTTCCAGACTGAGATATGTTCTTACCTGAGCTTAAAAGAGTTGATGCGTACCTGTCTGGTCTTTGTGCGTGCGCTCAGTCACGCAAAAAGACCAAAGATGTTGTTAGCATTTAGCCACTCACAGCAATTAAACATGTCGATTTTATCAGTGGATTAAAAGGGGTACTATATTGTAAGGCGTAATAACACCTTAAGAGCACTTCGACGTCCGCGCCGTATTATCTTCACTCCTAAGAAATTCTTAAGATATTACTGCGCGGATGTCGAAGTGCTCCTAAGGTGTTATTACGCCTTACAATATAGTACCCCTTTTTATCCACTTAGAAAATCAACATGCTTAATTTAACTAGACTTGGATCGTGTAACTACTCACGTAACCGTATTTAAATAAGGAAAACGTGGAAGAGCTTGGTCGCTTCACCCATTCGTTTCTGGCTTCTATTGACAATTCCCAGTACCCATGTAGTGATACGCAACTCAGCTTTTTTTCTCCACTTTTTTATGGATTTCGATTGGGTCCCAACCCGACCCAATGGAAAGTAACTAAGACCCTAAAAGATGGTTGTCAATTTTCCGACCCAACCCACCTTTAAAATTGCTAATAGACTTATCAGGTAATGAAAAGCAGGGCTTGACTTTTACCACATCACAGCCTTTGTTTTGTCAAACTACATCTCTTTTCAGGTTAGTAACAAGCTCTCGCCTTGTTATTCTATCCGCGCCTTGTGTGCTGCTGCTTCATTTTCATCAACCAGTCCCAGCCTGTCGCGCATGTGATTGGAAGCTGCCGTTGAGCTGGCATAGCATTTAGAGCACAGATTTAAGTCATACTTGAGCTATAGGTCACATCTAAACAAAGGATGCTAATATGTTTACGCTATTAAACTGGCTATTCGACAAAACATAGCCTACTTTGAGTCAAGTTTGCCACGGGATCAGTGGGTTCACTATGTTTTTCTAGTCGACCCTTTCTGGTCGACTAGTGCATCACTACAGTACATCATACACCCGCTGGAAACTGGAAACCAACAATTATGTGTTCTAGAAACTTTGGAACTGGGAAATGTCCAAAATCCAACTGGGAAAATGCCCTGTAATGCAACTCAAACGCATAAGTACTAATCGTGGGGATGATCAGAGTTCAGATACAACTAAGCCATTTATGTGAACTTTATGACAATGGTCACAATCTACTAGATTCCGTAATTTAGTGTCTTGAATGATATCTGGTTTAAAGGTGCATTATGCAACTTTTTACGTGGTTAAAAAAACCTTGATATTCGTGCATATTTGACCTTGTAGTGACCCAGTGGCTGTATGAGTGGTCAGCATGGCGCCTTTACTTTCCATCACAGTGGTCTCTCTAGGACGCTCCAGGATCAATTGTTTGGAAGGTTTTCACTGCGGACGGACCCTCTCATCAGAAAACCAGCAAAACAATTGATCCTGGAGTGTTGTAGAGACCACCGTGATGGAAAGTAAAGGCGCCATGCTGACCACTCATACAACCACTGGGCCACTACAAGGTCAAATACGCACAAATACCAACTGTTTTTCTGCCAAAAAAGTTGCATAATGCACCTTTAAAAATGTGTTTTTGGTGAAATGTTATAGTATACCATTAGCCCACAGTTAAAGCATTAGCTTTTTTCTGAGAAGTCATAACTAGTTGGGAAATTGCCAACCATGCCAATAGTGAACGCTCCTTGACATGCTTTAAATGTGTTGAAATTGACATTTAAAGCATGGAACGCAAAACCCCAATACTCAAGAAAAGTCACAAGTTTTTTTTTTTTTCTGAAATCATTCAGCCCTAACCTTGTATGGATCTTCAATTCATATTTCTTCCTCTTTATATCTTTCTTGGAGCCTGGAAAACACTTGTAGCTCCTGGGATCCAGTTTTGATCAAGATTGTTGAGAAATTGAATACAGTCCATCATACCTGTAGATTAGATGCTCTTAGATTAGATGACAATAGCGGCTTTTTATTACAGAAAGTGTCAGTCCTGAACCCATATCAAAAGCTCTGTACGGAACAAACAACAAAGAGATGATCGAGATGTTCCAGATTACGATGCTAATTTGCGGCGCGCTAAGCCGGCGTGAAAGATGATATATCAGAAGCGTCCCAACACCACAATCACGGGATGACTGTGTCTGCAGATATGTCACAGATGACAGATCAAAGATTGCACCCGGTGTGTTGAATTATCCTTACTTGAGTTACATGAGGCCTGGGAGATGCTCACGGTTGCTTTGCGCGATGCCCAAATGCCGGAACAATTTGACTCTTTGACGGCAGCGCACTGCGGTGATGAATGGGGTGAAGGCGCGAAAGCTTTTGAAGTGATAAAACAAAGAAAAGTGGGCCGACGTGGGCCGTGTGCCAGCGTTTGAGTAACAGGGGGCGAAAAGTGGGGGAAAGGGAAAGCACATGATCGCTAACGGGTGAGGGCTTTGATCAGACGCCCGCGCAAACGACATGATAAAAAGGCTAATCAACACCTCGGGCCAGCAGTTCAAATTTGCTCCTGCCAGTGTCTATAAATTACCCGCCTTAAAGAGGAAAGACATTTGGCATGCATTTGGCAAGGTACAGGCCTGGGAGAACGACTTTTAACTTCTATTCCAATACCATTACTAAATGCAATTTAGAAAGTATAGGTATTTTAATGTAATCCTTTAATGCCAGGCTTTGAGTAAGTTGCTACAGAGGTTCTTTGACATGAAGCAGAACATGCATTTCCCCCTCATTGTGAAAGGTCGTACGCACAGAAGCAGACTTCCACTTTGGGAACACATTCTACATGTTCCGCAATATATAACACATTCTGAATTAGTATAGAGTCCGTTCACAAATCGTGGTGCGGAGACCTCTTGTGATGAGCTGATTCAGAGGGAACTCTAGTTCTAGTCTTCAACTTGGAGAAATGTTTTGAATGTTCTGTACTACTCCAGATCCGGTTTAGTCACAGTTTTGGCAGGTCAGCACCGTGGCCGAATGTTTTTTTTTTGCTTTTACCTTACAGCTAGAAGGTCCCAAGTTCGATCCCCGGCTATATTGTACAATTGTATAATGACAATTTTCAGTCCAAGTTTACTCTTGTTATATACAGGTAGTAGAGCCTATAGATCTGGTGGTGCTGAGGAGAGGTATTATCTTTGTACGGAAAGTTTGAGAACCACTGGTATTGACTTCTTTATTGTTCCCATAACAAAATTGTTCTCTACATTTGACCGACCCATCTGTAGGCTAATTGTCCGGGTGGAATGAGGAACTCGTAGCACCTGGAGAAAATCCACACAGATATGGGGACAAAATGCGAACTCCACATAGAAAGGTCAAAAAATGTGTTGTATCTGTGGATTAATTTTCAAACTGAGATTACTCACACTTTTGAAATCGCAATTCATTGCAGTTCATTATAAGGTAATTCATATATTCATTATTAATGTTCGGCTGACATAAAACACTCTGATTTGCTCACATTTCATTAAAAACCAATAACTACTTAATTCATCTATGTCAAAAGCTGCTTGTGATTTGCAGGGAGTGTGTTGGGTCAATCAAATGACGCGATACAATTGCAATTAGTCCATTTATTTGTTAATTATCTTCTGATTAACCATGAGTTAAAGCATTAAAGCAGTACTAAGTAACGTGTTTACCTTAATAAATCCTTTTCGTAGTTCCTCTGGGGGTAATACAAGTGTTAATGGGATGATTGGAGGGTCTTTCATCTCCCCTGGTGTCTCTGGCCAGAAAACCATGCTTGCAACTTGACTGCCACCGGGGCGGAGCAACCAATACACACTAATGGAATCACGAAGAAGAAGCTAACAGGCTAACGGGCAAAGCTAACTGTGGGCTAGCACCACTTTAAACAGTATTTACAGCCAAGTTTGAGTGAAAAAAAATATTTCCATTGTATAACTGGATGTACAAGACCTCTCTCTCCCTTCACCTTTTCTGTCAGCGTAGTATTTACTCTCCAAGACATTTAATAAGTTAAAAAATCGTAACATGCTAAGACACCTGCAGTTGCGCTTATGGCCTCTAGGGGCAAGAGTTACTTAGTACTGCTTTAAAAGTTGTGTGTTGATGTAGGTGAAGGTGACACTGATTTCTATTCCCATATCGTACACCCTATTACAAGTCATGCTCAAGTCATTCATAAACACAACCCTTCTCCAGTGCATCCAAAACAACTCAAGTTTTGGACCAGGAACCTGGCGATTCCTCTTCCAAACTCCCCTTCAATCTCAGTGCCAAGGAGCGAAACCACACGGGCACGGTTACTGCTGGAAGTGGTGTTTGGTCCCCCCCCCCTGGTCTGTTGGTTGTGACCTTTGTTTTTTCCCCCGGTGCTGGTCTTACATGTGGACAGTCTCCCAGGCGGCGTCGCTCCTGCCAAACCAGAGAATCCTTCAGGCTCAGTGTCGTGAACAAAGAGAAACACCCCGCTGAGCTGCCACCACACATTAGCGGCACCTATTCACCCAGGGAAATGCATCACGTCAAATCAGGGGTGACGCAAGGATCCGCGCTCGGACCGTTCGAGTTTCCAAGAATATTGGCAAAACCTGTGAGTGTGAAGTGAGTGTTTTGGGGGCCTTTTTACTTCGAGAAATAAATAAATTATTACTACCAACATTCTCCTGTGAAACAAAAGCATTTGAACCAAAGTTTACACGGGTTTACAAAAAAATATCAACGAAAAGGTCATGTTTGTGATAAAGCCAATTTGTATGACTTCCAAGCATGTTATCTTAAGATTAGTGTTGAGCAAGTGGATCTTTTCCCCCCCCTAACAGCTTTGGGGTCTTAACTTTAAGCACACAACACTGTATGAGCCTAAGTCAACAATGCACTTAGGCCTTATTTGTAGATGACGAGGGCTAAATTAGGGTCATTATCACATGAGCGCTGGGACTTTCATGGAAAAGTATACATTTATTGAAAAAACATGGTTTTATTCAAAGGATTAAACAGTTCTACCACAATAAGGAGCACTATTGTGGACCATCATCACTTATTTTCACCTCGCAATTAGAGTTTTCCCCAGAGTGCAGGAATGATGGGAAATACAAGTCTGATATGCATTCTTTTGTGGCACAATTATACATTGGGGGAAAAAGTATTTGGTCAGTTCCCCATAGACTTTCGATTGGATTTTGGCCAAATACTTTTCCCCCACTGTATATTTAAAAAAAAAGCAATTACCATGTAACCAGAGGACATAAGTTGCTGTTTATTTTCTATTTTATTTTGTTAAACTGATAAAGTTAAATAAGCACAAGTTCAGGAACTGAAAGCTGTGATCTTTTTTTTAAATATTTGTGCATATTTGACCTTGTAGTGACACAACAGCTGTAAATTCTTACAGCATGGTCAGCATGGCGCCTTTACTTTCCATCACAGTGGATTGTAGGACTTTCCGGGATCAAGTGTTTGGAAGGTTTTCCCTGAAAACCTACAAAACAAGTGATCCTGGAGCGTTGTAGAGACCACTGTGATCGAAAGTGAAGGCGCCATGCTGACCACTCATACAGCTGATGGGTCACTTCAAGGTAAAATACGCACAAATATAACTTTTTTTCCACATTCAAAGTTGCATAATGCACCATTATGTACTGCCTGTAATCAAAGCTGGTCTTCGCATCATGAGTCTTTTACAATCTGTCCGCCATATTAGTTTGGATATCTTGCCCAAATCTTTCTGTTAATACCCATTTGATTTCACATTTCATCATCATCATCATCATCTTTATTAATCAGACTCCAAGTCCATATCGAGACAAACACAAACAAGACAGCGCAACACAGATACAAATATTTTAACAACCTCCGCTGACTAATTGATTTGCAGTCAAGCGTGCCCGTTACAAGCGTTTCCAGCTTGACAAGACCAGTCCCCGTTTCTGTTTGTTTCTATTGAACCTTACAAAATGAAAGAATCTGTTATTGTGCAAAACTCTCTGAATCAGCCTTTCCTCCCCTGAGCAGGAAACCTTAGACACAATCATCTCCATTCTGCAATTCAGCGACCTGCGCCACAAAACGCCCATTGTTTACCTGTACCTGTGCGCCCTAACATAAACAAGCAGGCCGATCAAGAATAGGTTGTTTATTCATCTCCACCAGCATGACGTGGCACCGCGGACGCTTTTTTGGCAGCCCTACTGTTATTTATCTGCTGAAATAACATTGAGGGATTAGCTTTAATTTGAGGTTACGGCTGACACACAGCGGTGTCTGTCATCACGGGCTCCACAACGATGCACACTGTTATTAGAGGATGAGTTTAGATACACCAGAATGAGAGTCTTTAATATGGGATCGCAGGCTAATCCTCAGCATAGAACCAGTGCCACGGAAAGCCTGAGAGTTTCTGTGACATCATGGATCCTGCGCCGATATGTGCGCGTACTGGAAATGGGAGCTTTAGTGGGAAGTAGCAGGGCTGTGTTGCAAAGCAGACGAATATGCATGACGAGTATTGTTTAAAATGAACTTTCTTTTTGGTTCTTAAAGGAGCTGTATCATGCTATTTTAGCCATTCAGATGTAAACTATAGGCATTTATATGATATATTGTACCTCTATCACTATGGAGTACTCATTTTTGAGAGAAATATAAGTATTTTCTGGGGGTATTTTTAAAACCCGGAAGACAAGACGCTTCGATTCAGTTAACTCCGGCCCTCTCTCCGCTCATTCCACATTTGCAGTATTATAAATATAAATATCGCTGCAAAAAGTGAAGTTACTTCACATAATGCAGTTATAAGGAGGCAACACAGTTTCATAAATGGCTAACACACACGCTAACACACGTTTTGATTAACTCACCGCTCAGTCTGACCTCCCCATCGGGTGTTTACATTATGGCACTCACGGGTATAAAAGTTAATCCACTTTGATTCTGGCCAAGGTTCACCAAGCATCCATCAGGTTGGTTGATATACTGTAGTAGCTACAGTAGCTGAATCCCGGAAAGAAATTCCAACTTTTTCTTTAGGAAGGTTGAATAGTCCTGTTCCTCTCGTAGCCAAACGCGCATCCGTGACATTATCGTTGGGTAAGAAAAAAGAAGTCCAGAGTAGGTTAGAAAGAGCTCCGTCTTCAAAAACATGACTTCTGATCGGATCCTCCGGGGGTGTGTTTGTTTACTTTCCCGGTACAGCACAGACGCGTCGGAGAGTTCCTTTTTTTAAATAAAAAAAAAAGTATTTCTCTCTTACAACAAAAATAATGAAAAAGCTGTTTTATAAATTAAAATCAAGCCGTAAACTGCGTGAATGAAGCCAAAAAACGCTCTGGGGGTGTTTTTGATACGGAAATAGCATAACAACATGGTTAAAAACTTCAAAAAGTTGATTTTGCATGATATAGCTAATATACTAATAAAAAAGGAAAGTGCGACAGTTGGTTTTGCAGTGCGTAAATAAGGATAAAGACATGGACTGTAATGATTCACATGAACAACAGATGCCCGTTATAACCTAGTCATTTTCTCCAGTTCGGTTTTATCCAAATCTAAAAGGTATCAGCCGACAGTGATCGCAGGTCAATTTATACACAACTCCCACCCGACCGACGTTTTCAACTAGCCCGCCCGCAACTCGGACCGCAAAAAAAAAAAAAGAAGAAAATATTGTACCTGACCCGCTTCCTGACCGCAGGACTAATTTTAGTACTAGACTAGTACGATATAAATCACAAAGGTTTAATTGGCATCTTTATTTCAAACTACCCGACCGACCGCGACACAAATATCATAAAAAATATTTTTGGATGACCCGCGCATCACTGTCAGCCAATAGGCCAGTGTAACGCCTCATTTGAAAGCTAGGACCTACGAAACTCATCTAAACAAATCTTTTTTCCGTGGTGCTTTTGTTGCGTTCACGTCACACATTTTTGTCTCATTTTCACATTCACTTTTCGTCACGGTTGCGTCGCCTTTTTGGTCCACTTTTCTGTTGTTCTCTTGTGGCTCTTTTGTGGTGTTTTGTGTCACTGCTTTTAGATCTGGGTAAAGCCAAAGCTGGGGAAAATGTGCTCGGTTAAGGTGGGAGGTTAAAATACAATTCATGAAAATGGGATTCATAGGAAAATAATACAAATTTGCTTTGTCACGTGAACATTGGTCCCCTCTTTGAACGATTTCCACACACCTGCTGGGTATCTTCACATGCCCTGGTTAAGATTGAACCACATTTGCGCCAATAAAGCGAAAACACTGCAGCGCCTCAGACCTTTATATTATACGATGGCCATTTGTTTGCCCTCTGGGAACTGATGAGCACCTGTTTTTTTTTTCAAAGACTTGCCGTGCGGTGATGGCATTTACGGCTCTTTACTGGGAGCCCAGGCTGAATCCAAATTCTTGCAATACTACCTCCTATGTCCTGATCCTTGCTCCTATCCCCTTGTCACTGTTTGTGAATACAATCTTACCGCCAGCTCTGTGTTCCCACAGTTCTTAGATATTATTATGCTTATTGTAGGGTTATGGTGAGGGTCTTTATGTGGTATAGGTATATAGTTTATTATTAGGACCTGGTTGTGGGTCATGATGAGGGTAGAGGTAATGGTTACTTTACAAACAAAAGGTTAAAGTTACTTAAAGGGGAGTTATTAATTATCATTAGTTATTAGTTGTTGTTGTTTTTTACCATGTTACAGTGGCTACGTTTACATGGTCCACAAAATCAGATAACTGGATCAATCAGGTAACCCCATAATCAGATCTGATGCGTTTACATTCTCTTCAGAAATCAGAGAATCCAATACTCTGGGTTCTGGGAGCCAGAGCAGATTTGGATTTTTAGAGCAACCCCCCTCTTCAATCAGGCCCAGCTGCAGAACCAGGTGGAGAATGAACTCACAACACTACGAGGGTAGCAACATTCTGCATATGTGCAGCAGCCTAAAGCACTCGACTGTCAGCAGCACACTTACTCTACACAATAATTCGATATTTATTTAATACTTTTATGATTATTTACTTTTCTTTCTTTTTTATAAAAAATATTTTAGGATTTTTTATTATTTATTCTCATCTTTGTCTTTTTGACATGATTTTGGCCTTTTTGTTGTATTTTCCTGGTTAGTTTAGGCACACACGTGAAAGATCAAGAAGAATCCGATTAAATGAATATCAGATAATGTAGTATATCAGATTATGCTCTTTACATGGCTCTTCAATAATATTGAGCCGATCTTTCGATCGGCACCAGTCCTTCTTTATTGAAACGGCTGTGCAGCGAAGGGGAGCAAGAGAAGGGTGGGAAGGGCTAATGGTAGCTCGCTTGGGAGCTACCATTAGGAATAGGAAATGAAACTACAGGATATTTTCTTTTGGCTGTTTTAGATCAATATTACATTTTCTCATCAAAGTGTAAGACAGTGATAAATATGTGTTTGACATTATTACCAAATAGATACAGTCGGCATCGCGTCATACAAGGGGCGTGGCCTCGCCGAGTGGGACGGAAGTATGTTTGGGAAACACAATTTTCCCCTTATTTTAGTAGTTTTCTGGCGGAATATAAACTTATTTATCACACACAAAGTCAAGTCTAAGTCAGGTCCAGGGACGGCTGGTATCAATGGGCTAGGTGGGCTAAGCCCCTCCTGTAATTTTTTTGATGAGAGAAAGAAGAAAGAATAAGTTGTATTTTTCATTTATTATAGTTAATTTTATATCCTAACTAATCGCCTAATGTCATTACTGTGTATAATCATTATGAAAAGGGCTAGTTCTGATTAGTCCCGAGAACGCACATGGATATGACAGTGATCGACAGATGGCAGTGCTGCAGGTCCCGCCTCCAGCACATACACACACATACACTTGGCTCTGGGACTGAGCTGGTTTTAGCCCCGGACCCAATCACAGAGCACGCCCACCACGCTGAAGACTCCTCATTGGTTACTTTCACTGGCATGGCGCACGCGGTCTCTAAACACTATAATATCGGCGGATTACTCGGTTATTCTTCGTTTTTTGGATGACTCCTCTCAACGGGCCTTTTTGCTGGCGACACAAGCTGAAGTGGGGAAGCTGCCGTGCGTTTATGGACGTAAGAAGGACGCGATGCTCCTCAACGCAGGTGAGTCCATGTTTACACACGGTTCACATCTGTCCGAGTTCAGCTGTTGTTAACTTTAGCAGGACAAAAACATAAACGACTCCTTTATGCTCTCATATCATTTGGGTGAATGCACTGTTAGGTAATCTGCTGTTTCGTAGTCTGCTGTTTAAATTATGTTTTGGAGCTGTTTGACAGCCGTCTATAGTAAACGTTTGCCTTAATGTTTGTCTGATGCTCTGGGAATAAGCGTTGTTTGTAATGCTTGTTCCGTGGGTATTTGCTGATATGTGGTTACATGCTTATTTTTAATCTGACAAGTTGTGGTAAATGCATTTAGTAGAGCTGATAGTAAAAATAAAAAAGCACGAACACCTTGTGCAACAGCCCCACCTAGAGTTTATATCACCAGCCGCCACTGATCAGGTCCATATGGATGTTTTTTCACAGCAGATTCTCCTGTAGAAGCGAAAAAACTGTAGTTGTAGCTGGCGTTAGCATGTAGCGGAATGCTAACATGAAGCATCATGTTAGCATTCTCTGTTATTTAAGTATTAATGGGCTATTGAACAGTTTTGCTCCTCTCCAGGTCTTCTTTTATCTATCTATCTTTATTGGGTAGAAAACCATAGTCAAAATTCAGCATTTGTTAAAACAGTTTTGGAGTAAGTATAGAAATGCTCCTCTTTGGGATCGTCCATATGGTCATGTTTGAAGCCGTTCAGGGGGAAAACAGAGATACTGTCTGTATCTACACTTGCATAAAGCATAATGCCCCTTCTTTTGCAAAACATATTATTCATTAAATTAACGAAATAGAATATGGGGCACTGTGAACACTGTGTGACTGCAGCTAGTGAGACGCTAAAACCACAACCAATGCAAAAATAAAATGTCTGGTGGTCTCCAACAGCATTGCACTCCATAAAGCATTATGTGAAGTGACTAGATTTCTTAATATAGCAAGGACTGTTTACATTTGATGCTTTTAACCAATGCCATACATCTTGCAAAATCATCATCATCATCCTAAATGTCACCAGCAAACTGCAAACTAGACATCATTTATTGGCCCCAACATGGAGGTTGACAAGACAAGACCATATATATAGTTTTATCTTTACAAAGATAGACCGGATAGCGTTTTTGCCGCAGCGTTTCACATGTGGGCCAGCCTAGATCCCAATAAATAAGACGCCACTTGAGTCTGAACACATTGTTTACCCATTGATCACACTCTATTTCACAACACACATTTCTGCGTTTGAAATACGAGCGCGACTGTCACACTCTGTCTCAAAGAGAGGAAAATCCCAAGTGGAAAAAAAACAAAGCCCAGTCTGTCCAAAAGACGTCAAAACCGTTATGAGGCAGAAAGCAAGACTAAATGGAAATGTAAGCAGCCTGGAGTCGTGGAGCACTCGGGAGTCGGTTGCAAATTCACTGTATATGGCCCACTCTCGGTTAAGTGACACTGCCAGTTCCCATTGTCCCCGCGCCAGCGCTAAAGCTATGTAAACAGCTATTACAAAATTACAATCTGTAACCCAAACATTACGGCCCAGGATCTAAACACACGAAACCCGCCGGAGTAAATGTACGGAATCTGGCGATGACGTGATGTGGCAGCAAAAAGCTTACAGCGGGATTTCTCTTTTGCTACTGTAAACACTCCATAGAAAAGATGAGCATTTTGGCGTTGAGAGCAGATTTGCTAATGTGATGATGTCAGTTATATTTGCACGAAACGCGTCCTGGGTGGTTCAGGCGTTCGTAGTCCGCTGTATTCACTTATTTTTGTGTAATAAGAGGAGGATGCATGGGCTCTAATGTTAAATATTTTGGGAAGCAGACTGGGAATTGAAACCAGTTGAATGAACTTGTGTTTAACATAATGACTGGTTATCTCGCTTTCGCTTCCTGAACTTTGCGGAGTTTGCCTTTACGGCATGCACGTGTCTGACAAATCATTTTAAGTGCATTTAGCTTTGACTTTAGTGCAAAAAGCTTTCACTTGTGTGGCCTGCTCCATTGTTGGACTGTTTGTTCGGGGGGAGGGGGAGTTCTGGGTAAAATTGACTGAAAAAAAATAAAGATCCGGCTTTTTTTCACAACTGAGGCCCAGTTCGAACTGTTCACCTTAATGAGCCGTTCAAAAGAGCCGGTCACATCACTATAGAAAATGCAGTATATTGATCGCCTGGCCAATCAGCCTCTTCTTTACAAAGACGTGTGGTCGAATTCCTGATGGCCGTGATTGTCAAGTGTATTAACCGATCAGAAAAAAATGATGCAAACGGAATGCTGCGTGTTTTGTAAACAAGGAAGTTAAGCCACTTTTCCACTGGTAGATACTACACAGCCCAGTGCCCGGTCAACACGGTTGGGCGAGATTTTCGATTGCCGATGCCAGGCCAAACTGCTCTGACCAGGTTTAAATTTTGGCACCGATCTCTGGCTGTAGCCAAAGCGCTGAACCAAGTCTAATCTGACATGAACAGACTGAGGCTCTGATTGGCAAACGAGAGAGAGGACAGCCATTACTATTAACACACAGGTCAAACGGATTGAATATTTCACAACATCATACCAGTTCTGAACTGATATTAGCATTTAGCTGCTGTTAGCCCAACTTTAGCTGGTGTTAGCAAATGTTATGCTGGTCACTTGCTGTTGAAACAACACTCAAACCCATTGAATCTCTTCTTTAAAAGGCAATAAAAATCCTTTACAATAAAGCTTATTCATTTCATCACTGCACTGTTTTAGATAAGTATAGTTTACTCAGTTTTGATCATTTGTTCATTTTAAAAACTCACGTTTGATGTACAAAGTGTTGCACAATCTGGCGCCTCCTCCACTTCGGAACTTTATAAAAGTTAGGACTGTGAGTGGGATGGGCACTAGGGCCACAGCTCGAGGAGACTGCGACACACCACTTTCGGTCAAACTGTGTTTGTCTGTAAAAGGGACGCATTATTGGAACAGGAATCCTCTGTCCATAAGAGAATGTCCATCACTGGTCACTTTCAAACTACACCATAAACAGCGGATGAAAGACAATCAACTGTGCAACCACTTTTAATCTGGCTTCCTGTAATTGTATGTAAATGTATTTTTTAATTGTTTCTGTGTCACCTGCCTATAGACTGCATATGGAAATTAGCATGTTTGCTATAATCTGGCATCTTCACACTGTAATTACAGATGTTCCTCAATATTAATACTATTAAATAAATAAATAAATGTTGCTTACCTTCATAGTGTGTATTTTAGCTGTTTCCTTCCTCTAGTATTAGCCTTGGCACATAATACTGCCACCAGAGGGCAGCATTTGTCCACATTTGTTGGCTTACGTTCTGCACATCTGTGGGGGCACCGCCCACAACTACTGCGTTTGTGTCTTGTAGTGGAAACACAAGCGTGTACTGAGTAGAGTCAATACGTGATAATGTGATCACATAGACCGCGGCGGGCATCGTGAAACCATCGGAAAAACTAGTGGTTTTACAATGTCACAGATTGTGGGCCAGAAATGTAGAAAAATGGAAGGATACAAGGAGTCGTTAGCAACTCAGATATAAACGAAGGAGTATTCGACATGAATGCGCACCGGCTGTCTCAATCAGTGTACATTTAGAACAGGATGAAAATACTTCCAATAGAATGTACATTTAAGACAATATTTTACTTGTGGTTCATTCAGTCTCCCTGACGTGACAACATGGTCTGTGACTGGATCGATATTAAATCCTTTCGGGATTTGACTGGCTGTTAGCAAAGTTCCAGGTGGTCCTGCTTTTGAACAGATACAAAAAGCAGGAGTGGATGGCTGGCCACGCAAGTATTTTGATATTATACACTATAAAACTGTCAAAATGCAACACATTTGATGAAATATTAAAATGTACATTTTGTATTTGAGCCGTGGATCATGTCAACCTCCTAACCCCCTCCTGAACCGAGCACACTTTCTCCAGTTTGGCTTTACCCAAATTTGAAAGCAGAATAGCAACAAAAATTTGATGAAAAAGTGACAAAATGTTGATGAAAACCCAACTAAAAAGCCACAAAAGAGCAATAGAACGGAGACAAAAACGCGACAAAAAATGATGAAAATGCAACAAAATGGCCACAAAAAAATGTCAAAAAAGTGACAACAAAGCCAGGAAAAATATACGTTTAGATCAGTTTTGTAGGTCTTAGATTTCAAATGAGCCGTCACACTGCCATAGGCTGTAACCTTTCCGATTTGGATAAAGCTGAACTGGACATTTGGTTAAGGCAGGGTTTATTTTTTAGAGGTGAGTCCTGATGTAGAGCGTTGATCTACCGGAGCTGCAGACACAAACACAGCCCTGAGGAAGATACTTGATCGGTCACAAAATGACATTGCAACTCGTCTTATCGAGTTTGTTTTGCGTATGCGCTCCAGGAATACGCACATCCCGTTCTCAAAAGAAGTGTCCTGGATCAAAAACAACATGAGATAAGAGATTTTTGTTTTGTTTTTAACCTCTTAACCTTAATGGAGCGCACTTTCTGCAGTTTGGCTGGCCTCATTTGAAAGGCCAGTGTGTTTTTTGTCATTCAAGCTTTATTACGGACACAGAATCCTTGTCACTTTTTGTGTCACGCTTGTGTAGCTTTTTTGTCACTTTTTGATCACATTTTTGTGTGTTGCTTTTCTTGACTTTTTTTTCTCCATCGCAGTTTCGTTGCATTTTTGTCACATTGTTTGTTTGTTTTTTAAACGTTTCATCCTCGTTTTTGTCTCGTTTTTTGTCGCTTCTGTTCAACTTTTTTTCCATCGCATTTTTTCCGCTTTTTCCATCGCCTTTGTGTTGTTGTTTTTTCACGTTTTTAGTTTTATTATGATTATGATTATTATGATTATTATTATTTATTTTTTGACGCTTCTTTCAAGAAGCTTCTAGATTTGGGTAAAACCAAACTGGAGAAAAAGTGCTCGGTTCAGGCGGGGGTTAAGAGGTTATTGTCCGTGCACAGCTACCTCCCAATAGTTTTTGTATTACTTGTGGTAGGCAAGGCAAGTTTATTTGTAGAGCACAATTCATACACAAGGCAATTCAAAGTGCTTCACAGTTGCATAATGACTTTTCAAACTACTTAAAGAGTAACTAAACACCAAATCAAGTTTTTTTTACTGATAAACTGTCTCAATGGGTGTCTCATAGTGTTGTCCACTGGTCCCTGACATTATTCTGACATTATAGCGCAAACATGTGTCAAATCCTAACTTTGGCCTGAAAACGAATGGGTTGCGCCCCCTTCAGGGTTAACTCTGCTACTAAATTAGATTTTCCTGATTGGCTGGAGAGTGTCCACGGCCTCCACAGAACGTCATAAGCCGCACCAGCTCCACACATCGTCATCAGGTGCTGCCCATTGTCCTGCCCCTGTACCTGTGGTTTATAACCAAGTCCCTCCCACGTAATCAGTCTGCTGTGATTGTACCAATGCAAAGGCCCACACACTCACCCCCCGCATGTCACCCCCAAACTTCAGACACTGCCTCTTTCACAGCACTTTTTGACTTTTGTTGTGGGTTGGGAAAGGCTTTGGCACGCCCGTTTAGTTACTCTTTAAAGCAGTACTAAGTAACTCATGCCCCTAGAGGCCATAAGCGCCACTGCAGGTGTCGTAGCATGTTGGTTTTTTTTTACTCATTAATTGTCCATGAGAGTAAATACTACGCTGACAGAAAAGACAAATAGGAGAGAGGGATATTGTACATCCAATTACACAATAGAGATAAAAAAAAATTCCACTCAAACTTGGCTGTAAATACTGTTTAAGTGGCGCTAGCCCGCAGTTAGCTTTGCCCGTTAGCCTGTTAGCTTCTACTTCGTGATTCCATTAGTGTGTATTGGTGGCTCTGACCCGGAGGCAGCGAAGTTGCAATTGTGGTTTTCTGGCCAAAGACCCCCAATCATCCCATTAACACTTGTATTACCCCAGAGGGACTACGAAAAGACTTTAATAAGGTAAAAAGTTACTTTGTACTGCTTTAACTGCGCTGACATGTCGCCTCTCAGTCGTCCAGGTCAGGTTGCCACGGTCTTACTGAGGCGGTTTGCGACATCTTATTAAATTTCCAGGAATTCAAGTTCAACCTTTGCTTTACCCCAAAATCAATTTATTCCAGACGGTCACCGCTCAATCACCTGTTTCTCCAGCCGGAAGGTCGTCACTTATCCGTGAAGGCAACAGATAACACTTCTTTCCTGTAATTGATACTCCACAAACCCTTCACAATAATGTTGAACGTCACCAGACACAGACGGGGAAAGCACCTACGCTATTCCGAAGGCAGACGGTTGCGCTCTTATTTATTTCACGCTGAAAAGGGCTGTGGCAATCATGACTCGACACAATGCAAATGGCCAATTATGGTTAACCAGCTGGATACTGGATCCGTTGAGGAGTGAAAGCCTTGAGCCGTAGTCTAAATAGTATGATTCCAATATGAGCGAGGCATCAACATCCACCCACGGTTAGTTTTGAAGAAATCATCGAGTGGGTGCAATAGAGAAATGATTGAATGGGGAAAGCTGTGTTCGGTTTCTCTCTCTGTCTCTTTCTAATCACTGAGTCAAACAACCTGTCACCGCTTGCAATTTGTCCACAAAAAAAACAATTCAGGTCAACGACAATCACAATAGGTGTGGTTTATTTAGCTTTGAGTGGGAGTTGTTTTGTTTTGTTTTTCATTCAGGGCACGTTTACACCAATTATAGATTCAACAATAAAAGCATTTCACAAATGCAACTCCACAATCACATTTTTCAAACTGTATGCAACATTGTAGGCAGGGCAAAATGTGATGCTAAAAATGATTTGTCAGACAGTTGCAGCCTCTTTTATTCGTTGCGGCGCAAGAATTTTCACAAACCCGTTTTTCACAGTATATCAGTCCCATTGTAATTTTAGATTATTTAAATAAGACAAAAGCGTGCCTTTTATCGATCGCACCGGATATTTAGTCAGATATTGTGAGTTATCTGGCTGGAGTTCTTAAACTTTTATATTAAAGGATTAGGCCACTGTTTTACATACTGAGATATGTTCTTACCTCAGCTTAGATGAGTTCATTTGAACCTGTCTGGTCTTCACGTGTGCCTTCCGTAACGTAAACACAGCACAGACGGCGTTAGCATTTAGCCTCTCTCTTCTCCTCTATAGCTCCAAACGAGGTGAAGATAGAAGCTACCAAACTCTTCCACGTTTTCCCTATTTAAATATGGTTACGTGAAGTGTTACACTACAAAGTATAATTACACAAAATTAAACGATGTGGATTTTCTAAGATAAAAAGGGGAACTATATTGTAAGGCGTAATAATACCCGGAGTAATTCAGCATCCGCACAGTAAAGTGAAGATATCACTGCGCGGATGCCGAATTACTCTTGGTAGTTCCCTTTTTATCCTCTTAGAAAATCCACATTGTTAATTTTGTGTAATTATACTTTGTAGTGTAACACTTCACGTAACCATATTTAAATAGGGAAAACGTGGAAGAGTTGGTAGCTTCTATCTTCACCTCGTTTGGAGCTATAGAGGAGAAGAGAGAGGCTAAATGCTAACGCCGTCTGTGCTGTGTTTACGTTACAGAAGGCACACGTGAAGACAAGACAGGTACAAATGAACTCGTCTAAGCTAAGGTAAGAACATGTAAAAACGGTGGCCTATTCCTTTAAAAAAAGAGCCAGTCTTTTGACTCGGCTCCCAGTAAAGAGATGTAAATCCCATCACTATATTTACTTGATCTTTGCATTCAAAGCATTCAAATCAAACAATGAGACCGAACAGATAATCATCATATCAAATACTGTACAGTTCAATTTTAGTAAGTTTCATCATCTTTCAAATGTGTTGTCAAATCATTTGCTTTGAATGTTAGCTAATGTTAGTGGGCCTTTCCCGAAAAGAATGAATACAGATATATACATTCTTTAACCTCTTTACATTAGTATACTTTAACCAAGTGCATTACCTCCAGTTTGTCATTTCCCAAATCTAAAAGGGTGACGAAAACAAAGATAAAAACATAACAAACAAAAAAAACGTGACATAAAGTCAAAAAAGCAACAAAGGAGTGACTAAAATGTTACAAAAAGCAATAAAAACAAAAAAAGCCCAAGGTTCACAGACCCATGTGCGAAAATGCATTGTTTTGCTATTAACAAAGTGAAGATGAATGCTTTTATCATAGGCTGAGGGTGGGTTTTTCGAAACTGCACCAGCTGAGGATCATGATTTTATGTTTTTCGATTCCCCATTATACACGGTTACTGCGCAAATATCCAGCAAACATGTCCAGCAATTTGGCGTGTCACGTCGTACTCGTGGCTCCCTTGCGTCCGTGACTTCATCATCCCGAGGCTCCCGTTGAGCACAGTGCGTTTTGAACCAAGCTAATGCCAGCGGAAACGCGGATTTAAACAAACTTTGAGCAAACAGTTTGATGGCCGTTTCCTGTTTGCCCCCCCCAACACCACCACCACTCCCACACACACCCACCCTCCCCCCCTGCACCCACTCCCAAGCGTGCACTCATGCTGTCACACTCCCGGGCCCGACATCTGCACAAGTTATGGCAGCAGAAACAACTGTAATCTGTGGCATACTGTACCATCCATTCGTGCTCCTCAAAGTCTAGGACATTAAAGTGCAGGGCGTGCTATGACCTGCTAGTCCCCCCCCCTTCCCCTCAAAGAACTGAGCTAACAGTTATTTTAGCCCGAGATGAAAGAATGCGCGGGGGCCGAACACTGGCTTTTGTGCCGATTCGAGAACTTCTGTGATCTTCAAGACAAGCAAAAAAAAGCACCTCTGTGAATCACAAAACAGCAGTGCCGCATACAGGTACTTCATTGTTCGTCCGTGACACAAGATGTGCGTGTGTCATCCTTGCAGTCGGCTGTGGTAAATTACTGGACTGATTGCACACGAGTCCAGGAATTTCAAACACGGTTGATTTGTTGTGATTTGTGTTTCTGTTTCGAGAGAGCGAGCTCTGATTGGTTTCCTCTGTATCTGCTTCCTGGTGTGTCGCAAACAACCTGTTTGTCTTGCACGGCTGCACAGGATATCAGCCATTTTTGAGAGACAAAGAACTACAAATGAGGCCTTTGACGGATCTCTCTGAAAACACATATTGAAAAAACATGTAAAGCACATTCAAAATATTGTTAAGTATTAAACTGCACATCCAGTTAGGTTCATTAGGTCTTCTAGTGATGATGACAATATGTTCTTATAGGCAGACCTGTGTGTTATTTCATACCTGCTACAGCTGTGGCCTTACAAGTGACACCTCTGAGGAAGGCCACAGTAGTAGCCGAAGACTGTCAGGTACAAAATAACGAAAAAATACAATTGAGTGTACATTAACTATGTGCTATTTTAAGTAGAGAAATCACCGCCACAATGTGAGAGAAAAGCCATTTGAGAAAATGGCCCTTGAAATGACAATTTTCCATATACAATCTACGTAGAAATGCTGAATCAGTGCAATAAATAAACACAATATTGTTAAGATTCGGCAAATAAATTGTTTCTGAGTGAAAGTTTAAATGTAAAAAAACAAAAGATATATTAATGTTCATAATATTCATAATGATTATTATGGCGTTACTTAGTCAAACTGTTATTAATGTAAATAATTCCTTCCTATGGGAAATGTAAGCAACGGAGTACATACGTTCCAGTCACATAATCTTATTTTTGTCTGATGTACAGTAATTGCCTTTTGAGGACACTTGTCTACTTAAGGAATAGACACATGTTCTCCTTTGTTGTGGATACAGTCCTCATGTATTACTGTGAAATGTAAATGTTTATTATGTTGAATGTGGGGTAGGCGCTCATAAGCTTCTTGCTACAGCCTACTCCTTTTGAGCATCTGTGACTGTTTTAAATGTGTATTTTGTAAATTTGGAAAATGTAAGCTGCTCAAATAAACAAAAACAACAAAAAAATTAATAGTTGTAATTGTCAATGCTTATTATTAGGTGCATTATGCAACTTTTTATGTGAAAAAACAAGTCTTGATATTTGTGCGTATTTTAACTTTTTGTTACCCAATGGCTGTATGTGTGTGTAGCATGGCACCTTTACTTTCGATCACGGCGGCCTCTACAATGCTCCAGGATCAATTGTTTTGTAGGTTTTCAGGTGGGAGGTCCATCAGCAGTGAAAACCAAACAGAAACTCTACAAACAATTGACCCTGGAGCATCACTGAGACCGCTGTGATGGAAAGGAAAGGCACCATGCTAACCACTCACGTAGCTGCTGGGTCACTAAAGCCATCGTTCCACATAGCGCAACTCTGTGGGCAGCACCCCCACAGAGGAGCACGCTGTACATCATCATTAAAAGTTTTTAGAGCCGCGATGAGATCAAATGTGGACAAATGCTGCCTTCTGGTGGGAGTTATGGAATCATTCAGAGGTGCCAAGCTGTATTAAAACAGAAAAGAAACCACTAAATACAACTATGAAGGTAAGCTACATGCAAATGTTATGCTAACACCAGCTAAAGCTGTGCTAACAGCGGCTAAATGTTCATATCGTCAAAATCCCCTTTTAGCACAGCAGTATGATGTTGTGAAATATTAAATCCATATGACGTGAGGGCTGTCCTCTCTCCCGTTGCCAATCAGAGGCCAGCAGTCTGTTCACGTCACATCAGACACGGGCTAGCGCGCTTTGGCCACAGCCAGAGGTCTGTCCCAAAACCTATACCTGGTCAGACCGGTTTGGCACTGGCCTTTGTTATGGAAAAGCTCGACAAAGCGGGTGAAAGAGCCATTCGGCTGGCACGCGCCTGCATGTGGAAAGACGCCTTAAAAGCTCAAATACGCACAAATAGAAAAATGTTTTTTTCACATAAAAAGTTTCTTCATGCACCGTTTATACGTGTCGATGCTCCTGTGTGGCATATACATAATAAAGAGGGATAATGACATACTGTATATCCTTGACATTGACAGGGACATTAAGTAGTTTCCATTCTGTTTCTACACCATAGACATGTTATTAATAGACCGTCATTACTCACTCCTCCCCGTTTGCCATAATAACTGCTTTCGAGGGGAAATCATGGCGGATTTACAGACTCCTCCTCCCCAGCTCTGACAAAGCATGTTCCTAAAAAGGGCATAAGGGCGGGATCTTCACTGTAGACTCGGCCCTTAAGTGACGTGTAGTACGGTCAATAATAACAGTCCGGCCCTCATTAGTATACGAGATTCCTAAAATGTTTCTTACGAAAACCAGCCTGGTCCCTTTAATTGTAACTATCCTAGCGTTATCACAGGAGTAATATCTAGCTGTAGAAAGTTCCAAAAAATAAGGCACCAGGCTCTAAAGTTGTTTTTAAAGTAGTTTGTTTGTCTAAAGTGCAATGATTTCTAATGGGAGACTAGCGGCTATACGGAAGTACTATGTCGGCCCCTAGTGTCGTGGTCATAAAGCAGAGTAGCCAGCGGCCATTGTTCTACACACATCAGACATGTATCCCTTTATTCTGAGCTCTGTTATCTGGTTTGACCTTTAATGCCACTTACTGAGAATGGATTGTTAGCAGATAGCTCGCTATGTTTGTGTGAGCTCTCATTTGTCCAAAAGCTTTGTAGAGGTTTTCAAAGGCGCCCACTATTGAACTGGATTGTTTTCAACTTGTGCTTCCGATCAGCAGTTCATGTACTCCTTGAGTTATTTATTTGTTCTCGATTATTCTGCCAAAACCTATACAAAATGATCAGCTAAAATCAGATATGTTAGCGATTCGTAGAGTGTTGTGTTCAAAATCAAGTTAAAATACTCTCAATTTCAAACCTTTTACTGAAAAGCATGATCCAAATTAACTTTAATTTGAAAGTTCTCCCTGGTAAGTGCTCAATTAGGGGTCCCCGCGTACCCCTGGTTGGAAAGCAGTGCAGTAAATGACTATGAAAACCTCACATAGTCATTATTACTTATCCCTGTGTCTGCCCAAAGGGTTAATCACTGATTCACATTTTTTTGTATACGACTGCATTCTGTTTAATCAATCAATCAATCAATCAATCTTTATTTATATAGCGCTTTTCATACATTTCATGTAACACAAAGTGCTTTACAGATTTAAAAACATTCTCTCACACCCACCTCCTCCCACAAATACAAACACATTGTCGCACTCACACTCTCCCCACCCACCTTCCCAGAGACACACCACACAAGCACACCACACACACTCAAGGTAAAACAATGGACGCAATGGACATAAGGCTGAGGTAAGGCTGGGTACAGATAAACCAGGTAAGGAAACACCATCCAAGGAGCCGTCTGCATCGGGAGCAGCATCTCGGCTGCAGCCACAGGGCACCAGCACAGGACGCCCGGAGGAGGCGCGGTAGAAACACCACACCTCCATCCAGACACCCACAGGACAGCACCCCAGCAGCCACAGCCAATGACTGCTCCCGAGGCAGAGGGCTCCTCCAGAGGAAACTGGGAGACCATAAAAATTGTTAAAATAAGTAAAAAGTAAAAGTAAAAATAAGAATATAAGGACCACTAAAATAAGACCGAGAGGTAAAATACATAAAGAAAACATAAATAAATAAATATTAATAACAATTAAATAAATAGGCCTAGCAAGAATAAATATCAGTTAAAAGCTAAACTAAAAAGGTGGGTCTTAAGCCTGCTTTTAAAAACATGAACGTTCTCTGCGGTCCTGAGCTCCTCCGGCAGGTCGTTCCAGAGGCGAGGGCCATAATATTGGAACGACGCCTCGCCGTGAGTCTTTTTGTTGACTTTAGGAATAACTAGGAGACGCCTGCCGGTGGAGCGAAGGGGCCGTGAAGGTTCATAAGGTAAGGTTTAAGATGGGTAACATTTGATTTTGGAACTGGAAGTGTTTAAGACTTAAGATCACTTTACTCTCCTCAGGCGGATGGGCAGAGCGTTCTTCTCAAATTTATTATCAACATCGCTAAAATAACACCCTTTGATCCCTTTTTCTGCATTTCAAGGGATCAGGCCCATCTTTGAACATTATTTTCCGAAACACCAAAGTCAACAGTGTTCTTTGACATGGCGCCATTAACGTTTTAGCACTGGTTAATTTCTCGTGCAAAAACCAACACATTGAAAACCATTAATCTTACCTTTTATTGATGCTGACAGCAATGTTTTCACAAGTGCGCGTCGAGGAAAACCGCTGCAGAATTTTTTGACAAATATCCCCAACCTTTTTGCATTCATACGCGGCCAAAACCAACGCGCGCCTGAAGGTTTTCGACCGATTCCCCAAAGTGTTGGTGAATATTTCGACAGCTGTTTCCTCGAGAAAAGTTTTACAAGGACCTCACCGCTTTTTAAAGAGTTACAAATGTGTTACACGGTCATCATAGTCGGGACAGGGGTTGCAGGTGTGGGTTGCTGGGGTGACGTAATTTTACCCCCCCCCCCCCGTCTTCCAACACCTGCGCCGCGGCTGGACTGCGGTTATGTGAGGAGACCTGGATCGTCCCGGGGGCTCTGTGAATAAACCTTGACGCGTACAGATGCAAGGGGCGGCAATATTACGGATCAGCAGACCCGGAGAACTGCATATTCACGGCAGCAGATGTAAGCTCCTCTGCTCGTTCGGATGATGATTTGATTGAACAGTTTTCTCGCTATGAAGATGTTCTAAGATTTTCTTTACCTTTAGGGAAGGGAAGGGGGGGGGGGGGCAGGGGGAATCTTATTTGTATTGTAATCTTATTTTTAGCATGATAATAAAATGGAATTTGCAAGGTATACAGTGGGGCAAAAAGTATTTGGCCGAAATCCAATACTTTTTTGCCCCACTGTATGAATGTGTAACACAGCAATGAGGGTAATTTCAGATGCAAACAGGACACACAAGTATTCCTGGTAATACGAGTAATCCCAACCCTAACCTATTATAAAAATGGCATGGTTAGACCCCAAAGCGACACCAGGCCAGCTCAGAGACATAGTCCCTCCTGCGTGTCCTGGGTCTTCCACGAGGCCTCCTCCCAATAGGACATGCCTGGAACACCTCCCGACGGAGGCGATCTGGAGGCATCTGAAATAGATGCCCGAGCCACCTCAGCTAGCTCCTTTCGACGTGACGGAGCAGCAACTACTCCGAGCTCCTCCCGGGTAACTGAGCTCCTCACCCTATCTTGAAAGGTGTGCCCAGCCACCCTGCGAAGGAAAGTGTATCCACAATCTTGTCCTTTCGGTCATTACCCAGATCTCATGACCAAAGGTGAGGGAAGAAACGTAGATCGAATCAGTGAATCGAGAGCTTTGCCCCCCGACTCAGCTCCCTGTGCATACTGTTTTTACACAAAATATGTGTTCATCCAACCAGACGGATAACATGCTCTCAAATAACAAGAGGCCTGAATTTGCGGCTGTGAACGTGCTGTGCTCCAGTCGGCGGATTCATCGTAACAGAGCCGAGTGGAAGGAAGTAGTGGAGGTGCTAAGAGTGTGTCATGTCATTACACGGTGGGAGTTATGGAGCGTGAGGGAGGCGTCGTGAGAAAGGTCAAAACTGCCCCCGCTTTCTATAAATCCTTGGCTTTTATAAATTGTGGTGGTGGTGCTGACCCGGTTCTGATGTGGCATTAAAATGGAAACATAATGCTATTCTGATCTCAAGAGGCCTGTTAAAGGGAAGTGTGAACCATAAACTTTTCCACGTTCCAGAAAATTATTTGTATTCTATTGTTCAGTGATTTTTGGTTGGTAGTGGTGCGAATATTTGAGCGTTCACTCACCAGTTGCAAAGTAAACAGTTGAAAAATGCAGTCCCATGGCAAGATACTTCACCCAAATTGTCCACGCTTGTTAAAAAGTTCCACAATGCACTGATACTCTCAGTCCAATACATCAAAATCAGTTATGGATGTGATAGAGTAGTGGTTAAGGCTGCTGAACATATCAAATATCGACATGTGACGTGGGTTCCAGAACCAGCGGCGACAATCCCTCGAATCTCTCTCCAGACTATGTAGCACAATTTGTACACCTCGGTTATGCCCTCGAAGAGATACCGAATTAAAAATCAGGATTCTTAGCATATTTCGATCATTTGGAAGTTCTGATCACTGATCATTTGTCATGGAGTGAACCCTAAGTTCCCCTGTACAAAGTGACCCATTGCAATTTTACCACTAGGTTTCTGTCTGAATTAAGGTTGACATTGGACGCTTGTTGTTGGGAGCCATCTGTGTAAGTTGGAAACAAAAGACGTGGCTGAATGTCATGGTACACATGTCATTCTTAAACAAGAGGTACTGCGGTTCTTCAAAAACAAATAACATGGGTACCAGGTAACATAAGTATGGACTCTGTAGGCATTGTGTTTCAGCATATAATGAAAACCCTTGTACAATCCTGGCTACCGCAATGTAATTACCAACATACTTCTCCCTTTGTCTCACAGATAGGAAAAATGGCTACCGTTTACAACTTCCATGACCTCATGAAGGTGGTTTCTCGGCTTATCAAAGCCCAACATCACCACAACAATGTGATAGACAACCCTGAAACATTAGACTGCTGGAGCACATGAAAAGAAAGACTCTGACCTGCAGACCCCACAAAGGAATTCAGCCTGGACAAAGTCAACTATTTGAAGACCCGGAAATGGGCAAATTCAAGAAATTCATCAAGATCATCAGGCTAAAAGGCCTGGTGGTCTAAACATGACAATAGTTCAATTGAGGACAGAACCATCAACAAGGTTTGTAAAGAACTGCAGAAAAGACTGGTACACATAGAATCCTCTAGAATCCCCTTTGCCCAGAAAAGCAGGCCCACTCAGCCTTTTGGTTTTTTAACCAGCATCCCATTCCCTGGAAACCCCATTTCAAAGATTTGCGACCGCGACATCTTAGTCCACCGATCTTGATGGTGGATGAAACCCTGGAAACTCTCAATGTTTTTAAAGTTTGTTCAAGGGAGCGGCAACACTGTATCCTCAAATCTCTCTTCAGCATGGGGGTGGTGTAAGACGTTAAGTCCTGCCTCAGTGAGAAGACAGCGGAGTCACAATCTGTTCCAGGTCCAAGTGACCTGGAACGGATGGGACTTCGCCACCCCCATTGTATACATTTATGTAAATTACTTTTTTCACCTAGACAGGAACGTAATTTTGCTTCACTGAATATGCTTTATATGTGGTAGAATTAACTGAACTGATGTCAGAACTGAAAAATCTTAAGGTTAAAGTGCTTTATGTGTCATTATACAACAACTGTACAACAAAATGTTATTCTATTTTCACTGTCAGTGGCTGATTGTGTCAGGGAGGGCATCTGGCATTCCAGATCTTCAATACAGCATTTAAGTGAATTGATAATGAATGTTTTCCTCCTTATTCTGGATCCCATTCCGGTAAAAAGGTCAGTTTGGGCTATAACCTAAAATACGTATTGAACATATGTACAGCAGACAAATAGAACATGTTCTTGCAAATGAACAAAGTATGAATTGATTTTATTTCCTCGTTTGGTCTGAGTTTTATCTCTTGCCTCCAAAAGCATTGAATGGAGGTCATTGTTTGGTGCCTGTGCAAATGTCTGGAGCACATTTATCCAGTTCGTGACCGGTGACTTTAATGTGGAACCAATGTCACTGATCTCAAGTTCCACTCTAAAGTCCTATACCGCGGCCCATTAGCAAGTTAGCGACATACCATGCTAATCTTAGCCCGGTCTGATTGGCGTCTCACACTGTATACAGTTTTGGAGGAACTCAGGGACACATCTGTTTCTTCTAAATGACTTGTATGGGAATGGTGCAGGTTCCCAGCCAGAGATGGAAACAGTTTTTTTTTATCTTCTTTTTTTGCTCGATTGAACTGGGGTGTCCGTAATGCGGTTTGAACCTTTCTTCGACAGCCTGCAGCGCCTTGTTCCGATATTCATGATTGACGATCCATTGTGTTGGCCTTTGAATCCTGCGGAGATACCATCTGCTCATCATTTATGTCTTTCAGAAAGTTCAAAAGAATATAAATAGTCAAGATAGGCCGATGAGACAAGAAATCGAGCATTAGTTCAGAAAAGAATAATGTAATGGTGGGGGCCCTTAAGTATTTGCAACAGGTCTTCTTTTAGTTAATCGTTTTTGACCTTTATTTGATTCTTGAAACTCTTTGGATTCTTTACAAACCATTTACAAGTCTGACACCTAGCAAGTAATATCAAGATAGTTAGGTACAGTATGTCGTCAACCCAATTAGTTGTTTGTATACTTTCCCATTTTTGCAGTCCTAAATTAACCTCTTAACCCCCACCTTAACTGAGCACATTTTCCCCAGTTCATTAGGCCTGAATTTATTAGAGAGTGGTTGGTGGTTGTTGGAGGGGCCGATGGCACAGACTGGTAGCCTCGCTTCTGTCAGTCTACCCTAGGGCAGCTGTGGCTACAATAGTAGCTTCCAACCAGCGACCAGTGGAGTGAATGAATAATGCAATGTAAAGCGTCTTTGAGTGTCAAGAAAAGCGCTATATAAAACCAATGCATTATTATTATTATTATTATTATTATTATTAATATTATTATTCAGCTTTCCACAAATCTAAAACGTGCCTCATTTGAAAGATAAGACCTACAAAACTGATCTAAGATTTTTCCTTGCGCTGTCGTCACTTTATCGTCGTATTTTTTTCTGTTTTTTGTGTCACGTTTTATTGGGTTTTTTTGTTGCGTGTTTGCTTGTTTGTTCCTTTGTTCTTTTAAATCACTTTTTCATTGCTTGTTTTTGTCACCTGTTTTGGTGCTTTTTTGTTGATCTTTTGCTTTTTTTGCTGCGTTTTCATCCACATTTACACCTCGTTTTTTGTCGCTACTTTGACTTTTTATTTTTTATTTAATTGCATTTAATACATTTAAAAAAGGATAATAAACAAATAAGGAAAAACAACAAAGAGAAGGAAAAAAAAAAACTAAAACAAAAAAAAGAAGCAACCACAAACAATACCCCACACCCAACCTATTTACAATATATACATAAACATTTACAAAGCTATAGAGAAGACATATATATTAAAAAGCAATAACAAAACAAAATTCATGGCAATAAATAAATCAATGTAGAAAAAACAAAACAAAAACAATAATCTGTACACGTATACACGCATACACACACGCATACATATTCACACGTACATACATATACACAATATACATACAAACATACATACACATGTACACTTAAACGTACGCACACTCGCAAATACATAGATAGCAATAAAACTTTTCACTATCAAAGCTAACATAATCCGTTACTACCATCCGCTATCAATATAACAATATTTACAAATAATATCAATCTTGACAAGGACAATTCCATTCACACAAACAAACAAAAACAAAAAACTGTATGTATATTTATTTAACACTCAAAATAAATTCATATAATGGATCCCATATTTCGAGATAGTCTGATTCATTATTATCTAATCTAAAAGCTGTTTTTTTCTAAAAGCTGTAGAAAAAAAACGACTTTTTTTTTCAAGAAGCTTTTAGGTTTGAGTGAAGTCGAACTGGAGAAAATGTGCTTGGTTAATTTATGATAAGCTGCATGTCTATGTCACACTACTTTTCACATTTGTCGGGCAATTTTTTTGTCGTCTTTAAGCGGGTGTCCTCAGAACTTTTTAACCCCCCCCCCCCGCTTGTCCACAATCTTTTACAGGATTCACCCTATTCCGGTATTTGCACATAGGTGATGATGGACGAACTGTTGTACCATCCCTTTCAATCTTTTGTTTGGACATTTTCAGTGTATGGAGGACAAACACCGGCTTGAAAGACGTGGCCTGAAATAGTCCCATTTTGCATACCTGCCCTGAACGGAGCACTCAAATATCACTTAGCGGCCTTTTGATGAACGCACTAAGCTAACAGCGTCCGATTAGTGGATTCAGGTGCACTAATTCAAGCATAGAACAATGAGGGCGCTCGGGGAGAGAATGGAGCGAGCGATCTTCAAAGTCCGCCAGCGAGTTTTGATTTCTCAGTTTGTCACAACACGGGGAGGCCCTCCGAGAAGGATCCCAGCTGGATTTGAAGACACTTTGAATCAACACAAAACCTGTAAAGAGGGAGGATGAAAGGGGCGTCTAATCCCTTTCATTGACAGGCTTGCGAGCAGCTAAAGTGTGGGTAATGGAGGCAAGTTATTATGCGGGCCCCCGCGACATGAGAAGGTCTTTAAAAAAAAAAAAAAAAAAAGATAAAATGTCGCAAAAAGGTTGAACATCAAGAGATCTCCATTTGCGGATGAGAGCGGCGGAAGATGCAAGCTAATGTGGGTTCGGGCAAGCGTACATCATAGGCTAAAAGGGCAGAGGCGGTACCGGGCGGCGAAACAACTCACCGTGGCATGTCATTAGTTATTTTTGGAAAGAGCCGAATGTCCGTGGCACTCCGTTATGGGTGCACTCTGCCCGAAATTGGGAGATAAAAGACGTGCAGATGCCATCTACAAAGGGATACTGGCATTAGTGGTAATGTGTATGCAGTTGACTGTGTATAAAAAATTAATAAAAGAGAGAAAATCTGGTTTGTATAGTGTAACCAAATGTTTAATGTTTTTTTTTTTTTTATCCCTTTAGAGGGTGTCCAAACTTTTTTCATGGGGGGCCACATATTAAAGCGTACACAGGGTGAAGGGCCATAGATCGGTGGTTAGTGCCGCAAAACCTTCGACTAGCAGAGGCTTAAATTGTGCCCCATACCTTTATTTATCATGCTAGCTTTGTCTCACAATGAAATGTTAGTTGTTAGGTTAGAATTGTGTAGAATTATTAAATTTCAAATAAAAATTACCATCTCTGGTGATGTGTACCGATTCAGCAAGAAGGCAGAGGGCCACAAAAAATTGGTCTGAAGGCCGCATTTGGCCCCCGGGCCGCATTTTGGACACCCCTGCTTTAGATAGTACGATTTTTTTTATTTTTATTTTTTTATTTTTTATTGAAGTCCCTGATTATGTCTGAATATCCCCTGTAACCCCTAACCCGACAATTACTGGAATTTTGTATACACCAAGCACCTCCTGCCTCAAGGGTGCTGCCAATTATACAGAAAGCGATCAACTAAACTCAGATTTATCACTATTCATACAAATGTTGCGTGCAAAACCATCTCAAAATCAAATCTTTTACTACAAAACATTAAAATTAACTATTTAGATAAAAATAATCTCAATCTGAATTGCTTGTAAATACCACTTGTTAAGTTCACCCATTTCCCTAGGGTTACCCATACCGGGCATTTTCAGGTGTAATATTTATGAAGGAATATTAGTCATACCTCTTTTATCAAACATACTGTATATCTCATTATAATAAAGAAAACAGACTGGATTATTGCAATTCAATGCCGGGATACTTCATGAGTTTATGTTACAACTGTTGTTTCATCAAAAACATGCATCATTCCCACAGGTTTGACCAGTGTTGATTGTACCTGCTCATTTTGGCTATTTCCTATTCTTCTACAGACAGCATTGTATTTTGTGTTTCTTTGTATATATTGCGTAATAGATAGAACCTGGAAGTGCCTTGCATCTACAAAGCCCATACACCACCATCAGCACCGTTCTGAGTAGGTCTGCTCCAGGAATAATCCATTTTAAGCATCCCGTTTGCTGCAAATGGTGGCTTGTATCTTGATTTTACCATTTTTCCCCCTGCTCCCAGCGGAATGCAAGTAACATCTCCGATAATGTGGGATATGCTTATGTAAAAGAGCAGTCCTCATTCATAAAGTGACTGTTCCATAAATTACGAAGTTCAATCACATGGCACGGTAAGCGCAGCAGTTAGCGCTCGTGCATCACAGCAAGAAGGTCCCGGGTTCGATTCCCACCTGGAACGACGGGGGCCTTTCTGTGTGGAGTTTGCATGTTCTCCCTGTGTCTGTGTACGTTTCCTCCGGGTACTCCGGTTTCCCCTACGACTAAAAACATGTACAATAGGCCAGGATGAATGATGGTGGTCAGAGGGACCGTTGGCGCAGATGTGTGCAGTTGGAACGCGCTTCAGTCAGTCTCCCCCAGGGGAAACTGAACGACCACCAGTATCACGTGAATGTAAAATTGTCTAATGTAAAAGCTCTTTGTGACCATGTATGTGAAAGGCGCTATACACATTAAGATGTCTGTGTCGGCTCTCAGTCGTACAGGAGTTGTCCATCCTTAATAAAGGTTCTTGATTCGTCTTCTGTACTCTGTAGTAGAAGTGTCGAACATTTCACCTCTCATCCAAAAGGCTTCGTCAGCAAACTAAAGTTCAGTTCCGCAGCTCAGATAAAACCATAGGGAGGAGTTTCACTTGGCTAAGTCCTCCCCTCTATTAACAGCTACGCTCACCTGTAGGTAAACATGTTTTACTACAGAGTACAGAAGATGACTGTAAGAAGAACCTTCATTAAAGATATACAAATTAAGCTCTTCTTCTTGTTAGTTTACAGTTCAAGCTAAAATATGCTGCTAATGTCAGTGGCTTTTCACTGTGACGGTGATTTATTCATAATTACAGTTAATTGTTGATTAAAATCGAGTTTAGAAATGGTCCAGTCTAGGGGTGTCACGATTTCAATTTTTTGAGTCACGATTATTGTGAGAGAAAATATTGCGATTTTACGATTATTCACGATTATCGACTGAATGAAAGGAAAGAACTGATATTTTTAGTTTTTGAATTTGTAAACATTCACCGTTTATAAAAATGAAAAATGCTTTAAGATTGTTTTGCATTAAAATAAATAGGCCTACATTGAATAATACAAACAATCTCAACTTTACTTCTTTATAATGACCATAATTATCATAATTATTTACTATATATTATTAGGCCACAAGCTAGGCTAGGTTTCATGTTCTCAAAAGTTATGCTGCTGCTTAATTATTTGTCAGATGTTTTGATGAACAGAGAATGAAACGTGTTTACAAAATGACTAAGGAGACTCTTTTGAACAGCTGATTTCCACATGTGCGCGGTTTCACTTTCCTTTCTGTTACGCTGAAGCAGAGCGGAGCGCGTTAGCTTTTGTTTACATCCTGAGCCAGTTGTGGCGGCTATTTCCGAACATTGGACAACTTTTTGGGAATTATGCAGTTCGTTACCTTGACCTGGACATTTACAGCGAAGGATTATCTCCAAGATGTTGTTTATATTCGACGTAGCCAATGTCAGCGCTCTTTGTGGCAACTTTCTGACGACAGGATTTTCATAACGGATGTTCCATCGACAACAACAACGCCTTGGTCATCTTTTGGATCCTAAAGAGGTCCCACTCTGCTGACTTCAATCGTTTTTGGGTGGATACAACACTGGAGGAGAGCGTCCTTCTGCCTTGCTCAACTACCGGTGAGTTTACGCGTGCGTGTTTATGGCGTGCAGCGGCTAGTGCGTCAGCGTGAAGCATTTCCGCGGTAAACCGTGGCTTCTAAAAGTCTTACGGATAACCTACCGCGTCCTTTTATAATCTTGGTCATCATAAAACCGGTTAATCTAGACATCCCTAGTCCAGTCATGCTGTATCCAGTTGCATTATTTTTTTTGGTTTTTTTTGTAAAATCTGGAAGCACATTTCTGAACAAACAAGTGTTATACAACCAACCATACACCATCATTAGGAAATTCTAAATCAAATCATCGATACAAAAGGTCTATTTGTCACTGTCACTGAACCGTGATGTCCTGGAAGCATTTAACATCCTGGAAGTGTTTTATTTCGATGCATTAATAGTGTTTCCACCAGTCAAACGCACTTCCAGACCTTGAGTGTTCCTGGCTTCAGCACTAAACCGTTTTCCTGCATCCATAGATTTATACCGAATATATGAAGTCGCTGGAGTGTTGTTATTGCGCGTGTCAGCCAATCACGGAAAAAAATATTCTGCCAAGCTAGAGTAAGAAACATATAGGCCGACTGTATATGTCTGTGTCCATTGCGTAACTGCACTAAATGACACTAAATCATGGTGGACAGTTGTGAGGGCTTTAATTTACCCGTGTTATGGTGCACTAAAGTGGTTCTGTGGTTAAGCATCTGGCCATGATTATAAAGAAAATGGCTTCATGTACTGCATGTATGGAATATATTATATAGTGAGAATGTAATTGAAGTACTTGTTTCTTGTTTTTTTGTCAGACATTACAATTACAACAGTCAACTAGTGGCAGGGTGATTGGCAGATGTTTCTTTTTTCATACACCCAGGCTTTTAAATTAGTATTTATCTTTCTTTTTTTTATTTCTTGTTGTTTTAATTTACCTATTATTTATTTAATGTTGATATTATCTCTTATAATATTTTGAATTCACATGAAGGGTTACACTAGACTGAATTGAATTTTAGATTGTTCAAGTCCTAAGAGGTGTTAGATAGAGTTACTTTTATGAGTACTCAAAGGGGGTATTATGCTTTTTGCAGGTAATAATGACAAACACATCACTATCTTACACTTTGTTTGTTAGAAAATAGCTGTCTAAACAGCTGAAACAGGATATAAAGACAGCCGCAGTGAAGAGCCAAAGATTACTCAAAATAGCTCTAGCAGCTCAAAAAACACTAGGTATATTTTGATGAGAGAGCAACGTTGTAAGATGGTAAAAGTCTTTATTTACCAATCATACCCACACACAACAGTTCAATATTGGTAAATACATAACTAATAGAATGATAAATGGTAATTCATGTATTTACATTGACAAACTCCGCCAACAGTCTACTATAAGAGGTGTCAACATGCTAGAATTCTTTAAAAAGCAATGAACCAGGCGATATTTGGCTAAAAGACGAAACAAACAAACCTTTGCAGAGAGTATAGAAAGGCACAGATTCTATAAAAGCCTGAGGGCAAGATCTTGTGCCTGGCGCAAGGACAGCACAAGCTCCAAACACAATGGTTATCTGCGCTTCAGCATTATAAGCTCTTACAGGTCAAACTAAAACTGTATTAACCCCCTCGTGAGCTAAACAATGTTTGTGTCCGGAGAGAAAGAGATGTAGCCTACAGCCAGTCCTGCTGTGGCGCGGGTTTGGTTGGAGGAAAAGGCTGTCGCACATAACATTGCCATTGACCATGGGTGTTTCTCCACCACACGTACTTCCCACTTAAATGTGCTAAGTCTGGAGGGGCAAGATCTCAAAGTGCGCTCCTACTAAGTCTGCGTTTAGAAACACAAGATCGGGCCCTCCGTGTGGATTTTAGGAATAAATAAGTCATTATTTAAAAAATGTCAGTGCCCATGTTTAAGAGGGACATGAATACTTCCGTAAGCCACCAAACATGCTTGTTTTGAATTTCGAACTGGTTACCATTTGGTTCCTGGGCAAAAACAATAACCCACTACACCAGAGGTCACTAAACGGCGGACCTCGGTCCGGATCCGGACCCACGCGCCAGCCATTCCGGACCTTGGATCCGAACTTTGGACCCGACCTGAATCCCCTCAGACGAGCAGCTGCGTATGCGCTCTCTCTCCCTCTCTCGCTCTCCCTCCCTCTCCCTCTCTGACTGCACCAGAGCGGTAAACTACAGCCCAGACGAACAGAAAGAGAAAGTCCTACATCTTAGCTTCATGATACTTTTTAAATTTTTAGAAACGGTTTCGGAATGACTGAAATATGGCTTGCTAAAAACAAAAGCGGAGGACGCCCTAATTAAATATGCACGCGCGATCGTAATGCGTAAATAGCGCGGTTGTTTCCCGAGCAGGTCTGAACCAGGACTAAACCTGGACTAAGCCAGGACTAAACCTGGACTAAACAGGGCTCAGTGTGTTGAACTGAGCAAAGAAACACATCACTGTCATATATTATGTGCACATTGTGTATAATAGGCTACAGTAGCCTATGCATTCTGCTATTTAGGAGCCAAAACTTATTTTTAGAGCAAAAAAACAATAACAAGATTAAATTGATTGCATTATTTTCAAATCACAGAAATAGTTTTAAAAAAGGCGTATAAATCCTGATATAACCGTGAATTAACCCCGTATGTTCCGGACCTTTGCTTGACCTTTTTTTTTCATTTCGGACCTTGGTGAAATTTAATTCGTGACCCCTGCACTACACCATTCTCTCGACCAATGAAATGCCGTTTGTCATTCCCTATTTTGACAGACCTTTGAACTTCAAACCAGTTGAACCTCTTCTCCTCTGCTTGTCTTCCGTCATTCCTAACGTTTCCCCAAGTGCGCTTGAATTTCATTGCCGTTGTCATGTCTGTCAGCTTTAAAACCTCCACAAATTTGAGTCCAATTGCCCCATTCTCGAGTCAACCCAAACATTTTATAAGCACCCATTATAGAGCCGTATTGTGCGGTGAAGCCTGTCCTCCGCTTGTATCCGTGCGACATCGCCAGGCCCATTTGAAGTCACAGAAAACCTCAGCAAACAGCGTGGCCAGCATTCAAGCCTGATTGATGACCTGCTCTCATTGATACTATCTCTCACATGTGGTTTGGCCATTGTAGCACATGTGGTTAGCCAATACAGAGAACACATCTAGGTTACTCGCAGAAAAAGACATGCGCTGCAGATTACAAGGCTTGGGTTGCTCGTCTAATTGTCATTGGCGTGCAAAGGACAGTTATATTTTTTGACTTGTCATTATTGTACCCCGGAGAGTTTGAAATAGGTTTTTCATGTCAGGCTTTTTTTTGTTGGAGTCGTGCCTTCACCGTTGGGCGTTGGTTGGGCGAACATAACAGGTGACATGTAAGAGAGTGTGTAAAAGTATATGGGCGCGTTTGATCTGTAATTTATGGCTTTTTTTAAAAACAGGACATGACTTGAACTTTTTACTCTGTGCCACAATAACAATGTGCTACTGTAACTCTCTACTGTTACATCTGTATTCAGTGGAACCAGCGAATAAATGTGCCTGTTTTAGTTATGCAAAGAAGGCTTTGATAAAGATATAATAAAGAATATTGACCAACCATTGGGAACTGGGATCTTAGCTAGAACAAATACAACACTTAAACCATACATTGATCTGTTTGTGTGGTCACAGGGCTGCAGTTTGATTAGAAATACCTTGTCATCACCTTGTACACTCGTCCGGAAGGATCTGGGGACATCCCAAGGCCATGCGAGTGGCATATTCTCTCCAGCACGTCCTAGGGATTCCACAGGGTCTCCTCCTGACACGACATAACTGTTACATCTCTCCAGGGAAGCATCCAGAACAGATATTCAATCTACTTTGTCTGGATCCTCTCTATATGGAGGAGCAGAGGGTCTACCTCAAGCTCCAGCCACCATGTGAAGAAAACTCAGTTCAACCTATGATCTCATCCTTTTGGTCATGAACCACAGCTTCTGACCATAGGTGAGAAGCCTATTGTCCCCGTGGAATCCCTAGGACATGCTAGGAAGTGGCAGCAGTCAATTTAAAGCTTGCCTTTTGACTCTTTCTTCACACACCTGTCCAATACAGCAGCACCAATCCATTTGTCAACCCTTCACTCCAACGACCTGGACGGTGCAAGCCTCTACTTTCTGTTCGAAAACCATTACTTCAATTTGAGGGTGCTTCACACTCAGCTGGAAACTGCCCCAAGGTCCCAATCCCATTAACCTAACACGACATCTTCTGCAAACAGTAGATGTTAGACCCTTTGGTTCCCAAACCAGACCTCCTCCATCTCTTAGCTGCAATAATGGCCATTTACCAGATTTATTGATTGATTGTCCTTGATTGTCATTAATTAGAATCAATTTGGTCACACTGAAACTATTGAAACATTATCAAAGTCCAAATACAATCAAGGCTTTCCAAGCCCATGCCCATCTAGTTCATGCAGAAAACAAAACGCCCCCCCTTTTTAGTAGAATCAAATTCAGTATATACTGTACAGTATATGCTGTATGTACGTACATGCATGCAGCTGTCCTTGTTTAGCCTGAGGTAAATGTGACCGATAATCTAAACACTGTCCACTGGTTCGAATTCAAAATTGACAGATGGCTTTTCAATGCCTGTGTTGTCCCTGAACTTTCACCGTGACGTTTTAACTGAACAAACACTCTTAAGAGGCTGGATGTAAGTCATGTTCAGAGATTTATAATGAAGAGATTTCAACATGACATCAACTGGAAGTATTTGTTTCCTTGAGTCAAAAGTTTATGGGAAGATGCAGTTAAGAGTTTTGAGTCATCTTTGCGAGACTAAAAAGGCCTTACTTGGAATATAGAGTGGTTGGGGGACACGCCATTACAATTTTGGTTGTGGTATATTTATTCCTAGAACACCAATGGTAGAATGTTTTCTGACACTTCTGAAGCTTTTATAGTAACGTACAGTCTTTCTAAGGCTGAACCGCTGTCAATGCTTCGGAGATAAAGATCTACTACAGTAGAGGTAGTGCAAGATAATAGTATAGAGTTCCATGTAACCTGAGTAGATACAGACTGTAATACTGTAATAAATTGGAATAGTGTTCTTGTAAAAGCTAAGGATAGTCCAAGCTTAGAATTGCATTTCAAAATGGGAGCAGAGCAGAGTTGTGGGAAACAACTAAATTACAAACCAATAACTGATTTTTGTAGATATACAGTATGCAAGTCGGGCATAGAACAGAGGTAGGCAATGTCAGACATGTGGGCACATAGTGTTCTTTCTTCATGATGTCATCTATTTTGTGAAGTGCACCAGTCCCTCCCACAGCAAAACAACCCCACAGCATGATGCTGCCACCCCCATATTTCACAATTGGGATGATGTTCTCAGGCTTGCAAGATTCACCCTTTTTCCTACAAACATGACGATGGTCATAAAGCCCAAATTGGTGTTGTTTTTTTTCCATCATACCACAGGATATGTCTCCAAAAATTAAAGTCTATCCATTTTTATTTGCAAACTCCAATCTGTCTTTGTCATGTTTATTTTGTAGTAAGAGCTTCTTCCTGGCAGAGTACTCTCTCAGCCCTTGTCGGTACAGTACTTGTTTAACTCTGGATGATGACAAACTCCTACGAGGTTCAGCCAGCATCTTCACCAGGTCTTTTGCATTTGCTCTTGGGTTGATATTCACATTTCAGACCACAGCACGTTCATCTCTGGGACACAGAACCCGCCTTCTTTCTGATCTGTGTGATGACTGGTCATTTCCATCATTGTTTTAACCAATGTACCTGACCCCTTCAAGTGTCTTGAAATTGCACCCAAGGATGAACCAGACTTGTGCATGCTTCCAAGGTCATGACATCGTCATCTAGGCTTTCCCAAATTGTTTAAAGTTATAGTAATCTTAGTGTATGTAAACATAATCTCTTATTCTTCTGAATTTGACAAATAGAAATAATTTCAAAAATTCTAATTGACCTGGAAAAATAAAAGTAAATTCTGGTTTCTTGTCAGACAATGAGAAAAAAATGCAAATGTGTCTTTTATGAAGCATAATGGTTCTCACTGTAATTACACCCATTAGGGATTTAAACATTTATCTGAACACCTGCTTAAGTTTTACAAATTCACAGAAATATGGTCAATAGGTTGCGTTCACGTTCTAAAACCTGATCAGACCTATACAGCCCTATGGGAGATAAACAGTTTTTGAAAGACATCTCCAAAAAAAAAATCAACAAAATGCTGAAACTGATCACTATTTGGAAGTGATTGGATTCACAAACCAGAGATACTAATCTTATGGCTGAAATTCTTTTTGTCTGACCAACTCCACCCATATGTTTCTGAACATGGACACCTTTATGAGAAATTAATTGGGCCTGTACACTGTACAGCACATCTTCTCTCTGTGCTGAGAGAAGATGTTGAACATTGTGACCGTTTTGTTTCATGTGGACGGTCCAGCCATTACAGAGATATTAACCATAAAGCAAGACAAAGAAAAGTATTTAAAGGATGTCAGTTGTGGCAGTATGGGCTGTAGAAGGGCCCTGCCACTTTAGTGCTAGGCTTTGATTGGCTGTCCATGCTAGCTGTCAACCCATAAAAGTGCTCTCTTGTCAGTCAATCTTTCTCTGACCTCGCACTTGCTCCGCCTCACCCGCATTCCAACATCCGGGTCGAGAAGCTGTTTGCAGCAGGTAAGAGAAGCCCTGTGACTTCTCTTCAAAAACGTAGTCACATTACTGATTGTTTTATCTTTTTTTAGTGCAGGCAGATGTGCGCATGCCTGCACGTTGTCATGACACCTGCTGCCTTGCCTTGAAATGGTAAGGAGGTTTACCTCTGGACATGCTACGTGGTAGCCTAGCCTCTCTACGTTTTTGTTTTGTTCTTAGGTAATTGCGCCCGTAGCTCGAGCCTCTCCTTTACAGGAGCTACTCCAAGCTTACTTGTGGTTTGTATAGCTCGTTGTCTCTTGTGCATGAGCTCCAAAACGAAATATTTCTCATCCATTCCTTGTTCTATGCCTATTAGATGCCGCTGTTTTGCCTGTACAGTCTTCTCCATGTTGTGGTACACCACTAACTGTCTCAACTACAACAGCTAGTTTTCTCCTGTTGGAGCTTCCCGACCTGTTTGCATGCATGGAGGCCTAGCATGTGGTCTGTGTCCTTGCATACGGGCATAAGATGGATAAAAGTGTGCCACTAACCTGTGAATTATGCAATACAGATTGGTGGCTTAGCAGCTCATCAAAGTATTGAGATGTTGAGAAGCAGCACATGCCAGCCTCTGAACCAGAAGGCTGGGCTGGTGTTGTTCTTCCTGCACTTGGCAAGACACATTTGACCTAATTACAGGCGTGACCGGGAGGGCTTAAATCGCTACACAATGGATTTGCTGGTGGTGACCCACTGTAGAGAAAACTGCAAAACTACAAAAACAATGGACTAAGTACAAGTCCGTTGCAGTTGATCATTTGCTCAGACTGTACTACCTGACAAACATGGCACCCTCCTCCCCGTGTGTGGTGCCAGTTATATCATCAGCTTGGCGCCGGGTTCTCACTTGATGGATTTATGGCTGATATATTGATGTATCAACAACAGAATTTGCTTAGTAACAAGTGTGATAATTCTGCGCTGACAGCCAACACGCCCTGTATTTGCTCGGGGGGGGGGGGAGCTTGTACGCTAACATTCATCGCTCTTGGTCATTGCGAACTGTCAGCCGGCTGTGTGTGTGAACCTGAGGCCTTCCTGACAGCACCGGGTCCTGCTGCCATTGTTTCCCTTGGCAGAGATTAGCGGCCCCCGGGGGCCCGTGCCACAAAGAGCGCTCTGTTACCCACTAGAGTGCTCTATTGTGCCCCAAAATGACCCCCGCCGAGAGGGGAACACAGCATGGCAAATATCGAGCATGCATAATGTCAAAGAACAACATGACAGCTGCCCGGACCAGAAAAGCAGCGCTCCACTCCAATAGGACACGGCATGCCTCAGCCGTGGGACCAGAGCGTAGCCTGACAATTAAAATGTACAAGTCACATTATTACTCATAAATTATCCTTTTTAGCGCTTGTCATACGCGCGTTTTCCTTGACAATGTACTTCTTGTATTCATTCGCAGCAGGTTTCGTCGTGGCATCATCCCACCGCTGACATGCGGCCTGGGAAGGGATCCAGACACCTTTTGTCTCCCTTCATCTTTTTGAGTCGGCGTGTAAAAAAAAATGTGTGTGGTTCAATTCTGATTGGAAAAGAATTTGTGCTTCATGTGCGCGTGATGTCACGGCATGGCAAAAGCAAGGCGGCAGAGGCCAAATGAGTGTCAGCGTTGAGTTATGAAAGTGTGCGCGCTGTTGTAGTGGTTCTCAGATGGTCTGGCTTCAGAGCCCACCTTCAAATGTGTCACGACGAGCCGCGACGCAGATAAAAAAAAAAGACTGATTTCCACTTCTAATTTAAAAATAATTCTGAATCGTCGACAACAACAAAAACTATTCCTCACTGTGTTTTATTGCGTTAGGTTGATGATCGTAAACTATCTACAACATAGAAATGCCTTTAGCTATAGCTTGAGCCTGTTCCTACAAGTGTGCACTGCCAACAGCTCCCGGACCTGTTTACATTGGACGCTTTATCCCCACATGAATGGAGCCGGTCTCTAGAAGTATGGCATGGTATGGTTTGTCCGTCTATATATTTGTGTGGTTTCTTCATCATTATCTTATTGTGTGATGATGTTTAGTGACCATTCGATGTGTATCCAACGCCTAGCTCAGATATCTATGTAAAATCTAAAATGGTCTGTATTCACAAATGATTTCAAAGTAGGCTTTCACCTCATCTAAATGTAACTAAATGTAGAAAACATCTAGATCGGGGCCTTGAATTAAAATGCGATTAAATTAAAACAACTTGAAGAAGAATTGTATAGCCAAGGTCCAGAACATACGGGGTCAATTTAGGATTAATACTTTTTCTTTTCTTTTTTTTTAGGCTTTGTTAAATAAAATAATAATGACTGTACTTTGAAAATGATGCAGTTCATTTAATATTATTTAACTCAATTTAACTAATTGTGGCTCCTAAATAGCAGAATGCCTATGCAAAGTAAAATGACACCATGTTGCCACCAATGGCCGCTGGCTGCTCTGCTTTGCGACGACGACACTGGAGGCCGCCATTGCTGTAGTACCGCCATATAGCCGCTAGTCCCCCATTGGAATGCATTGCACTTCAGACACGTTAAAAACAACTTTAATGCCCGGTGCCTAATTTTTTGGAACTGTCTAGAGCTAGATATTCCTCCTGTGATTACGCTGGGTTAGACACAATCAGAGGCACCGGGCTGGTTATCGTAGGATAAATTTTGGAAATCTCGTACTTAATGAGGGTTGGACTGTTGGCATTGGAGCTGCGCGAGCTACACGTCACACAAGGGCCGAGTCTACAGTGAAGATCCCGCCCTTATGCCCTTATTAGGAACATGCTTCGTCAGAGCTGTAAATCCGCCATGAATTCCCCCTCGAACGTGGTCATTATGGTAAACGGGGAGGAGTGAGTATTGACGGTCTATTAATAATATGTCTATGGTTGCCACCCTACACTGAGCCCTGCTTAGACCTGTTTTAGGTTCAAATCGGCTCGCTGCGCATTTTCTTAGAAAACGGGTGTTAAACAGTGGCACGGTTTGCAGTTAACGATTGTGTGTGCATGTTTAAGGTTGTTGCTAGATCGTCGGCTCGGGAGGGACGGTCTGCTGAGAAAACGTGAGATTTCATGACACAGATTAAGTTTAGGACCAGGGATATGGTTATCCTTAAGGTTAGGATTAGGGTTATTTGGATTTTTAGACAACCCAATTTATAGATCTATACCAAATCACAGCAGACCGTGCCCCCCGAGCCGACGATCCAGCAACAACCCATATTTAATTGGATAATTAGGGTCTCTCGGTTTTAAAAACTTTAGCCAGCCATATTTTAGTCATTCCTCAACTGTTTAGAAAAAAAAAAAAAGTGTCAAGGAGCTGAAGGGTCAGGGTTCGGGTCTGAAAGGGTCGGCACGTGGGTCTAGATCTGGACTGAGGCCCGCCATTCTGTGACCTCTAATCTAGATCTTTCATAATTTGCAATGTTTGATCGGGAAAAATACCTTGAATAGGCTAACGGTCTCTGAAAGGGTTCATGGAGTAGCCGGCTTGCGAACTGTCCTGTCTCCCTATTGGAAAGTCTTTTACTGTGATCAGATTTGTTCCATGTTGCGTGTGAACCAACAACACTAACGTAATTTGGCGAAATTGCACAAGATTTGTTTGGTAAGTGTAAATAAAGTTAGTGACAACTACACAAATGAATTAATATGTCTGTCATAACAGTTTTTCATGTTGGTTAAAGGACAAACAAACAGCAATAATTAAAAAACGCAACGGCACTCACACACTAAGCCTATAAATTTAAGTGACTGTCTCGTGCCTCATAAAAATCAAAACTAGGGCAGTATGGGAAAAATTACAATAAAAGGGGGGTATTTGTTCATTTGTTTGTGGTTTATAGCAAATTATGTCAAAATAAGGCAAGAATGGAACTGAATATGTATTAATATTACGATATTGATAATTTGGCAATATATTATGCTGCTCTATTTAAAACACTCTCAATGATTTTGTCAAACAATCACACAAACTTGATATAAAAAGAAACAGCACTTTCTGTGTGGATCCTTCCATTGTCTCCATTCAAAATATTTGCTTCAAGTCAAACAATTCTTTACAGTGTTGCACACTCATGTTGGTTTTTGGGCTTTATTTTCAGCAAAGTCACGAGTCACATGACACTGCTGAAGTGTGTTGTATATTCTAGCTCGGCATCGCTCTGATTAAAAGCTTTTTTGGCCAAATAATGGCGCAACAGAGTTTGGTCAAAAGCTGGTCAAAAGTTCATTGTTGGAAACAATAGTAAACATGTGAATCATTTTCCATAAATAAATCACTGTGCAGTTCTTTTGTACTCTTGTGAACACATAATCAAAATATTTGCTGTCTTTCAACTCGTACATGTAATTTGCTTACAATAAAAGCATCTTTAGCTGTTTAGTGCGACTTTCCCGTGCGTTTTCTTTTTCTCAACCCATTTTTAAAGGGGACATTTCATGCAAAATCGACTTTTTGTAAGGATTTTCTTATTAATTTTATTGGACAGGAAAGCTCAGAGAGACATATGGTAACATTTTTAGTCCAAAAGTAATATTTTGCCTCTTTTGTGCGGGTTTCAGTGCTTCTATTTTGGCCTTTTCTACTTCTACCACTGAAGCTGAATTTCCTGGATTTGTTGCGTTCCTGGATTTTCAAAGCCAATAGATACTGTCGGCATCGCGTCCTAGACTGGCTAACGCCAGACTGCTGTGTGCGCTCGAATCCTTTCGAACTTCACAACAGTCTGGGGACCATGGCCGACATTTTTCCATGGATTTGGGCACCAATCACAGAACGAGGAGGGACGGTAAGACGATGACGCGCTATTTGATATACGGAAGCTTGTAGTTTGTTTAGGGATAAAAAAAATTAAAAAATATTTGCGGATCCAACATGACAGCAGCAGACGCGATGCCATCTTTCGATCAAGCTTTAGAACGTGTTCTAAATAGTTTAGCTCAAAAGTTTACAGCAGGTACGTCATACGTCATCTGATACCATGATACGATTGGCTATGGCTACGTGCAGACGCATGAGAGACATTCGTAGCGCCCAATAAACGGCTATGGACAATCGTAAACCACACCTCTCCTACGAGAAATGAATTGGTGGTCCCCAGACTAAATATCACTTGTGATTTTAGCCAGGCTAATCGCGTCCTACATCGGGGCGTGACCTTGCCGAGGGGGAAGGAAGTATATTTTGGGAAACACAATTTTTCCTTCTTTTTAGCCGTTTTCTGGCGGAATATAAACTTATCACACACAAATGAAGTCTAAAGTCTAATTCGGGTCCATATGGATGTTTTTCACAGTAAATTGTTCAGTAGAAGTGAAAAAACAGTAGTCGTAGCTAGCGTTAGCATGCAGCATGATGCTAGCATTAATAGTATTAATGGGCTGTTGAACCAATTTCCTCCTCCCTCCTGCATGCCTCTGTATCTTTAGAACACAATAATCATAATTCAGCATTTGTTAAAGAGGGGGTATTGTGCTTTTTTCAATCACATAGCACCAGTCTATAGCATACTACAATGATGACGTAACCTTCTGTTGGTCTGTATATGCAGTAAATTAAAATAACTGCCTTGAATAAAATTGCTCTCTCAAAATGGCTGTAGTGAACGTCTTGAAATAGGCCTCTGTCTCTTTAAGAAGCTTTCCGACACACCCCCTTCAGCACACTGCTGTGGCATCTAAACAACAACACTGTGCGGGGAGGGGCTCTGCTGAGCTGAGGAGCAGTGGTTGGTGGCTTGGCTGATGACGAAAGGTCCAGAGGCGTCTCCAGGAGGTGGGGGCGTTCCTAGGAGGACTGAGGCATAGCTACACCTAAAATGGCTGCCGTCTAAGTTTTTACTGATTACTCAAAAACATGTGAATGAGCCAAGGCAACACTCCAGGCATGTGTTTAATGAGGGAATGACATAATAACATGATATAAAGCTTGAAAAAGTCGATTTTACATAATACCCCCCCCCTTTAAAGTAGTTTTGGAGTAATTATAGAAAGTTCTGCTTCAAACATGATCATATATGGGCGATTACAGAGATGCCATCTGTATCTATAAACCATGTAACCAACTTAATTGTTAATTGTTTAGTAAGACAATAAGAACTAAACAGTGTTATTGTTGCAACCACATGATCATTTAAGTATATGAACAGGGGTGGGGGTCAATAAGCTTGTCTTCTTCCCACTCCTTTTCGAGCTAGAATGTTATTTATGTTTTCTTTTTTTATATCTTTTCTGGCTTTTGTGCCTGTGTTGTGTAGCTCAAAATAAAAAATCAATCAATCAAAAAAAAAACATCAGTGCTCTGAGCAGTTCTGCACTCAAACTGAATTTAATCACAATGCCATTGCTTTGTCAGCACTCTGTTGCCTAATAATGCTGGCTTGTATCTCGTTTCCATCTATGGTTCTTCTGATGCAAGTGGCATGTGATATACTTAGCAGAGTACACCTTTCTGGTCGACTGTATTTTCAGTACACACACATTTAGTTTGATTGTCGTGATGCATGATATACGACTATAGAACACCCCTTCTCTCACACTCCCCCAAGTTGTCACGAGCCTCTCCAAAAGACGTATGGGGTCATGTCTCCCAAGAACAATCATCTCCGTTTCGGGCCACGACCGCTCCTTACAAACAAGCCATGTCAATTCATAGCTTCACTGTCAACATCCCGGAGCGCTGTTTTTAAAAAGTGTCGAGATCAAAAAGCCTCGACTGACAAAGCGTCTTTTCTTTCTTTTTTTCATTCTGAAACTGGCATAAGCTTTTAATGTTATAAATTACAGTAATTAAGAACAAGCTTTACAAGACTTGGATCTGATGGATGGCTTTGAGGAGTCGACCGCAAATCAAAAAAGAGGGAGAGGGGGGGGGGGGAAAAATGGCAAGCCCGTAGCGTAGATAAAGGAGCCTGTATGTAAATATGATTCCTTTGTGCGCGAGAGAACAGCACAGCGAGCGCCTGCACTGTCTTATCGTCCCGAGCAGCATGGGAGAGATATTTAAAAGATAGCACATTTGTGTTTCAATGGGCGGCGAAGAATGGTGGTGTCAGAAGTATGATAATGGATTAAAAAAGGAGTGAGATTTTAATCGTGCCCCTGACAGAAGATTACATTATGAGTCAAAGCAGCTGGATGGATGGGAGCGGTTAGAAAGGCTTCGTGGGCGCATGAAAAAAAAGTCAGATCCCGATGCTAATAAATCTAGCGAGGACGGCTTTATGGGCCGAGAATGGTAATGCGCACAATTACAATTCGGCTTCAAGGCCATGCGGCTCTAATTACGGGCCCAAATGAAACATTAAGTGCAACATAGTTTGAATATCTGCGCTAGAAAGACAATAAAATGTCGCAATGCTGTTTTTATGTGAACACATGTTCAGTTCAGTTAGCTCTGCGACTCTCAAACCATTAGTGCAAACTAGTTCACACTGTATACAAGGCAATATCAAAAACACTTCTGTACACAATCCTCTAGTTAAGTGATGATGTCATCACTCTGGAATTTCAGTCCTATTCACTGGGACTTTATCCTGCAATGGAACTTTGCACAAGGCTCTTTTTAACATTTGTTCGCACAGAAGTATTACATTTACTCAGGATTTTCTTTAGCAATGCTTTTCTGACACAAACGATGAAAACTTATTTTAAATATAAAGATATAAACATTTTGACTGGAGAAATACATTAAATGGTTAGAAAAAGGGAAATTGTTGTGCAGAAGTTGGTTATCGTGTGTGATGTCACACTGAACAACCCACAAAGGGGGCAGCACTAGGGCACGAGCGATGCAGCGATTTCAGCTCTCTTGGTGGATGAAGCAGCCCATCAGTCAGTCGAACCTGGCACGGGTTAAGTCTCCACAGTGAGATGGGCCCATGCCAATGGGCACCGTCCAGATCCTTGTTGTTGAAACAAAACACATCAGTCTTACTCAGTAAATTCTTATTGTGTTGTATAGCAACGCTTTTTTTTAAGCCTTTGACTATTGCTACTTAATTCAATAAATAAATAAAAACAATAGTAGTAGATATGTCAAGATGAAGTACATATCATGCATAAAGGTTGTTTATAAAGCTGTTTTTGGGCACTTAAGCATTGATCATTTATATGTCCATCCATCCATCCATCCATCCATTTTCTTCCGCTTTATCCGGGACCGGGTCGCGGAGGCAGCAGTCTCAGCAGAGATGCCCAGACTTCCCGATCCACGCACACCTCCTCCAGCTGTTCTGGGGGACCCCGAGGCAACGCCAGGCCAGCTCAGAGACATAGTCCACCAGCGTGTCCTGGGCCTTCCACGAGGCCTCCTCCCAGTAGGGCATGCCTGGAGCACCTCCCGAGGGAGGCGACCTGGAGGCATCTGGAATAGATGCCCAAGCCACCTCAGCTGGCAACAGCATGCTTGCAAATCCATGGCATTGTGATAAAGACAGTTTGAGTGCAGGCCAGCTCCGGTATTATTTGATGGGCTTTAAAAATGTGGATGACACTTTTGTATTTTTTGTATTTATGATGCTACATGTTTCAGGAAATACGGATTGGAGCGCTTCACCTGTAGAAGAAGCAAACAACTGCGTGAATTAAAAAAAATGCTACTCCAGATATGTTTTTGATTAGGGAACATTATCCTTTAACCCATTTAAATCAGTTCCAGTCAAACAAAACTGAAGTACAACACGCGATGAACACAAAAACAAGAGGCTAATTACACGCTTGACTAAGTACCTCATAATCCTGACCTTACGCTCTGCTACAATTTATCTCCTTGCGTGCGCATGCATAATCCTGCCTCTAGCTTGTTCTTCTCAATATACATATTTGTGGTTGGTAGAGTAAAACAAAACACTGAGTCAAAAAAGGCAGCCGATGAAATTCAATAAGGTGAAAACAACAACAGAAATGTATAGTTAGTTTGCATGATTGTATAAATAATACTACGTGAACGAGGTGTTATGTAAGATCTCCTGTGAAGTCATTAAGAACACAGATCAAGCTGAGACTGACAGAGGTGAGTGTGTGCTCTGCAAACATTATCACTCGCATCTACTTGGCAATGTGACTGTTTGATGAATTACACCTGCTCGGGGCAACAGGCTTTGAGACACACTTGCAACTCAACACCGAGAACAACATAAATCTCGAGGAGCTCATGCAGACAGTATTTTGGACGTTGTTAAGAAAACAGTTGCTTTGCGTTGGGTTTGTTGGGTTGTTCAGCCCCCTCAGCCGCATTTCTGCTACGGTGAGCCGTATATGTCTTCTTATTTACTTTTTACTATTGTGGTGTCAGATTTGCTGATCTGAGGTTTCAGATTTCCTCATTTTCCGACGCAGTGTGAAATGAATGCTACACTTGTGTTTGGCTCCTCTCCCCGCTCTCTCTTGCCAATTTCGTTCACTGTTTCGGAGCCAGAGTTTCTGAAAAGTGGTCCCATTTCATTTCCTAATAACAGTGCGTTCAGAGATAGTTTACTCAGGGCCTTCCCACTTCTTCATAGGTAACAAGTAGGTATTTGTTAACGTCGTCGTCTTCCCCAAGGGCTCGTTCGTGGGACATGTCGAAATCGCCTCAGAACCAGACCATTGCCCTGTTGTTTGATGTGTCCTTGGGGTAAGACAATTTACACGTCTTACCTCCATTGTCTGTGTGCGCATGTATGGATAAGAATGTGTTTGTGAGGAGAATGCGGGACAAAGAATGCAAACGTCATTGACATGCACCGTCCTGAGAAAATAAACACCCCAACTGCCTTGCAAGGAAAAAGGTTGTCATGTGGATCTTGGGTTGCTGCAGTTGTTCATATAGGCCTAGGTTTGGCCACAACATTATGAGGCCAATGTGTGAGGTTAATGACTTCATTTTTTATGGCAATTATACAGGTTATTCCATCAATGGGTCCGTGTTCATTTTGACCACATTTTGAGTTAGTTCTAGTATTATGCTTTGGACAAAAATGGAATTACGTTTTCGTCAAGACTTTAGTCCAATTATATTCGTTTCACATGGGCGACTACATTTAAAGTTCATTAAGTCAACTTCACATTTATATCATTTAATATAACCATACTGAATCATATCGCGCTACTTCATGGAGCTTCTGTCACATGTGCTAATGATACGAGGCTCTCTCAAGACTTTAGTCATCATGAACTACTGAATTTAGTTTTACGCCGGGCTCACATTGTCTACTAATCAGCTTCAGCACATATTCTGTACAGTTTCTTGTAAACTGTAACTCACAATGAGTACAGTTTTGTGTATGGTATGAAGCCCTTACAGGAATGTGACTTCTCGAGGCTTCACGCGATAACAACTTTGGACATAAAGACATACTATTAACAGCGCATTCATGAGGAAAAATACAAATCAAACTTACAGTTCACTGTCAGAAGTCCGGCTAATCCACTCCATGCTGCTCCTTTCTGGATTCCTGCCCTCAGATATCCACATGATCCAAGTACAGCGATGGTTTTCCTCTTCAGTGGTGAAAGTTATTGTCCAGGTGCACTGCACAAATATGCTCTGTGATCCTCTGGCTGATCCTAGTTTACATTAGCCAAGTTAGCAGCTGATTTTATTCTGAAAATTCACTGGATTATCTCCCCAGGCTGGTGCTGGACTTCCTGTTCGGTGCGTGCGTTTCCCTGGGCTTGACCAGAAAGTGGCACGGCCCCTCTACAGCGTCCACCAAAAATAGACTTCTTTCGGATTCCCCCATTGCGCCGGACGGCCTCGGTAACCGGAGCTGCACTGCGCAGGGTTAATGTGAGCCAGCAACATTGATTTCAATGACTTTGATTCTTTGTGGAGGCTGCACTGGCTGACAGGATTTAATGTGAGCAGGGGGTTAGTCAGCAAAAATATTACCTCTTCTTCCCTGATGGCACGAGCTTATTCCAAGACAACAATGCAAGGATTTAGTGGACTCATATTTTGAAAGAGTGGTTCAGGGAGCGTGAGACATGATTTTCACACATGGATGGCCTCCAGAGAGTCCAGACCTTCACCCCATTAAAAACCTTTCAGCATGTGCTGGAGAAGGCTTAATCATTTTAGTTTTACACTTGTTGGTTTGGGAATTCTATAGCTTACACTGTAAACCCTGACTAGCTATGATAACTCAAAGTGGGGAAACCCGCTGCACCATATGGTTGTGGTACATAAGCCTAAACCAATTGAGTTCACTTGGACTCAAATCATTTAGTCAACAGTAGCTCAGATAATTTCGTAAACAGCAGCTCAAATCATTTAGTCAATAGCATTAAAAGTTAATGAACCCAAATGATTCGAGATTATACTCAAACTATTTAAATGCCATATTAACTTAAACCCATTTTAAAACGTTTATTCCCTCAATTAAATTGAGGAAACAAACACTAAACCATGTGAGAAATGATAACACATACAGGAAGAACATTTTCTATGATAACTTTATTTAAGGCCAACTTTCCAACAAAAGGGAACTGTAAAAGATGCATATAGCAAAACATTGTTTTGACCACAATACAAAAATGTAAAAAAGGTCATCAAAACATATCATACAAAATGTACATGTTTGTGTCCAAAATCTTGTTTGTTTCCTGGTCAAAACAGACTAGTCATTATATTCACCTTGGTTGTTAAGTTTTCTACTGTTGGAGCTCCAATCTGTATCTGGTTATATTGCATCAGGGAAAACAAAAAACTATGTTTTTAAAGCCATAATCCAACATCCGATTGAAGCGTAGGACAGCTCGGTACCAAAGTTTGTTGAACGTTACCCAACACAGTAGCTAAACATATAGTTACTGTTATTGCTACTGTTGAAGCAGTAATTCACTCTTGTCTGTAGAGGGAGCTCCATACAGTAATTTAAAACCCTTGCGCTTGAGTTTCAAAATGATAAAATGTAACAGTCCTGATCAAGTCCCGACCAGTTGAAAGATGGCAAAAAGGAAATCACTTTTTGCATGGTTACAAGGTTCCAAGTAGAACTTATTATGCAACAAGAAGAAATGGGAGCGAGACAAATCATTTTCTGAGTAAAGCTGTTAATGAAAACAATTAAACTGGCGGTTTTGCAGCTGATCAAAAGTTTAGGACCACATGCCTTTAACCTCTTGACCCCCACCTGAACAGAGCACATTTTCTCCAGTTCAGCGTTACCCAAATCCAAGAAAGCTTCATGAAAAAAAAAAAAATCAAGTCAAAATAGCAACACAAAACGAGAAGACGAGGAAAATGTAACAAAAAAAGCCGCAAAAAAGCAAAAAGCAAATAAGTGATAAAAAAAAAAGCGATGAAAAAAAAAAAAAAAGAGGTTAAAGAGACGGCAACAACGCAAGTAAAAAGATCTGTTTAGATCAGCTGTGTTAGTCTTAGCATTCAAATCAATTCTCCAGTTAAGAAGCTTTTAGGTTTGGTTAAGGTCGGCCGAACTAGAGAAAATGTGCTCTGTTCAGGTGGGGGTTAAGAGGTTAAAAGGCCAAATCTGTGCAAAAATGTGTATTCAGTGTCATATTCTGTCAGGTTTTCACACTGTCATGACGTCCTGATGCAAAGGCAAAAAATGAAAAAAAAACAAAAAAAAACATTCTGGTTTTGAACGTGGTCGAGTTGTTGAGCTGCATAAGCAGAACCTCTCGCAGTGCGCAATCGCTGCTGAGGTGGGACGTAATAACAGTCATTTTGAATTGCCAAAAAGATCCTGAGGGTTATGGAACATGACGGTGTGAAAACATGACAGAAAATGACAGTGAATCCACACTTGTGCTCAGATTTGACCTGTTAAAAGCATGTGGCCCTAAACTTAGATCAGCTGCAAAAACATTTCAGTGTAATAGCTGTTTTCAATAAAAGGTTTATTTTTATGTCTCGCTTTCATTGTTGTAGCATATTGAAGTTCTACTTGAAACTTTGTTAAGATCCAACCACACCAAACTTTTGATCAGGACTGTATCATTACTAGGGTACCAAAAATATTGTAGTTCTGTTTCAAAGTCCATGTGCATGATATGTCAACCTTAAACCAGTGCATAACCAATTTGTTTAGACACATCACAACCTGATCCTCAAGTGCCATGAACACTTGCTGGGATGAGAAAGGATCCTTATCTTGGACACCAGAGCAACAGTTCCCTCCTCAAACGCCATTTCTTCCTGAAATTGAGAATATATATATATATATATATATATATATATATATATATATAGTTTTTTCATCCTGCTAGAAATATTGTAAACTCTGAAGAGAAAGAAAAGCAAAACCTTGACAAAACAAGAAACTAAATCAAACCAGGACTAAAGCTGGTAGCCATACCAGGGTAGGAGTAAAATGTGTCTAAACCTGGATCAGGAATTAAGGACTAACCAAGGACTTAACCAGGCCAAAGCAAAGGCAAGGCAAGTTTATTTGTAGAGCACAATTCATACACAAGGCAATTCAAAGTGCTTCACAGTTGCAGAAAAATTACAAGAAAACAGATTAAAATTAAATAAAACATAAAGTTAATGACAGTAAAAGGCAAGAGTGCAGATAAAATACTTTCAGTTTTCATATGCACGGGTAAAAAGAGCTGTTTTCAGCCTGGATTTGAACATTGTCAGAGTTGAGGCCTGTCTCACATCCTCATGAAGACTGTTCCAGATTTTAGCTGCATGAAACTGAAACGCAGCCTCACCGTGTTTATTATTGACTCTGGGAACCACCAGGAAAGCAAAGGCGTGGCTAAGTCAGTATCAGGATGAAACTATGACTGAACAGAATTCTTTTTCTTATCGAGTAAGACAACCATGGAGGAATTCCTAAAGCCATACACCATGTCTCATTTATACAACTGTCTTCTGCGTTTGAACATTCTTCAATGCCACTGGAGCAACCCAGCTTAAGGTTGTGACTCACTTTTGGGTCCCGAGTCTTGACCCACCAGTTGAGAACCACCTACATAGTGTGGAATGATAAAGACATTTACCTGCAATCCTGCACGTGGAGAGTCCAGCCTCGCTGTAGGGAGCCTCGTGTGCTTTCTGCGGAGGGATCTTGTGCTTCTACCTGGAGAAATAGTTATAAATAATTAAAAGAAATAACATTTTATGAAACTATCACATTTAGAAATGACAATGTGATTAAAACTAAAAGCGTTTTTGTCCAAAAGACTAAGACTAAAACTAAAAGGGCTGCCAAAAACAACAGAGTTATAGCATCGAGACCCACCAACACGCTGATGACAAGCCAGATCCAAAGAAGTACATGTTTATGATACTCGTATCTCCCACAAATCCTTTCACAAAAAGAAAAAAATATATATTGTGATAATAACACTGAATATGTTATGATATGACTCAAGACAGGAGGGACCCAACTAAAGGACACCAGAACGAGGAGGTAAAGGTTCAGGAAGCATTTATTGTCCAGGTAGGTGTGGAGCCGGTCCAGGAGGATGAGGCAGATATTCTCAGACGGGTAGTAGTCCAGGAGAACGAACAGCGGCGAGGACTGGGGGAACACAGGAGGCAAGTGAGAAAAATTCCAAGAGGTAATAACAAGACACAAAAAATACAATAGTGAGCAGCCAACTAGTCACCGTGTATCAGAAGTACAATCTGGCAGAGTCTTCTTCTTCTATTTGGTTTATTGGCAGTTGGCCACCCTCGTCGGGCATTACCTCTGGCAGGTGAGCTGGGTCTTTAACCTGAAGGTCTGATTGCAGATCAGCTGCAGCTGCTCCAGGAGACTCCGCCCAAACATACACACCCACACACAAAGGAAAGGGAGGGGAGCAGGGAAATGGAGGTGCAGCAGTGTCAGAGGGGTGTGACAGAATACAGTTGAAATAATGATCAAGGCAGCTCTCAAAAAGTGTTAATAAAAGGTAAAAAGGTTTATGACTCACTTTTGGGTCCTGAGTGTCGATCCACCAGTTGAGAACCACTGATCTAGTGCAGAGGCTTCAATCTCGCTGTAGGGAGCCTCACGTCCTTGTGGAGGGACCTTTTGTTATCAAACAAGTAATTTTTTAAGTCAAAAGCACAACCATTTTTTGAAGAATTAAAAAAATCTAATCCTAAGGGCATGGCTATATGACATAAAAATTCTATCACAACATAAATAAGAAATAGTATGATAACGGTATAATTACGATATCATTTACACAATAAAAATGCACAACTGCAGCATTTCAGACAAGCAAACACATGGTGTAAACAGTTTGCAGGGCCTCAGGGGTCGTACAGAATATTGCACATGCATTTTCCTGAACTCAAGCAAGCCAACTTTTGAACATCAAAGACACTTCTGAAACACGTGTATCTGTGCGCGCCCAAACGCCCCACACCTGGAGGAGCAGGAGCCCTCTCCCCAACACTCCCCACACTGGAGCAGGAGCCCTCTCCCAACACTCCCCACACCTGGAAGAGCAGGAGCCCTCTCCCAACACTCCCCACACCTGGAAGAGCAGGAGCCCTCTCCCCAACACTCCCCACACCTGGAAGAGCAGGAGCCTCTCCCCAACACTCCCACACCTGGAGGAGCAGGAGCCCTCTCCCCAACACTCCCCACACCTGGAGGAGCAGGAGCCCTCTCCCCAACACTCCCCACACCTGGAGGAGCAGGAGCCCTCTCCCCACACTCCCACACCTGGAGAGCAGGAGCCCTCTCCCCAACACTCCCCACACCTGGAAGAGCAGGAGCCTCTCCCCAACACTCCCCACACCAGGAAGAGCAGGAGCCCTCTCCCCGACACTCCCCACACCTGGAAGAGCAGGAGCCCTCTCCCCAACACTCCCCACACCAGGAAGAGCAGGAGCCCTCTCCCCAACACTCCAACACCTGGAAGAGCAAAACCCTCTCCCCAACACTCCCACACCTGGAGGAGCAGGAGCCCTCTCCCCAACACTCCCCACACCAGGAAGAGCAGGAGCCTCTCCCAACACTCCCCAACCTGGAGAGCAACCCTCTCCCCACACTCCAACCTGGAGCAGGAGCCCTCTCCCCAACACTCCCCACACCTGGAGGAGCAGGAGCCCCTCTCCCCAACACTCTCCACTCGCTGACCGTGGGGCGTTTTCAGAGGAGAACAGAGCGCACTGCGCCACGGTTCATTTCAGCCACAGTAAATCAGTCCGGCGGTCTGTTAGCTTATAGCTTAGCTTGTAGATGCTCTCACTTGTTTCATGCGGTATTGCCAACATGAAGACTTCAATCATCGCCTTATAACCCGGCCTGACTTTGTTGTGATTCGTTAGCGCACGGTTGACTTTATGAATCTTAGCAGCTAAAGTTATCAGTGTTGTAATGTACGACAAGGCCTTACCTCACTGATGTGGCTGCCCTCTCGGCGGTGTCAGGAGCGGACCACTGGCGTGCAGCAGGCTGTTCTTCGGCACAGGTCGAGAGCGAGCGAGATTGTTTTCTTGCTAAGAGTCATTTAACAACCATTACATGTAGCCTACTGTATAAATAAAATATGAAAAGCTGAGCACAAACCTCCCCTCCTGGAACCGCCACCTTAAGGTGGTGGAGGGGTTTGAGCGCCTGAATGATCCTGGGAGCTCTGTTGTCGGGGGCTTGGTGCCCCTGGGTCTCCCATGGCAAACAGGTCCTAGGTGACGGGTCAGACAAAGAGCGGTTCAGAAGCCCCTTATGAGAGACCAACAGGCCCGGTTAGAACCATGAGGCCGTCCTTCTGTGGACCCACCACCTGCAGGAGGAGCCATGGGGGCTGGTGTAATGTGATGTGGGCAGCTCCAACGGCTGCCCCCACGACCCGGCAACAGACAAGTGGAAGAAAATAGATGGATGGATGAGCACAAACCGGTAGTAAACTAATTAGCTTACAGCAGGAGCAGTGCTTCAACCTCGTTTAATCTTAAAGTTAGCTTTAGGGAATTTTGAACATGCACTATCAGTACATAATAATGATAATATTTTTACCGTCCAGTCGTATCCAATGAAGTCCTCGTCTTAGCAAAGGAGCGGGTCTGTGAGATGGTAGAAGCATCATGGCTGCAGCTCCAGCTCAAACCGAAATTTTCAAAAAGTCCAGGGGCGGGGCGTGGGAGGAGCTCCGGTGAACTCGGCCTTGATTGGACTTCCAGTGGTGCAGTCTGCTTACCTTTTTGCGCAATACAATTCCATTTACTACTTTATTCATTTGTTTAATCATAACTATCGAACAAATCATGCGGCAATAATGCATATATATCACTGAACAGACATTGCCGTCCGAACAAACTTGGGATAAACATCATTATATACTATAACTTATCATAATACTCCACATAAAGCGGTAGTCGAGTGGTTATGGGTGTGGGCAATAACCAGTGGTATGAAGGTAGCTGGATTGATTCCCACTTGGAATTTTTTTTACTCTCAACAACGTTGGACCAAAATGTGATGCTTGTTATATTACTCATGTTTTTTTTATTATGTATTTCAAGAGGGCTATAATTATGAACTAAAATAATTCAACAACTACTATAAGATCATATTGAACTAGATTGAATTTTATAATTTTATAAACTGACTGCAGGATTGGGAATGATTTATGCCTAAGATTGCTAAGATTGTGGTTGAGTGGATAGACACTTAGAGGAAAAAATTAAAACTACTCTGATCAGTCTTGAACACACCATCTACTGCACTCCAATCTATTACTTTTTTATTCTACTCAATTTGGACAATGGAGAATTAAAGTGATATTATCAATAATAAAATTATAAATGTTGGCTATTTTGAATATTTTCCCTAATGTTGCCCAAAAATAATACTGACAATAATACTTGACAATAATAATGATATCATGATATCTAACAAACAAGTTTTATGTATTCTTTAAAAAATTAAAAAACAGTAACATTTTCTGATTGGTTAATAATGAGATTTTAAGAAAAAAGTAAGCATAGCGTAAACGGTTTCGGTCACCTGTGCGTAATCTACTCTCAGTGTAATTCCAGCTGTTCTGTGAGGGCCTCAGAGCTATGGTCAGAGTGTATTGGTCACTAAACAACATCATGGAGGCCAAGGAGCACACCAGAGAGGTCAGGGATAAAGCTGTGGAGAAGTTTAAAGCAGTGTTAAGTTATACAAAGATTTCCCAAGATTTGAACATCTCACGGAGCACTGTTCAATCCATCATTCGGAAATGGAAAGAGTATAGCACCACTGCGAACTTACCAAGACACGGGCGTCCACCTGAACTAACCTGAACTGTATGGCACAAACCTAACACTGCTCATCGTCCTGAGTGCACCATCCCCAGTGTCAAATATGGTGGGGGAGCATCATGCTATGGGGCTGCTTTTCCTCAGTGGGGACTGGGAAGATTGTAAGAATAGTTGGGAGGATGGATGGAGCCAAATACAGGGACATTTTGGAGGAAAACCTGCTGGAGTCAGCAAGAGAATTGAGGCTGGGGCGGAGATTCACCTTCCAGCAGGACAATGACCCTAAACACAAAGCTAAATCTACAATGGAATGGTTTAAAACAAACATATTAATGTGTTAGAATGGCCCAGTCAAAGTCCTGACCTAAATCCTATTGAAAATCTGTGGAAAGACCTGAAAACTGCTGTTCACAAACGCTCTCCTTCTAATTTGGCAGAGCTTGAGTTGTTTTGTAAAGAGGAATGGCCTAAAATGTCAGTCTCTAGATGTGCAAACCTTGTAGTCATACCCCAGAAGACTTGCTGCTGTTATTGCAGCAAAAGGGGGTTCCACAAAGTATTAAGTCATGCTGTATGAATACTTGTGCATGTCCCACTTTTTACTTTTCTATTTTTTGAAAAATAACAGAATCATGTATCATTTTGCTTTCACTTCACAGTTGTCTGTTACTTGTGTGTGAACTTTCAGTAAAAAATTCAAAATAAAATCTTTATGTTTAGGGTTGTAAACATGACAAAATGTGCAAAAGTTCAAGGTGTATTAGTAGTTTCGCAAGGCACTGTAACAATCAGCACATCAAATGTCGCCATACTGTTTTACATACAATACCGTTAAACATTTTCTGTTCTTGTTTTGTGATCTGTAGCCCAAGACACCCCTCCACCCTCAAAAAAGGAGTCCAGGTCCGGTTTTGCCTCTGACGCTGCTGCTTGCCCTTTTGAGTGTCCAGCGCTCGGTGAAAGGCTGGTGGGCCGGGGTGACTCTGCCTCTCCTCTTTGTTCCCACAGCTTGGTATTCCTCTCAGAGCATGCCCCGGGCTGTAGAGGATGTGCTTTTCAAGATCCCAGGCCCTTGCTAATGGCCCCACTTGCCTCCTCACACGCACACTTGCTCGCTCCCGAATAAAACTTTTCCCCAATTAGTTCAGAAAGCTTTCCCCCGAATCTGCCATGCCGTACGTGCAAACTGACTTCATATGATAATCACGTGGAGGTGCATCAAAATGACACGGCATTGAGCATTTCACTGGTTTTGGTAAAGAGTCTTTGCTCTTTATGAATGATAAGTAAAGTTTTTTTACAAGTTCTTAATAGAGTGACGTTATTTTGCACGGTTACCTTTTGTGTGTAGCAACTGTTCATGCTCTTGAGCACCTTTTCATCCAAACGTATTGTCCCGTGCATGCCTCCTCGCACGCACACTCACTCCCAAAGAAAGTGTCCCCAATTAGTTTGTCCAGTTTTCCGCCATCCAAACCCGTGCAAACAACTGATTCCTAATGATATATATGTTACTTTGTATAGCGACCGTCCAATGCTCTTTAGCTAGTCTGCACCTTTTCAACCGGCGGAATTGTCCCATGCATGTCAAGTGTTGGTCCATTAGAAGTTTTGGACAAGAGGTGCCGCCCATCACCTTTCAATTCGCGGACAATGTCTCTCTCTATCCCGAAGAGCAAGGAGGCTTTTGAATGTGTGGCAAGAGGGCCATGTGCTAAACTCACATTTCAGCAAACGGGCGGGTTATGTAACGGGCATCGCAGGCCACTGTGTCGGACCGAAGACAAGTTAATTTGCCAGCGAGTGGGGGCCGTGGACAGAGATGAGGTCTGCCGAAGTCAGGGAGGACACAAGCGGAAAGGCTGCGAGGGCACACACTGTATTTTTTCCACAAACCTTGACAAGGTTTTGGAGGGTTTTGCGATTACAGAAAGAGCAGAGAAAATGAAGTAGCGTCAGAAATTACACTGACTAACCAAAAATCGCCAAACAAAACAGTTCACAAATACTGGAGTATTTCGTTGGATCGCCTTTAGCTTTAAATACAGCATTCATTGAGATCTTGCATTGACAACGGGAGAGTGTGACCACTGCTCAAAGCCTTCTCCGGCACATCCCAAAGATTCTCAATGGGTTTTAGATTTGGACTCTGTGGCGGCCAATCCGTGTGTAAAATTATGTCTCGTGCTGAATCTTGATATTACCATCCGGGAATATGCCCGTGTCATCAGGGAAGACGAAACCCATTGATGGAATAACTTGGTCATTCTGATCTCACTCTTTGAGCACATTGTTTTGCTGAACCTAGACCTGACCAACTGCAGGGACCCAGATCAGAAACAGTTAGTTAAATCCTGGTGGGACTTTTTTAAAGCAGAACTAAGTAACCCATGACCCTAGAGGCCATAAGCGCCACTGCAGGTGTCGTAGCATGATTGCACTTTTTTTACTCATTAATTGTCCGTGAGAGTAAATACTACACTGACAGAAAAGACAAAGGCAGAGAGGGATATTGTACATCCAATTACACAATGGAGATCATTTTCTTTCTATCAAACTTGGCTGTAAATACTGTTTGAGGGTGCTAGCCCACAGTTAGCTTTTCCTGTTAGCCTGTTAGCTTTTTCTTTGTGATTCCATGAGTGTGTATTGGGCAGGGAAAGCTGCAAGTGTGGTTTTCTGGCTAGAGAGACCGGGGGAAAGACCCCCCAATCATCCATTAACACTTGTATTACCCCCAGAGGGACAACGAAAAGGATTTATTAAGGTAAACAAGTTACTTAGTACTGCTATAATTGGTCAGGCAGTGTTTTTCCAAGTACATTACATGGATGCCCTTCTTATCAAGCTGCTATGATATGGGGCGTGTGCAAATTGTGATTCACAACAGGAATTTGGTAAATAACGCTGTTTAAATAACGCGTTAGTAACGCGGTTATTTTTTCATAACGGATAATCTAATTATTACCTCTCCCCGTCGTTAAACGCCCGTCGATCGTTACTGGGCGTAAACAAGGGAAGTGCACGTTACAATTAGACTGGATGACGCCGCGGTTGTCAGCTCATGCGCCAGGAGCAGGGAGAGGTGGCGGGAGTCTCACGATACTGTTGCATCGTGTCTCTCTCCAAAAAACTACCAGACGCGCGGCGTCATCCCCACAGCGGTTCGGCCGCGGGGAGAATCGATGTTGGTGCATCATTTCAATGATTCATTGATCGTAGTGTTGAACTTATTTTTGAACCCAAAACGCAGCAACTGTGAGACCGTTTTCCCCCCTCCCTGGTCTCTCTCAAGGCCTTTTCTTCTTCCTCTCTCCCCGCTCTCGCTCCAGGACATGTTTTCCGTTTGCCTGATGAATGAACGAGAACTTGCACAATGCCTGTGCGTAAAGTCTAATCGTTGGCTGCGTGGCACTGTTCTTTTACTCCTGTCTCCAGTCTGTTTGAATACAAAGCCGTATGCCAATTAATTGAAACAGCGGCCAAACACTGGTCACCATTCTATCACAGAGTTTCCCCACCACTCTACCCCCCATTCAGTCATTTCATACTATGAAACATCTTTGACTGATAGTAGCATAAATCCAAAAGCACCTGTCTGTTCTATCATTCACACTCACTATTGAAAACTGCAAAAAAAAAAAGTAAAAAATTGATATTTAGCAAGTTTTTATTAAGCTAGTACGGCACAGGAGAGTTACTTTCCCTAGCGTACGAGTTACTTTCATTATAGAGTAATTCAGTTACTAACTAGTTACTTTTTGGAACAAGTAGTGAGTACTATAACGTAATTACTTTTTTAAAGTAGCTTCCCTAACCACTTTTCCCAACAATTTAAAGTATATTTAGTGTACATTTTTATTTTTTATTTGACCTTTATTTAACCAGGAAAGTCCCACTGAGATTAAGAATGTCTTTTTCAGGGGTGTCCTGGCCCCAGAGGGGAACCTATTGTCATGTTTTAGTGGTAGGGGTACCACCGAGTACCCGGAGGACATGCTAACTCCACACAGAAAGGCGGGTGGTGGGACTTAAAATTTTAATCGAGTTAATTATGGCCTTTGTAATTAATTCATCTTAATTAATCGCATTTAAGCATAATTTATTTAGGGGTTTGTATTAATGTTTTAGATGTATATTTTAGACGCTTCTTTGTATTTTCCTACATTTGAACTCGCCGTAAAAACAATAGCAGTTTGATTTATTTTGGAGAATGATCTTTTTAAATAGTTTAACAGTAAAATTGTTTTTGGTCTTGCAGGAAAAAGGAATGGAAAAGTGTTGTGCCGTTAAAGTAAAGTGTGTTTAATTTAGATTCATATTTTTAATCGCACTAAACCTTTAATATTAATTAATCTGAATTAATTGAAATAAGTCCCAACCCTAGATTTTTTTTACACTGGCAATGGAGAGAAATAGTTTATAGTGCTTTCTCACCTTATTGGCTTTGACTATGTCACATTCCCTAAAATCACTTTTCCGTCTAAACCTGGCTTCTTCTTCTAATGACTAGCTCAGATTACGGCAGGCACCTTTAACAGTCTCCAGTCTCCTCATCTCTGGATTTGCCTGTATGATTCCTCACAGGTCTTAGAGAAAGCTTCGACACCTCCATCGCAGCTCCATGAGGCCAAGAGCCTGCACCCGGTCCAGAATAAAAAAAATAAAAATAAAAAGCCGACAAAAGGCCTTTTGTGTAACGAATTGTAGACGTTCAGCCTAAAAGTGAAGCAAATATTATTCTGGAGGTGAACTTTGATTAAGAGGTCGATCTGGACAAGAATGTGTGCAGGATTGTGTGACCAAACAAGCCAACGGTAGAAGTTGCTTTTCTTGATTGGGATCTCCGGGCAAATAAATTGGGCGGACTAAACACCAGACTATGAAAACCTATTTTATAATGAAATGGAGGAAAATTGTAAGCTATAAAACTAGCATAAACGACGCTACAGAACAAGTAGAACTGGAATTGAAGGTGAATGCACATGAATTAATCAGTGGTTCTCAACGGGTGTTGAGACTTTAACAACGAACATTTAACTTAAATTTTTTTTTTTTTTTTTTTTTTTTTACAACTATCATAGAAATTCATCAGCAGTTATATTTGGTAAACGTTTGTGACCGACTGATGAAAGTTCTGTGATACCGCGTTTATTACCTAAACAACTGCAACCGTAGGAATTTACTGTTTTAATGCCATCATTTTGTTGGAAATGTTTTGCACTGTACAGTATCATACTCGACTGATACCTGATTTTCATGTCTGTGCATACATGCATATTTTTAGACATCCTCTGTATCAAGAGATTACATTGCTCCACATTACATTTGATGACTATGATCAAAGTTTTGAAACCACTTTTGCCACACAGGATCATGTGCTTCAAAACAGCTCAGTGACTATTCCTTTCGGTCTATGAAGCTATTGTCTGGCCTTAACGTTGGGATTACCATTAAGCAAACTTGGAATTTCAAAGTACACATCGTAGCAACATATTTGGTAATGTGAGACCATTAAAAAAGAAAATGCCGTCATATTAGGCCAGAGGTGCTCAACCCATCTTTTGAGATCTACCAGTCTTTGCAAAGGTATGGATCAGTCACATATTTTTCCAAATAAAGTGGTCAGTGTGGTTTCCATTTAAAAGTAAAGTGCTTTTAACACAATTGTACTACAAAATCGCATGGATTAGATAAGAGATAACTGGTCTCGCAGTGGACAAATGAACTTGTCATTGCTGGTCTTCAACACACAGCAAAAGTACATATCGGTGCACCAAAAGAAAAACAAGGCAAACGTGCACTCAAGTAATAACAATGGAATGAAGCGATCTTATATACAAGGAAAGTAGCTTGAAGAAGGAAGGAAAAAGATCCAAATTAGCAGAGTTAGGAAACAGACAATTATATATTTCAAATCATATTTACAGTTATAGTGGAAGTGATAGTAACCAAGTGTCAATAACAAAGTGCACTGCAGGTTATATCTCAGGATTTCTATGCAGTAGATTGGTCCAGACTGAGCTTCTGTAACTCCATGCCCAGGGCCAACCTGACCAGTATGTTTTGGAAGTATAGTGAGGAGAACTTGCACACTTCGCCACGGAGAGGCCCAGTCCGGGATTCGAAACTTGGACCTTCTTGCAAGAGCACAAACCACTCAGTCACCGTGCCGGCTTTTGATTGACTGAGTGAGTACACCGCAATGTACACAATCCCAATTCTTACAAAAACTGTAAAATGGAAAAATGGGACCGAGGCACTTAGATCAAAGTGAAGAAAATGTAATTATGCCAACGCTTTTCAAGTCAAACGAGTCTTCAACCTTGTTTTTTTTACAAAAACTGTTCCCAAAAGTCTATGCAGTCTCCATACATGTGGCGTTAACCTTCTTATCTTCTTCTTGGTCTCTGAAAGTAGCTTGCGAGCCCGGAAAGGTTGAGCACCCCTGTATCAGACTCCATGCAACTTTGAACTGGGAAAAAAAAAAACGCTAGTTGCTTTCTCGAGACTTTCCTTGAGAGCAAACCGTCGGTAACTGCCTAGCTCAGTCCTCCTTCTACAATCTGTAATCATGTAATCTGTGACTTAACTTGGAATCCCATCAGAAGAATCCAAAGCCCACTGTACACTTTTCAATGATAAGGCCCAGCTTGGCATCTGGGACATTCTGCACCAGCTCCTCGAAGCCACGGCTGTCAGGACACGTTACCGTGGTGCGGATATTGGAGCGAACTGGGCACTGTGGGCTTTCTGAGCCTTATCTACAAAGCCTCTCCTAAATGGTCCCTTTCGACTTCTATAAACACAGTAAGACAAGCTGGAAAGAATGGAACACTGAGGTTATGGTTATTGTTAGCGATGTTGACGTTCATGACCAAATTGGATCTTTTGGATTCTCTTTAACATGACTGGTTCAAATGGATCTCATTAGTGAAGAGTCAGATTTTTTCCGATGTTTACACAGATGTAACAAAGGCAAAGCAGAAGCTACAAGTGAACTTTTTTTTCCTTTCTAAAAATGAATCGGAATTGCCGTTGGGTCCTCTTTTCTTTCATTGTGTCGCAAACTTGTATCTAAATACTGACATTTAAATAGGCCAAGTCCAGCCCCAATCTAAATTAAGTCCTTTTGAATTTGCATCAAGACATTGCTCTCAGTGATTGGATCTCTGAAAGTAAGAGTTATCATACTGGCTTCACAGAAACGCTGTAAACAGATAAGCCAGTGTTTGAACAGCTCTTGGGAATCCCTGTAAAGTACAGGAGCAGTAGGTGAATTTGCAAGTTGATGGTTACAAGTGATATCCCTTTGCGAACAAGTTATTGTGAGCCCCATCGCGGCATTCCCAGCAGCAGCAGCAGCAGCACGGGTTTACTTAAGCCCCTTAATGATAATGCACCATACAGTCTGGCCCACATGCTCGCATGCCTTGACTGACACAATCACTCCGAGCAGCGGATTAGCAGAGTGTGCCACGGGCCTCTCGATGGAAGATTGGGAGTTAATGTGCCCAAGTCCAACAGGTTGTGGCAAGTCCTGGTGCAACGTTTACATCAAGGTCCCCTCCCATCAACACTGCATACATCAAATCTGTTCTTTGTGATAGGCAAGTACAGGTTACACAGGAAAAAAAGGAGTGATCGCTGGAGGAACTTTTCCACCTACGGGGTGTGGATGCGGATGACTCCAAATACTACTTGGTGGTTTCTGCCCTAGATCAGCAGACTACACGCAGGGCTATTCCGTTGCTACGTAGCCCTCCTCCGCTGGGGAAATACACAGCTGAACAATCGAGAAATGTTGCAAGTAAAATAACAAACAAAGACTGAAGTGGCAAATGTGCAATGGATAAACGGTCATGGTTAGACCATAGACTGTACAAATAATAGACAACTCCTCCTCACTCCTCCCGTTTACCATAATGACCACGTTCGAGGGGGAAATCATGGCGGATTTACAGACTCCTCCCTCCCCAGCTCTGACGAAGTTCCTAGTAAGGGCATAAGTGCGGGATTTTCACTGTAGACTCGGCCCTTGCGTGACGTGTAGCTCGCGCAGCTCCAATGCTAACAATCCGACCCTCATTAAGTACGAGATTTCTAAATGTATCCTACGATAACCAGCCCGGTGCCTCTGATTGTGTCTAACCCAGCGTAATCACAGGAGGAATATCTAGCTGTAGACAGTTCAAAAATTAGGCACCGGGCATTAAAGTTGTTTTTAACGTGTCTAAAGTGCAATGCATTCCAATGGGAGACTAGCGGCTATATGGCGGTACTACAGCAATGGCGGCCTCCAGTGTCGTCGTCGCAAAGCAGAGCAGCCAGCGGCCATCGGGTTATACCCACGGTAGATCCATATATTAGAAAAGAACTGCTCATTCGGATGACATAGATGAGGTGTCAGATTGTTCTGCTGCTGTGCTTGGAGACAGGGTATCTGCAGTGGTGAACAAGTCAAATTCAAGACTTTTTAAGACCACAAAATCTCAAAAAAATAAGACCTGTTTTAAAGGGCAATGTAAATAGAATGTAAAGAAAATCAGGGGTTTTACGTTAACAACATTTGTGCTATCCTGCTTAATTCTTTGTCAGATGTATTGATGAACAGACTGAGGAAATGTGTTTCTAAAGTAACGGGACTCGTATTTGTGCTTTCACTTTCCTTTCTGTCGCTGAAGCAGAGTGGAGCGCGTTAGCTTTGTGTTTGCATCCTGAACCAGTTGTGGGTGTTTCCGAACATTTGGACAAACTTTATTGGGAATTATGCAGTTCTTTACCTTCACTTGGACATTTGCAGCGAAGGATTACTGTATGTCCCATGTTGAATGTATAGGCTCCTTTTGCTGCAACTTTCCCACAACAGGATTTAGGTCAAAATAGGCCAAATTTTAGACTTTTTAAGGCCTTAAATTTTTGAATTCTTGAATTTTAGACTTTTTTAGACTTTTTAAGACCCTCTGGATACCCTGTGGAGATGGGTCGACTGCAGTGAAGTGAGTTTGTTCCTGATAGGTTAATAAGTGATAGTAGAGGCAAAGGTGGGCTTAAAACCATTTAAGACTATGTAAATGTAAACTCTTGTGGTAGTCTCCAAATTGAAAAGTAAATTTTAAAGAAGCTGGGTGGTCCATTGCAGTACAAAAAAAAAAGCAAATACAACTGAAAGATATTACAGTATATTGGTTTATTTAATCTATTCTGTAGATAGCACAATAGTGATGAACCACATTCTGTGTCCACCTGAAAGAGAGGAAATATCTAAATTTCCGCTTCAACAATCTCCTATTGACATGACGAGGAACTGTAGCTTCGGGACCAACCTACAATATAACCTGAATAGTTGCGGCCCAATAAAATACAAAGATGTTGATAAGCCTAAGGGCTGTTTCGAAAAACACTTGATCCCCAGTGACTTTAGGCAGTGGCCTGTGACCCACTGAAAATGGTCCCACAACGCACCAGTGAAGAACCTCTGTCTCGTTTACTCGGCTTTAAAAAATCACTTGCACCGTGAGCTTATTGTGTCGTTGTGTCTCTGGGCGAGACATCAAATCTAAACTGTACAGTGTTGAAGGCAATTATAGTATGTGTGGTGCCGGCTATCCCAGAATGTACAGAGCAAATATAAAAACTAGAAACTTGATAGCTTCTTGATTAGCTTACCTCTGTGGGTAACTTACCTAAACAATGAGGTAAGGTGAACTTAATTGTCTATTACTTAGGTTGATGGAGCAAACCAGAGCTCCCAGATGAAACCCACATGAGGAAACTCCTCACAGCAAGGCCCACACAGTCCAGGGATCAATTGTGGGTACATTCTTGCTGTGAGACCACACTGCTGCTAACCACTCTGCCTCGGTGCAACCATTGACTTTCTAACACCCTATTCCAGCTTATTCAATTGCTTTAGCAGTCATGTATGTAAACTTGATGTGTGCTTAGCTCCGAATTAGGTGGGAGGCTAATCCTTCTCGCGGCAGCTACAGGAATGTCCCGATAATCTTCAGGTGGCTGGTACATGCTCGGGCTGCAGTCTCATGGGCGGATTGCTGACCTCTGCGCGCTAATACAAGAAGGGCTAAGAAAATACAAAGCCAGAGGAAACCTAATGCCAGCGCTAATTCAGAAAAATTGCAGGCTCTTTTCGCCTCCCGCTGCGAAGGCACAAACAAGAACTGCTGCTTGAATGCTTTCCAAATGGCTGTAAACACTAAACGGTGGCTTTAAAAAAGCACACCTCTTTGTTCGGAACCGTGCTGGGCTCAATGGATGCCGGGGTAGTAGTGCTTTGGGAGAATAGCACGCGAAACAAATCAAACTTGTAAGCGCTAATGAGAAGGCATTAATTGTGGATTTACGATTCCACCGCCATATGGCCTCTTTCCTGGTATAGGCAGATTTGTGTGAAATGTAAATCAGATTATTGGTCAATAGTACTCAAATATGCGTCCATCACAGAAAAAAAGTAATGGGACTGTAACCCAAGAATGCAATGTTGGCAATCATCACCCAACATTGAAATTGAAATTAAATGAAAAGTTACGGTAAACAAAAGTAATCTAAGGTCTAGGGCAGGAATGGCTGTGGCTCAGAGATGAATGCGATCAACCAATAGAGTGAAGAATAGCAATGGACCCTCATAGTGTTCAGAGCGGGCTAACTGAAGCTCGTTCACGCTAGCAATTTGGTTGGGTTTTTAGAGCCAGATCCTTTATTCAGAAGAGGGCGAAAATCTATTTCAAAATAGCAAAAGGGGAAAAAGAATAGGAAGTTCAGTGGAAAGTTCATTAGAGCAAGGAACTTCGGTGGCCGGTCCCCATTTCCTATTAGGCTTCAGCAACTAAGTGATTTTCACAGTCAGTGGTTCAACCAGAAACCTGAAAGTTGGGGTCAATCTTAGCTTTGAAGCATGGAAATCAATACTTTGCCCCTTCTTGTATCCATTTTCTGGTGGATTTCAGCATATTTGAGTCGAGTCATAATCGTTTACACGTTTTTACATGCAAATAAATGACAGTGGTGACACGGTGACACTTGTGCATCACAGCTAGAAGCTCTCCGTGTCTGAGTAGGTTTCCTCCGGGTACTCCGGATTACCCTGCCACTAAAACATGTACAATAGGCCAGGTTGAGTGAGAGTGTGTTTGAGAGTGCGAGTGAGGGAAAACTGATGGAAATTAGCACTGTCCCGACCAAGTAAACCAATTAACAAATACATTTTAAAAAGTGAGCGCATTGTCCAGTAAAAGTACAAAATCAACTGAGGGAACTTTGCACTGTGAGAGTCATTTATCAAGGCTGGTGCGAAATAGCTAGCGCAAGCTGGAAAATAGCATATAGCTATTTGTGGCTGTTTTTCACCTAACTTACAAATTGCCGGTATTACAGTTTAGGACCCTAAATCTGGTATGTAAATGTGGGAATGCTGCATGCGTTAAAATGCATAAAAGACTCCGCTGCTAATCCACTTTTGCACATGCTAGATATTTCGCACATGAGCAAACGCCCTAAGTCACGTGCCGCCTGACCAGTGCATAGTGTTATTGTGTCTTGAACAAAACCCTTCACCCGTCTTGTCTCTATGTTAATAAGGAAATGAGTAATGCACTAAACCGTAAAGCAGAGGTAGGCACGTTTGCTTGGTGGAGGGCCGATTTTCTTCATCATCAAAAGACCAAGGGCCGGACCCTCCAAATGTACTGTAGGCCGAAGTAAAGGATCACTTTCAACCAAGGCCAGTGTTATACATGATATAAATGGGTGTTCTGCTAAGAAATTTTAAAAGAACTGATAGTATTTTCACATTTTTAGAAGAACTTTAACAGGCATTTGATCCCTGATTCGTGTAATAATAATCCCCAAATCATCTTGAGGGCTAGAGTTTCAATGATGGAGGGCTGGTTAAGGCCTGGCATTGCCCACCCCTTCCGTAAAGTGGCTTTGAGCATCTAGAAAAAAAGTAAACATGACTTTCCAGCACCTAAACTTCATTCCCAGTAAACAAAACCTCAAACCCCTTACATAGACTTCTTGTCCTCTACAATGTTTACCAGCGTTGAAAAATCATTGTTCTGTTTGTCCTCTTCGCGTTCCCAAAGTTTTCTCCCGCAGATTCAAGGTGAGGCACTTCATTTGTCTTGTCCTCCCACCGCCTCAAGCCAACGGTCGGCCACTGTAGCCCCCATCAACAGCAGCCGGAGCAGATAGGAGGATTCCAAGCCTGGTCAAGGACATGGAGATAGCGCTTATGTAACGCCTGGCTGCCTTGGCCTCATTAACCCGCACACCTCTCTACGATGTTTGTCCACACTGGTCATTTGAGGTGAGTTAATATTTCCGCACACACCAGAAAGAGGGCAGATTGATAAGACGACAGCTGACCAACCATTTAGGCCTGTTTATATGGGTCATTGTTCACAGTCACGGTCATTTTGTACAACAATGGCGAAACAAGAAAACTACATTTGGTGGGTTTGTTTGTGCCTATTCTGCCCTGCTGGTATGGTTCCCCCAGCAGCATGGATGGAAGGATGGGTCAGATGCAGTGGACACATTTCCCTGGGGACAATATTGTACATAGTAACTTTATGGCACATTACCCCATTATTAATGTCTCTACAATCCTGCCAATGGTGCCAAATGTGTGTCCATTTAATAAACTGTTCTGATTGAAATTACCTAATTAATTACCTGACTTTGTTTTATATTAGAACTGTATCGTGGACAGTTTTTTTTTTTTAGCTCTTAGCTTCATAGCCTTGTCTTTTATTAATGTCATATGTCATTTCATCATATGATAAGGGCCCGACTGATATGGATTTTTGGGGTCCGATACCGATATGAAGGGAGTTGGCATTAGCCGATAGTGATTTTTCTGAAATTCGGTCTCTAATGGATGTGGAATTATACGCAAAAGTCTCCAACATAAAATATATAAAATAGGAGTACAAACTTGTGACCGATTTTCACCGCAATGTTTTTCAGATCCCCTGAGACCTAGGAAATTGTGGGCAGGCTCATTTTAAAACTCTGACTCTCTGTCACTTTCGGCTCTGGAGATACTGGCCTTTTTATTGGCCGATATTGTAAAATACCCAAATATCGCCCTATTTAGAATGCGCTCTTAGTGGTTTACAAAAGCCACTAAAATTAAGATGAACTTGAACTAAGCCGCACATGAGGACACAAGTACAAACTTTTCTCATTCCAGTGAAAAAGTTCAAAGGCTTCGGAGTTCTGTTATTGAGCTTAAACTAACGGAGGCCTGGATTAACACTCATTATAACTGGAGATGTGGTGGGATTTTGGATGGGAGAAAGATCAAATATGTAAAATGGATTTAGCCATGAGATCTGGCAACTACGGGTGTAGGGTTCATTCTGCTTTCTGTTAGGATAATCATTTTCAGGAGCAAATTTTTTTTATTTTTTTTTTTATTGTGAACCAATCAATGTTACAATGGTCATATTTTCAAAAAATAAATCTTACATTTGCTGTAGGCAAAGGGTGTCATGTCTGGTTAAGTTCTTCTCTGTGTTATGATCTGTTTTATTTTGAAATCTTTGTTTCTCGTTTCAGACTTCCTTCCTGCTTCCCCGTCTGTGTGATTACCTGACTCTCCCCTAATGTGTGACACCTGTGTGTAATTGCCCTCCCCGCCCCCTTTAGCATATATAGCCTGTGTCTTCCCCTTTGTCTTTGTCAGATTGTCGTTGTCCTTGTGCAGGTAATCATACCATTTTTTGTTCTTGTATGGTTTTTGTTTTTGACTGTTTTTTTTCTCTTTGTCCTTGTGCAGATTTTTGTGGCAGTTTTCTGTTATATATATCCTTGTTTGTGACCACCTGGAATAAAGTATCTGAGCATCGCATTTGGGTCCTCTGTGCTGAGTGTGATAAAGGGCTATATTTGCCAAGGTGTACATCTCTAAAAATATATATATATACATTAATCATCAAAACATTAGCAAATTGTTATGGCATGGCAGATGGGAATGGTTAAAACTTACACATTGCCTGGTCCTAATATTATATTATTATTATTTTAAATCTACTAGAGCTCAACTACGGAGCCAAAGAGGATCACTTGTCTTAATTAAGACAGTTTTCCATACATTTTAAGAAGACATAGGGCTTCCACGAATACATCATTTCTACCCCCTTTCTTTTGTGCGCCACATAAGTCTCACCAAAGCCCCTTTAAGAAAACACAGAGGAATGTCCTGCGTCCACAGCGCTAGACAGCCACGATGAGCTCTGATGAATTTACATCCGGCTAACACCAAGAGACCACACCTGCGTCTAAGTCTGTCTAGGTCGTTTCATATTTTCACCTTATAAGGCCCTCACAGCATCACGTCCTTGTACTCAGCAGACTTTTGGGTCCAGTCAGCTTCACGAACATTGCAAAATCACTGTCTGGCTGGATGGAATAGTTCCCTGCCCCTCCTTCTTCACCCTGGGGCGAGTCTTTTTAGTCAAGTATTCCCCCACTTTCAGTGATGAGATGTTCGTGACTGGATGGAATCTTACAAACTGGTGGTTTAAACGGTTTTGTTTTTTGTTTAAAAAGATTTGGATTTCTCCTTTTAATACTGTTTTACAGAGATGTACCACTGAATGTAGTCAAATAGCAATAACATTAACCTAATGACTTACTTTCTTAGTAGTAAGGTGAAAACAGGCCTTGTTTTCCATATTTACGCTAGTTCTGATATTTCTATCCTAATGCCATGTTATTACTGTTGTTACCGGCTTTTGCAATAAATATTTGACATGTGTTTCCTTAAAGGGGCTGTATCCAAATGTTCCCGTTTTCAAAGCATGGCAAAGGGAGCTAAGAACATTTAAATAATTCGAGGTCCAAATAAACTTTCCAAACATGTCGGCAATAAAAAAAACAATATGTTTTAGCATCGTTTCTAGTGGCTGGAAATGTTTAAAAGTCTATATTTTCCCCATAATTACCTGGGAATACTATATACTACATGGGGTATAAATGGATTTTACACACTACAAGTTAAAAAAACAAAAGGGTACAGCCAAATATTCGTCTTTCAACAAACAGCCATAAATCCCATTACTACATCATGGAAATTGCCAAATCACTGTCTGGTTTAAGTTAATTGTTCCGTGCCTCTCCCGTCTCCCCCTGGCTAGCCTTTTTTAGTCAAATATTCCCACTTTATTTATCATTCTACGCGTGGGTGTACCAATATGACAAATGTCTGTGGGTACTGTGAGGCCAGCTGCTAAGGTGGAGCGTGCGACGTCTTACTCACCCATTCACCAAACGTGGAGAGTTACACACGCGGTGGGCGCGCGAGCTAAAGTTGTCTGCCCTTGGGATTAACTGCTTTGAGTCATCCGTGGCAGCAGAGTCATAACACAGCTTGTTCAGTGACGTAGCAGCCTGGAGAAAAGCTCTTATCTTGTTAAAGTGGCAAAAAAAATAATCAGTCAGGCATTTCTGGGCAATACTTGGAGAGGTGGGAGAATTGAGGCAAGGAGATGATAATACGACAGTGAGCCAGACTTACGCTCACAAAGGAAAAATGTTGCGTCACGGTTTGGTGTCTGGAGTCGTCAGTGAAGTGTCATGGCTTTCTGTGAGATCATAGTGTGTGCGATTTTCATACTCATGGCCAGTTAGGTTCATTTGTAAAAAAACATTTGAGAACCACTGCTTATAAGTAAGTAAGTAAGAGTAAGTACTTTATTTGTCATTGTACAATTGTACAAAAAAATTTCCTTCAGGTGTTGGGTTAGTCCTGAGCCGCTGTGACTGAGCGCGCTGCCATTGTGGCCCAGCCTCAGCAGAATGTTTTTGGAGGTCGGTGTCCTGCACTGGTCAGCTCCTCTTCCTCCTGCGCAGCTCCCTCCGTTCCACAACAGTCTTTCACCATCTTCTGGGGGGAGCATAGCAGACTAATATAATCCATCTTTTTCTCCAGTAAAGACTTGTATGGCTTGGCTGTGAGTCTTGCAGGGATACCTCCTTGTTTCCTTCATGGCTAGGACAGACTCTGCAGTAAAAAAAAAAAATCCACTGGACTTCACAAAAACACTGTAAAGATGTACAAAAGTATCAAGTAAAACTATGTGGAACATAAACTACAAATGCAGTTTGCAGAAAAAGGCAAAAAAAAAATGCAGCTGTACCAAGAGAGAGGTCATTTGTAGGTAAAATACAGCAGTTTACATTATATATAACATATTTATTTTTACTTGGGCTCGTCATCCAAGGATGTTGGTGGGTCATCTCAACCCCGGTTGAGATGCCCTTTTAAACTAGAGTCTTATCAATGTATTGTTTAAATAATGGCATTTGTGTACGTCTACTTGATGACGAATTATTCCGTTTGATATAAATTCCAATATTTGACTTATCGGTGTCAAAAGGATCAATACCTTGGCTTCAATTCACCCTGCCGTAGCTCAACTGTATGTTGGTTTGACTGTATGTGCCCTCTCACGCAGGTCTTATAGATCTCGAAACATGACTTGGCTCCATAATGATCTCTAATTGACTCATGACCCCTTGGGTCTCGGGTCAGCTGTACTTTGGTGCACAATCCAAATGACCACAGATTGAGATGTTCCTTGAAGGATTAATGTAAAGACGCCTTATTGTGCGAGCCTTGCGTTAGCCACGCCCTGGCAACCCCCAGTACAAATACAGTGCCTCTCGAAAGTACTAATACACCTTGAACTTTTGCACATTTTGTCATGTTTATAACCCTAAACATAAAGATTTATTTTGAATTTTTTTACTGAAAGTTCACACACAAGTAACAGACAACTGTGAAGTGAAAGCAAAATGATACATGATTCTGTTATTTTTCAAAAAATAGAAAAGTGAAAAGTGGGGCGTGCACAAGTATTCATACAGCATGAATAATACTTTATGGAACCCTCTTTTGCTGCAATAACAGCAGCAAGTCTTTTGGGGTATGACTACAAGATTTGCACATCTAGAGACTGACATTTTAGCCCATTCCTCTTTACAAAACAACCCAAGCTCTGTCAAATTAGAAGGAGAGCGTTTGTGAACAGCAGTTTTCAGGTCTTTCCACAGATTTTCAATAGGATTTAGGTCAGGACTTTGACTGGGCCATTCTAACACATTAATATGTTTGTTTTTAAACCATTCCATTGTAGATTTAGCTTAGTGTTTAGGGTCATTGTCCTGCTGGAAGGTGAATCTCCGCCCCAGCCTCAATTCTCTTGCTGACTCCAGCAGGTTTTCCTTCAAAAATGTCCTGTATTTGGCTCCATCCATCTTCCAACTATTCTTACAATCTTCCCAGTCCCCGCTGAGGAAAAGCAGCTCCATAGCATGATGCTCCCCCCACCATATTTGACACTGGGGATGGTGCACTCAGGACGATGAGCAGTGTTAGGTTTGTGCCATACATAACGTTTTGCAAAGCATGAGTCAGGAGCTTGTTCAGATTTCGTTACAATCCTTACAATAGTGCTCCGTGAGATGTTCAAATCTTGGGAAATCTTTGTATAACTTAACGCTGCTTTAAACTTCTCCACAGCTTTATCCCTGACCTCTCTAGTGTGCTCCTTGGTCTTCATGATGTTGTTTAGTGACCAATACATTCCGACCATAGCTCTGAGGCCCTCACAGAACAGCTGGAATTATACTGAGAGTAGATTACACACAGGTGGCCTCTATTTAATGGTTAGGGCATTCTGCAGTCATTAGGAATGTTATAAAGGCAATTTAATGCACTCCGAAAATGCTGTATGAATACTTGTGCACGCCCCACTTTTCACTTTTCTATTTTTTGAAAAATAACAGAATCATGTATCATTTTGCTTTCACTTCACAGTTTCTTTTACTTGTGTGTGAACTTTCAGTAAAAAATTCAAAATAAAATCTTTACGCTTAGGGTTGTAAACATGACAAAATGTGCAAAAGTTCAAGGTGTATTAATACTTTCGCAAAGGCACTGTATATTGAAACAGAAACAAAACCTAGCACAGTGCATTCCCAATTGGCCGCGCTTCGATCGACCGCGCAAAAGGGTGTTACCTTACCTGCCACTGCTCAATATGTGGATTTGCCGCTAAATCCTGGCGGCTTTGCTGGCGCTCGGCTCGACTTATACACAACCCTTCCCCTGTTATTGCAGGGGATTCGCCGTGAAGCCGGCTCAGATAGGGCTACCGCTGATCCCACAAGTGTTGAGAAAGCATTTACGGCATCTGGTCCTGTCCCCTCGGAGATCACTATTACTCACGGCTTATAATCCCCGGCAGTTCTGTACGGAACCGCCAAGATAAACAGGCCTCAAAAACCTAAAAATCTCAAAGGCGACTGAAGGAGTCAACGGAGAACACAAAGATGGAAGGATGTGTTTACAATAATGCATTCGTAAAGAGGAAACTAAGGTTGAAACAAGTTTGTGCATGCACAAACAAAAAGATCCCTGGAAGCCATGCAACATGATTAATGCTATTTGTACAAAGAAAGAAAAAAGAAAGAAAGAAAATGGACTGGTTGCACTATATAGGGCACGTGTACTTAAAGTGGGGGTCAGAGCTTGATGTATCTTTGAAAGATTTGATCGGATTTTAGGCTGTGTCCGAATGCCCACCCTCATCCCTAACCTCTCATTCACTATTCTGTTTACAATTCAGACACGTAGCCCACTACTTTCTCCTCAACGTGTGTGCCATGTGCAGCGTGCAGAGAGTAGTGAGCCCCATGTCCGAAACACCAACAGAGTGAGTGCACTACAGCTACAATGAGTGACATGAACTGGATTATTGCCTTTTGGCTGAGAGGGGAAGCTATCGATCATTATTTTTTCATAAAAAATGTGAATAAAACAGCTTTTTTCATACATTTGTGTTGTGTTTAGATCAAAGACCTGTCGCTGTCAAGTCTTGCATTGCATTGTGATCTATCATGACAATCTTCTAGTGACCACACTAGTTTTCAGAATCAATTGTGGGAAATTGCACACATTTTTTTTTTTTCTCTGAACATTCAAACACCACTACAAAATGGCGCGATCACTATATTGGGGACGACAGGTGCAATATAGTGCACCTGTCTTGGGACCGGAGGGTTCAAATCGCACAAACTGTTGTTGTGTCCTTAGGCAAGACACTTCACACGCCTTGCCACCAGTGTCTGAGGCTGGTGTATGAACAAGAGTGTGAATGGGTGGGTGGTTCCTTGATTTAAAGCACTTTGAGTGCCTTATGTAGGTAGAAAACGCTACAAAAATGTGACCATTTACTATTCATATAGTGCATTATAAGGGAAGAGTGTGGACATTCATGTAATTTAGCCAAATATTATATTATCAAAACAAAAATTAATAAATCAGAAATTGAAATGCATTGAATTGCGCCTGAATTGATTCTAAATACGAATTATATTTCACAATGGGGGTTCCCGAGTTGTTGGCGGTGGCAATCCCATCTCGTTCCTAGCTCTCAGGATACCTCCAGCACATGCAGATTGTTCAGGCAAAGTATTTGAATGCATATGCAGCTTGATGACGTGAATTACAATAGAAATAGATAGTATTGAATTAGACTTACTTGATCCTCAGCAACAACACTGGACAACAAACTAAATTGCCTGTAATAAGTAGGGTTCCATAGCTTCCACTCTGCTATAAAGGGGTAGAGAAAAAGGGTTAGTGGAAGACAGATCACGGAGGTCATGACTTGACAAGTTAAGGCTCTTGGCTATGTGTTTCTGTAGTTTCTGTGAATTCTCAGTCAACAGTCGGCAGAAAAATGTACCTCTGTGCTGAATAAATCTTGCCGAGGTGACAAGAGATGGCCGTTATTAGAATGAGAGATTAGATATGTGCAGGAGATAGCATCCAAAAGTAATAGAGATGGTCCATCTTCATCATTTAAATGGTATGAAAATGGCAAGGTATTCCACAGATTCTGACCAAAGGATATGATGCATAGGATGTTGCAGAAGTTAACATAAGGCTTATTGGCGGGATTCAAAAACATGGATATTTTGTATCCTGCGCAATAGATAAACCAGAAGTTTCCCCCGAGACTTTGAAAGACGAGTGCGGACAGAGAAGATGCCTTTAAGGAGACATTTATTTTATTCTGTGGAAGCAAACCTTAAGGTGTGGATTGAACAGGTTGTTTGATATCCAAATAAAATAAAGCCTGGAAAATGTTGTACGTCATTTTTACATGTGGCAAAAAAACAATTTTTTTGGAGCTAGAGATGCACCGACCCAGCTTTTTTGCTTCCTATACCGATAATGGGGGTTTGAGTATCTGCCAGTATCATCAATAAAGTCTGATCTTTTCTTGTCATGATGTTACAGAGCAATTATTAATTATATCTTAATAAACAAGTAGAAAAACATTTAACAAGGATCACTGGATTTTCAACACTATCCTTGGGACAGGTTATTTACATTAGTATACAACTTTTTCACAACTCACATAAAGTGACCTGATCATTACAACTGGTGCATTACAATTATACCAGGTATTCTTTTACAGCATTTCATAAACTAAAATACAAACACAGTGGCCAATTTCATTTTATTTTGCTACTTTAGGTATTTCTATCATCGTTTCTGACCCAGCCATGATTAGTTGCTGCTCGCAATGGCATGCTGCCGCTAGCTTTAGCATGCAGTTGCTAACCGCAGCATAATTGCGTGGCGATCAAAAATACGTTTGCGGAGGTTAAAGGAACAGGCCACTGTTTTTCCATACTGAGATATGTTCTTACCTGAGCTTAGACGAGTTGATGCGTACCTGTCTGGTCTTTGTGCATGTGCTCAGTCGCGCAAATAGACCAAAGATGTTATTAGCATTTAGCTTCTCCTCTTCTCCTCTATGGGGCCAAACAGGGGGGAAGTTAGAAGCGACCAAGCTCTTCTACGTTACCCCTATTAAATATGGTTACGTGAGTAGTCACACGATCCGAGTCTAGTTACACAAAATGAAACATGTCGATTTTCTAAGCGGATAAAAAGGGGTGCTATATTGTAAGGCGTAATAACACCTTAGGAGCACTTTGACGTCCGCGCAGTAAAGTGAAGATATTACGGTGCGGACGTTGAAGTTCCCCTTTGTATCCGCTAAAAAATCGACACGTTTCATTTTGTGTAACTATACTTGGATCGTGTAACTAGAGCTTGGTTGCTTCTAACTTCACCCCCGTTTGGCCCCATAGAGGAGAGGAAGAGAGGCTAAATGCTAACAACATCTTTGGTATTTGTGCGTGCGCTCAGTCACAACATGAACATATCTCATGGAAACACCGTGGTACAGCATGCCCACTTTGATTTAGTCGGTGAGAGGCTATAACCGATACCAAAACTGGTATAGTTTATAGCTGATATTATATCTTTTCAATACCGGCTCCGATATCTGATACTAGTATTGGATCGGTGCATGCCTATTTGGAACATCAAAACTTAAAGGGGCTAGATCATAGACTGTACAAATAATAGACAACTCCTCCTCACTCCTCCCCGTTTACCATAATGACCACGTTCGAGGGGGAAATCATGGCGGATTTACAGACTCCTCCTCCCCAGCTCTGACGAAGCATGTTCCTAATAAGGGCATAAGGGCGGGATCTTCACTGTAGACTCGGCCCTTGCGTGACGTGTAGCTCGCGCAGCTCCAATGCTAACAGTCCGGACCTCAATAAGTACGAGGTTTCTAAAATTTATCCTACGATAACCAGCCCGGTGCCTCTGATTGTGTCTAACCCAGCGTAATCACAGGAGGAATATCTCCGGGTCTAAAGTGCAATGGATTCCAATGGGGGACTAGCGGCTATATGGCGGTACTACAGCAATGGCGGAGCAATGGCGGCCTCCAGTGTTGTCGTCGCAAAGCAGAGCAGCCAGCGGCCATTGGGCTAGATGCAAGTTGGTCATTTTTATACTCACTACTGCCACCTCAGGTCACCTCATGTGTAACTGCAGTCTTTATATTAAGCTTGTGCATGACGGCACTTCATACCCGAATTTTACACTTCTTTGAGTGACAGTGCAGGATTTTAGAGGCAGTTGTGGTGAATAGGTCTGGGCTCATTCTACACATTAGGACATGGCCTGAACATGTAGGGGGAGGAAAATACTTAATTTTAGCATTTGTAAACTGAGTCTAGTCCCTTTTAATTACAAAATAGAAGAAAGAAGGGGAAAGAAAGAAGAAACCACCTCTTAAAGGCCTAGCAGTGGTTTAGGACATTTACTGCACACATCTTGCAAAGCCGTCAGCGTTCGGGCCAGGTCCAGCTTACTGAAAGGCGGCTTCATCCTTTCATACCCCTGTCCTCCCTCTGCTTCTACCTGCAGTCACGTACTCCGGTCCTTCCCCAAGAAGAAGAAATAAAATGAATGGAATTGAAGCACGACTTCCAACAACTTTCAAGGAACTTTCCAAAAAATGAAGTTCCTAGAAAGAAGCAGAATTGGAAACAAATCTGTCTCAGGGGGTTACATTTTTCTACAGAGACGAAAAACAAAAAAAAAGCACTCCTTATCTGCACTGCATTAAAACTCGATTCTACCTGTTTAGAGCATTATTACAGTTTTCTTTGGTAGCAAAGAAGTACGTCACGCTGATTTGGACTCCTCCGTGTTGGCAATGGATCAAAAATGCGCTATATATTTGTTTCCTTCCAACAAATTGTTTAGTTTATATGCCAATGTTGAAAATAGCAAAATATAGCCTACCGTAGAAATGTTGTTCTTCTACACATTTTAATCAATGAAAAGACAGATAAGCGTCCATCTGTATCATAAGGTAAATAAACTCTATTATTCTACTAAGCACATTGCGGCGGATAGAGCCTTATTAAAATGCCCTTAACAACAATAAACACATCTCATCTTGGATAATTATTTACCATAGACTGAAAGCTGTCGACTTTTTAATAAAATCTGCGTTTTCATAACCCACCCGCCCTGACCTCGGGAGAACTTGAGCCCTTGTGTAGTAATATTCCGTGTTACTTTGGGCCCACACACACACACACACACACACCTTGCCTCGCTTGCTGTCTAGTGATCCGACCGTGTAACGTGCGGTTAGGTGGGGAGATCCAGGCCGCCTTTCCCACAAAGATCACTGGAATGTTTCAGATATTTGTGCAGACGCCCGGGTAGACAGTAAACAGCCACGGCTCAGCTGCATCACTTGTGGTGTGAACCGCGAGGGTGAGGAGGAAGCTGTGAGGCACGTTGCAAAGATAGGATGCGACTGTTTTACATTGTATGATTGTCAAGAGCTCATATCGGCGGTGCCAGTGTGGTACCGGGGGAATAGAATAGGGAGTCTTTATGTAGATGCCTGGTGCGACCAAGTCAAACATTAGCAGCACCCATGACATTTTTGTGTCAGTTTAGTTCCCTGTAATGCCTATGCAGTTGGACTTGTTCCAAATCTTTCAGCCCTGAAAAGGCCTCCATATCTTTCTTAAAGGTGTAAACTTTTTATGCAAAAATAAAAGTTAATATTAGTGCGAATTTGACCTTTCAGTGACCCAGTGGCTTTATGGGTGGTTAGCACAGCGCCTTTGCTTTTCTTCCCGGTGGCCTTTAGGATGTTCCAGGACTCATTTTATTTCAGGTTTTGTAGGGTTTCTGGTAGGTTTCTGGTTGAAATGTACATGTAACCATGGGCACAGATCCATAAAATGTGAAAACCGACCAAAAACACTAAAAAACAATTGGTCCTGGAGCGTCCTGGAGGCCACTGAGGTACATCAACCAATCACAAGTAATGAGAGAAATATATCAACTAATCAGCTTAACCCTGCCCTAGCCAGTACCCTTAAAGGGACTATACAGAGTTTAAAAATGCTAAAATGAAGTATTTTCCTCCACCTACATGTTCCAGCAATGTCCTAATGTGTAGAATGAGCCCAGACCTATTCATCACAACTGCCTCTAAAATCCTAACCTGGCTAACGCCAGACTGCTGTGTGCGCTCGAATCTTTTCGAACTTCACAGCAGCCTGGGGACCATGGCCGACATTTTCGCATGGATTTGGGGACCAATCACAGAACGAGGAGGGACGGCGAGACGATGACGTACTATTCGACATAGCTTGTAGTTTGTTTAGGGATAAAAAAATAAACAAATATTTATGGATTCAACATGACAGCAGCAGACGCTTCTTTCAACCATCAAGCTTTAGACCATGTTCTAAACAGTTTAGCTCGAAAGTTTACAGAAGATACGTCATACGTCATCTGATACCATGATACGATCGGCTATGGCTACGTGGAGACGCATGATAGACATTCGTAGCGTCCAATAAACGGCTATGGACAATCGTAAACCACACCTCTCCTATGAGAAAATGAATTGGTGGTCCCCAGACTAAATATCATTTGTGATTTTAGTCTCGCGTTAGCCAGGCTACTAAAATCCTGCACTGTCACTCAAAAAGTTGTTAATTCGGGTCCGAAGTGACGAAGTCCGAAGCTTAATATAGAGGTGCAGTTACATGTTAGACCTGAGGTGGCAGTAGTGAGTATAAAAATGACCAAGTTGCATCTAGTCCCTTTAAGGATGATCGTAATGTATCTCTGATTAGATCATGGATGTACACTGTGTACCAACTATCCTAATAATGGATGTACACTGTGTACCAATGGTGGGCTCATTTTTAATCTTCCGTCACTCTACTCCAATCTCCTTCAGGGAAAGCCGACAGGGCACGGCCAGTCCAAGGAGACGGCACCTCAGCTAACAAGAGAACAATAGGCAGGTAATTAGCAGTGATCATCTATGAAAAGGACATAACTGACCGATACTGGGTGGAGCAGGTCGTTAGAGACGCTCTACTTTAAAGGTTTACCCACAGTTGAGAGTAGCTGTGATTAGAGGGGAGAAGCAGTGACGTGCGGTCAGTGGAGGCAGGTGAGGCCAGGCCTCACCAGTCACCATGGAAAAAAACAAAAATTAAAAAATATAATAAACTATATAAAAACAAGTCCCTTCTCTTAAGATGATTGGGATTTTCTACGATTTTAATCAGTCTCGTGGTTAAAAAATGGCCAAATGTTTTATCAGTTGTCGATATCGTGTAAAGAGGGCGGAGGTGCGGCGAGCCTCCAGCGTCCCGCACATACTTGAGCTCGGCTCATTCCCTCAGTGCTCTCTCCCATTCGGGGCTTTTTTCGCCCCCTGAAAGTAAAATACATTTGTAAATGGGTTTTTGATTGGCGCGTTGGTTTTCTATCACCTGGATAAAGAATCAGGCATAAGAACAACTTGTTTAACCTGTTCATTTGACTTTAAACCGCATTTTGATAGTCCCGAAGTGAGGCTCGCCTCCAATGCACCGCCCTGACGATACGAGGGGGGCGCTGTGTCAGCGCTACACATTTCTACAAAAAAAGTCTGTTTTATTATTCTGCACGGTTTAGGAGAGGCAATTTAAACGTAAAGGAGTAAGTAAAAGGAAAAACGAATTAGACTGACATTTTATGGATGAAATGCTGTAGACGAGTCTTTATACTGAACACGTCGACACTATCACGCACCGCCCGCGTGGCGCATCAGGTTTGTCCATAACTCATAATTTGGACGGGTGGGGTACGAGTCCCGGTCACGTTCATAATGTTGTCTTTTAATTTTATTTGCAATATCGTGAGAATGTATTTTATGTTTAAATGTGTTGCTATTGAATGCTATTTAAAAGTAAGACAATTACCAGAGACAGCAAGTTGCATTTTTCCCCTACAGTTTTGTTTACTTTATATTGGAGTCAATAGCATGTGCCTCACCAGCAACAAACCTCACCGCACGTCACTGGGGAGAAGCCGATGAGAAGCCGATGAGAAGCCGATGAGAGGCGAAACGACTGAGTACAGAAGATGACTCAAGTACCTTCATTGAAGACTGTGTACCAAAGGGAAAAAAAATCACCGGAGTGAAACGGCGCCATGCTAACTCGCAACACAGCGGCTGCTTCACTGAAATATGCATTAATATTCACTTTTTTCACATAAAAAGTTTTTTTTATTCATGTGTATTTGACCTTTCTGTGACCCAGCGGCTGCTTGGGTGGTTTATTTACCATCCATTGATTTTAGGGTTTCTAGTAGGTGTTCACCGCTGATTGAACCACCTACATGGTTATACATTCCGTTCAGAAATTGTACAAGAAACTGAAATCAAATTGATCCTGAAGCATCATAGGAGCCACTGAGAAGGAAAGTAAAGGCGCTGAGCTAACCACCCACACAGCCACTGGGTCACTGAAAGGTCCAATAGGCACTAACATTAGCTCTTTTTTACAAGTTGCATATTGCACCTTTAAAGAGGGGGTATTGTGTTTTTTTTTTTGCTGGCAATAACTTTAACACTATTTTACACTTACAATGCAAATATTGATCCAAAACAGTTGAAACAAAATATCCAGTGATATGACTTCCTGATTTTCAAGCGATCCCCATTCAAGCTCCTCCCACCCTCTTGCTCCCTTTCACTGTGCAGCCGTTTCAATAAAGTGAGAGCAAAAATGAAAAATAATTGACCGTGCGCCCTGTGTGGCTGACTCGCGATGGTGAGTGTTTTCACTCTGCAATGAAAGGATTACACATAGCAAGAGATGGGGAGGCGGGTAATGCGTTTCCTGGATACAAAGGACCTGCACAGGGGAAGATCCAAAAATGCGCGAGTGGGACGTAAACACAGCTCCAGGTCTGTTTTGATGAGAGAACAACATTTTTTAACACGGTAACAAAAGAAGCTCTAAATTTCACCCCCAGACAGCTACTCTTTTAAAGTCGGTATCTGTTTTATGTTACTTTGATTCCCAGAGTACCGGCCTCAGAGTGGACCAACAGATAGGGGTGTCACGCTCTCTACATAACGTCCGTTGGAGATTTCAGTACCCCAATGCAAAATAACATTCACAGTTTACTTTGATATGTACTAATATGTTGCCATCTTCCATACCTTTTGAAGTGGTTGTGTAGCCGTCGTGAAGTGATTTCAGCAACGGCGGTTCAGACATTCCTGGCGCGCCAGAAACAAAAATACCACATGAATCATGATTGAAAATTGATCCATTGAAACTATTACTTTAGCCACAAGAAGAAGTGGTTAGGTGTGATTTTGCCGAGTGGCTTGTCTGGCATGTTGTGCGTCACACATCAAAAGAGGATTGCTTTATTCGCCAAACATCAAACCGAGGTCCACTGTCTGAGGGATGTTGTTGAGAAGACACCGCAGTGATTATTTCAGGACATCTCCAGAGCAGGTGTTGTGAAGATGGTGGATGGATACCTGGGTTAGGCATGGCAGTCCAGATGTGCTCACAGTTTTTAATAACTACACACAATTAAGCAGTTAGGTTAGCGTACGTGTTTATGCTTTATTTATTTATTTATTTTGACTTCTTACCCCCGGCTTTAACCCAGCACGTGTTCCCCAGTTGGACTGAAGTCTGAAAGCTTCTTGGAAAGAATGCAGCGAAACAGACGACAAGAAAGTGATGAAAAAGCAACAAAACGGTTACAGGAAAAAGGACAAAAATGCAACCACAAAGGAACAAATACGGAAGAAAACAGGCAACACAAATGCGACAAAGCAGGCGACAAAGACGCAACAACACAGGCGACAAAAATGTGACAAAACAGGCAACAAAAACAGGCAACAAAAACAACCAACAAAACCCAACAACACAGGCGACAAAAATGTGACAAAACAGGCAATAAAACAGGCAACAAAAACAACCAACAAAAACCCAACAAAACAGGCAACAAAAAAGCAACAAAACAGGCGACAAAAATGTGACTAAACAAGCGACAAAAACGCAACAAAACAGGCAATAAAACAGGCAATAAAACAGGCAACAAAAACAACCAACAAAAACCCAATAAAACAAGCGACAAAAACGCAACAAAACAGGCGACAAAACAAGCAAATGGCCGTTTGGGAAATGTCAAAATCCGAAGAAGGCCGGGCTCCGGAGCTGGTGTCGAGGCCAGCACGAGAGCTGGGTCCAGCGGATGTACGGCTACCTGAGGGTCTGCGGCCACTATTGACATTAATGGCTACACATGGTTTGGTCATAACAGGAGGACTCATATTATCGTTATTATAAACAATACACTTCAGGAGTTTGATGTACTCTTCGTTGATAGATCTAACGATGGTATAAATTATGCATTAATCTTAAGCATGTGATTTCAAATATGTTTTGATTTTGAAATGGTGTCAAAGAAATGGGAATCTGAATTTAAAGAGTTATTCTCAGGTAGTTCTGTGTCCCCTGAGTGGGATGATTTTTATTTGAAAGGATATCTGCGCTAAAAGACCAAATGGAAAAATCTGCAAAGTTTTCGTCCAATCCATACTTAAAGTGAAAAGGGCTATAGATAAACTCAAAGTTAAGAAAGCGACTGGATTTGACAACTTGTCTAATGAATTGTTGAAACAGCCTGGTTTGTTCCCAGTGCTTTACAATTTACTGTTAACTTGCTTTGAGCAGGGCTTGGTCCCCACAGACTGGCACAAATCTGTAATCAAACCTACTCCAAAGTCACAGAGTTCAGACCCTCGAGTGCCGATGAACTACAGAGGAATAAGTCTTCTTAGTTGTGTATACAAATTGTATACCAGTATTCTCAATGAGAGGTTGACTTGCTACCTGGAATCCCTTAACCTACTGGTCGACGAACAGAACGGGTTTAGGAAGAAAAGAGCCTGTATAGATCACATTTATTCTCTTATCACCGTAGCAAATGCTAGAAAACAAGAGGGAAAGTCTACCTTTGCTTGTTTCATAGACTTTCAGAAAGCTTTTGACTGTGTTAATCGAGATTTACTTGGCTATGTGTTATTAAAAATGGGTATTGACGGTAAATTGTATGACTCAGTTAAGGGTATTTATAAAAATCCTAGATCTTGTGTTCAAGTAAATGACCACTTAACTGACTGGTTCCCAGCACCATATGGCATAAAACAGGGTGATGTTCTGTCTCCCACATTATTTGCCATATACATTAATGATTTAGTAAATGAAGTAAAAGAGGCAGATGTGGGCGGACGACATTGTGCTATTAGCTGAAAAGGAATCAGACCTTCAGAAAATATTGAATAGTGTTCATGCTTGGTGCAACAAAATGAGACTGATGATAAATTGTGATAAAACTCAAGTTATACATTTTAGAAGACGTACCCATGCATTATCAGACGTTAAATTCTGTTTTGGCACTATAGTTCTTTCTTTTACTGTAGATAAACATCTCACATTTGACGAAGGGATTAAATGACTGTCTGAATCCACAGGTAGAGCTCTCGGCGCCGTTATAAATAGAGTTAAGGCGTGTCGTGATCTAGGTTATAAAACCTACACTGAGCTGTACAGATCTTGTGTTTGTCCTGTGTTGGATTATGGTGCTGGGGTCTGGAGTTATTGTAAACAAACCCACAGTGAAAAAGTTCAATGCAGAGCTCTAAGGTATTTTTTAGGTGTACACAAAAACACCCCTAAGCTTGCTCTGTACGGGGACATGGGTTGGGAACCATGTGAAGTGAGGCATGTTTGTGACATGGTACGGTTATGGAATAGGTTCATATACAGTATGTCTGACACAAGACTGTCCAAACACATCTTTAAATGGGACCTGTCTAATAGATATGGAGACGGGTCGATTCCACTCGGTCCCAGAGGAGGAGCGGACATGTTGTTTGTGTCAGTTAGATGATATTGAAAACGAACTGCATTTTGTGTTTTATTGTCCTTTGTATCATGATCTGAGAAGGCAATTATTTGGTAAACTGTCTGATGTTGCTGTACTTTTGTTTGAACTATCAGATGAGGAAAGTTTGTGTTGTGTGCTTGGCTTCAATGTAAGAGGACACTCTTTGTTTAATGGTTTTCCGTTGTCTGCCTGCATTTTGTGTCCTATATATAAAAATCTTAGTTCATTTTTGAAGGTCTTAGCTTTCAAATGAGGCGCTACACTGGCCTATAGGCTGTAAGCTCCAGTCGAGAAGCTTTCAGATTTGGGTAAAGCCGAACTGGAGAAAATACACCCAGTCAAGGCGGATGGTAAGAGGTTAAGACGCTACACAACTCGATCGTTAAGGGCAGTGGCAGTCAACGTCAGGCCCAGGGGCAAAATCCGGCCCTCGAGCATGGAACCTCTGGCCCCAAAGTTGATTTTGAGCAATTACACAAATCAGGGGTAAAATAAGTGTCGAATTGCCCTAAAAAGGCTGGAAATACTGTCAAATTACTTCCAAATTTCCTACGGCAGTAGTTCTCAACTGATAAGACATCTGGACCCACCATCACACTATGACTAGTAGAATTCCGCATTAATATTATTTGCTTGACACTCAGTTCAGAACGCTGATGGCTATAATACAAATGATGAGGCGCTGCATGTTCTAGTGTTTTATAGACAAACTGGGAGCTATTCTTCATACGTGCTTCTGTTGCTGAGGATATGAGCTACTTCAACTGAACATTTGTCCATTTGGAACCATTTTTGCGTTTATATAAACCTTCTGTGAAAGTTTTCAGTTCTTGCCGTGTAACCAAATAAACAGATATGCCACAGCCTGTGCGCCTATGGCTGATACCTCACAGTGGCAGAGTGTCTATAGATAGCACCATGCAACTCTCGATAACAATACGTAATGGTGTGGGCAGCGTTCCAGCGTGGGTTGTTGTTGACACGATTGCGCGGCCTGTCACTCTCAATGCTCTCGAGGTTTCTCCCTGATAAGCTAGGACGCGGTGGACGTACGTGTGCCCGTTAAAATAGAAGTGCAATAACGTTTAGCCACTTCAAGGCCTAAATGCGGCACCTGACTGGCTTCCCGAGGCCCAATCTAATCAGGCGTGCCGCTCCGGGACCAAACCGAGCCGCTCCGTTACATTACCTCAGCTGATATGCATGTTGTCAAAAAGAAGGAAGTGGTTGAGATAGAGGCAAAGCATGATTTAAGACTGGAGGAATCTGTCTCCTCCGACTCCGGCCATTACCTCAGTTCCGCGGCTTTAGTGGTTGGAGTATGATAAAATTAAAAAAAAGGACACGAATAAAGTTCTGGCAACATGGTTTGCAGTATTTTATGGACAGTTTCCTGGGAGGGTCTGCATGCCATGAAGAACTTTACTGTTTGTGGCAGCAATGCTACCAACTAAGCCACAACAAAGTCTCATTCTTAAAGCACGATACATGTCATATTATTCGCTTTGTTCCAGTCAAGCTGTATAATGTATCAGGCTCTAGACTGTACCAGACGTGAATCCCAGTGTGAAGTTACCAGGAGGAAAAGCTCCCAAACTGAACCACAGCAGCTGACTCTACAGTGGGACTGGGACTATACGCTTTGATCACGATTCGATACGTATATATCGAGACTCATTGGCTGACCCGACAGGTATTGCGATACAGTAAGTAATTATGATGAGTATGTTTACTTTAAAATAGGTAAAAAGAAAACAGTTATGTGTCCAAAGTTTATAAACCAAATGCCATTTGACATTTATTGTGTTAAGACTGAAAAGTGCGTTAACACAAATTGTAACAAAGTGCTGTGTAACTGTTATTGTAAAACATGATAAAAAATGCCTCCAAACACAAGTATTGAAAATATTGCGATACTTGATAAAGTATGGATACTTGGTATTGCATTGTCCCAGCCCTACTCTACCTACAGTATAAATGCTGTCCTTATAGTGTTGTTCAGTTAGCCTGGCTAACGTCAGACTCATTTCGTACTGCACAGCAGGCTGGGGACCATGGCTGAAATCTTTGCATGGATTTGGGGAACAATCACAGAACGAGGAGGGACGGCAAGACAATGACGCGCTATTCGACACACGGAAGCTTGTAGTTTGTTTAGGGATAGTTGTTATTTTTCTAAGTGTATTTATCTTTCGATCGAGCTTTAGACTGTGTTCTAAATAGTTTAGCTCAAATGTTTACAGCGGGTACGTCACACGTCATCTGATATGATACAGACGCATGATAGACATTCGTAGAGCCCAATGAACGGCTACAATGGTAAACCACACCTCTCCTATGAGAAAATGAATTGGTGGTCCCCAGACTAAATATAACTTGTGATTTTAGTCTGGCGTTAGCCAGGCTACTGTTCAGTGAGAACCAACAAGAACAACAAGATCAAATCTGACTGAACCCTTGGTGTGTGAAAGTGCCAGACAAACAGAGATGAAGAGGCCAGGCATCTTGGTTAATTCAGATGAACTGTATACTGTGTCCCCTCCTGGAACCGCCACCTTAACGTGGTGGAGGGGTTTGAGCGCCCGAATGATCCTGGAGCTCTGTTGTCGGGGGCTTCGTGCCCCTGGTAGGGTCTCCCATGGCAAACAGGTCCTAGGTGACGGGTCAGACAAAGAGCGGTTCAGAAGCCCCTTATGAGAGACCAACAGGCCCGGTTAGAAACATGAGGCCGTCCTTCTGTGGACCCACCACCTGCAGGGGGAGCCATATGGGCTGGTGCAATGTGATTAGGGCAGCTCCAACAACTGCCCCCACGACCCAGCAATGGACAAGTGGAAGAAAATGGATGGATGGATGTATACTGTGTAAAGGCGTGTGTTATAGAACCATTTGGCTCTGAAACGTGTTCCATAAATGAAATGAAAAATAGTACCCTAAAAGGCTTTAAAATGGTCTATGCCGTTTGTTTTTAGAATGTATGACACAGTACAGAAGCACGATTTATTTAAAGTGATGGTATGTAAGTTTTAAAGTTTTACTCATTTAATAGATTGCATAATATATATAATTGAGCGCCTGGACCTGAAATTTGACACAACGTGAGTAATATTAGCTAAATATATTTTATCTAAAGCTCCTCCCTTTGCTGATCTCAGCGACTAATCAGAATCCCCGGTGCCATCACTTTGACCAATGAGACGAGCATTTCCTGTGAACTGGCCTATCAGGTCCAATCAGGCGGGAGCTGGATCGACATTTTGAAATGTCTCTTCCTGTCTTCATTTTTTAAATCTTACAGACTATTACTTAAAGAACTGCTTATGCAAAAATTGACCTTTGATTGTTTTATCGTCATACTGTGCTACTTAGGTGGGGAGCTTTAAGTGCACATGTATCCCAGGACTTACACAGAGGGAAAAATGTGTAGGTGGTTTCTATTTTTGGCGCAGGTTGATTGGGATAGTCTGCTGTGAAAGGAGAAAACACGGTGAGTCACAACTTCACAGTAATTAAAGGCCGTGCCTGCTCTTGTTGGAGCATACACAGTGTCAATTTGTTAAGCGGTCGCACACAGTTTTCCTCGCAACCAAAGAAAAAAAGAAAAAAAAGTAACAGATTTGTTTGGGGGAGTGAGTGTAGGAGGCAGGGACCAATGTAAGTCCCTTCGCTCCATTTCACCTTAGCCACCGAAAACTATAATCTTCTCAGACACTTACCTGTGTGCGGTTTCCCGGCACGGGCTCGAGGAATGTTCAGAATGCGGCTGAAAGGGAAAAAAAAGAAAAAAGAGTCAACAATAAAAGTATTTAGGAGACATTAAATTTCGCACAGTGACGGAGAGTACAACAGATGTCTTTGTTGTGTGTGTGCTCTTGGAGGTGCAGTGCAGGCTACGGGCCGGGATCTTGTTCCATCAGCGAAATCTGAGCTGGATTAAAAAAACAAAAAAAAGAATGAAAAAAAGTCGAGTTGTGGAAGAAAGACTTTGTAGGGGTGGGTAACTGCAGATGCTATCTCTTTCTGAATCATCTGAGCACAAGAGACAATCACAGGCTGTGTGCGGCATACTCCTGATCTACCGCCAAGGCGGCGCAAAATTAATTTGAGAGCAGATACGCAAGCCTAAGTGTCCACGCCTCAATAGAGCCATTACTCATGTTCTTCCAGGAGTGGTTTGGCTTCTACAGGAGCTTGTGAACAATAAATACACAGCGTTTGACTCTTTTTCAAAAACGTGCTCTTTTTGGCCCAGATAAAACTCCGTTTGGAAACCTCCACCAGGTTCAATTGAATCTTATTTACTGCAAGAACAAACAGAGTGATGGCACGCTGTAGTCGTATATCTAACAGCAAGAAATCACTAGCCCTCTTCCAGTGAACTTCAGGAGGAACATCTGCCTCAAAACCAAAATGCACAAATGTATGCTTGTAAGTTGACACACGAGGAATTACAATGTCTTTTTATTTAGTGACAAAGAGTAAAACGCAAAATAAATCACATGAGGAATAGATAGCATCCTGGGGGGGGGGTCAGCCCTATGTTCCCCGGTACCTATGTTCCCCCGTCAATAGAAGTGGGGGGAATTTAATATTAGGCACCAGCCCACTATCCTTAAAGGTCCTATAATCATGCAAAATGGACTTTTAGGAGTTTTTAACCATGTTGTTATGCTATTTCCTTATCAAAAACACCCATAGAGTGTTTTTTGGCTTCATTCATACATGTCTGAGTAAACCTCATTATTACTGGTCCCGAGCTCCTCTCTTGGTAAAGGACTGGCTTTGACCATCTTACGTAAGCTTGTCAAACCACGCCCATCCAGGAAGTGCCTAACATGTCTGCGCCGCCCCTGCATAGTAAACTTACACGCCCCCCTTTTCAGAGAAAGCAGAGTGAGGCCAGAACTAAAGTGGATTCACTTTTATAACCAACGCGAGTCCCATAATGTAAACACCCGATCGTCGAGGCCAGAGGCAGAGCGGTGAGTCAATCAAAACGTGTGTCAGCGTGTGTGTTAGCCATTTATGAAGCTGCGTTGTACATGTCAACTCCTTATAACTGCATTGTGAAGTAAATTCCCTTTTACTGTAATACATATATTTATTTTACTGCTTAAGTTGCATGGTATGCATCTACTCGGAGAGAGGGGCGGAGTTAACTGAATCGAAGCGTCTTGTCTAGGTAGAGGTAGAATCATATCAATATCATTATCATATAAATGCCTATAGTCTACTTTGGAATGGCTAAAATAGCATGATACAGATCCTTGAAGGTAGTGGTTAGTGACTAGGGCGGGGTCGTCCCATTAGTCCCACCCCCCATTAGTCCGACGTCTCATTAGTCCGAAAATGTCCCATTGAGTAGGGGTTGAAAAATAAAATTAGGTTCAGGCAAGAGTCCACTGACCTTAAGGTTAGGGCCAGTGGTTGTATATGGCTCTCTAATCCACAACACAACTGGGTGAGAGAGATTTTGGACTAATGGAACCTCTGCTCAATGGGACGTTTTCGGAATAATGAGACATCGGACGAATGGAGCGTCAGACTAAAGGCATGGCACCGGCTAGGGCAGGGTCAGGGTTAAGCTGATTGATATATGCATGACGTTTCACTCTCATGACTTGTGATTGGTTGATGTACGAACTCACCGACGGAAAAAAAATAAAATTAATTGTATTATTATTCATTATTTAACATACACATCTAAGAGGATGAAGTTTACAGGCCACTGGAAGTGTATCCGACCCCACAGAAAGCAGAAACGTAACTGAATTTGAGTTAGCATGTAGCTCAGAAGACACTTTTATACGCTAATTTGTATCTAAAGTTAAATCTCAAAGGGTCTGTACATTATTTAATGATTTCTCACCCCTAAATGTGGTCGATGGGGTGACAACAGCTGAAAACATCTGGATCGTTCATAATTTGCGATGATTGATGGCTAACGGACTCCGGACTAGCCTACTTGCTAACTGTCCATATATGTTAAGATCGAATGCCGTTTCTCCATTTTATTTCTATGGTTTATTTCATCACGGCTAATGCTGTGCTAGGCTCTGCACTAACAACTCCAATAATAACAGATGCCTTCACTTTGTCATAGCATGAAATAAGAACTTTGGCTGACTCAAGCAGCCAGTGGCCTAAAGTGCATGTGTTTTGGTTATCATTAGTAGTTAGCCATGTTTTTATTTACTCACGTGGTAGCGGGCTGATACTCTGTTAGATTGGTACCTCGCAATTGACCGACATCTTTTATGGGTATGGTAAGAGTGCTAATTGTTACTGTATTTTTTTACCTTTTTAGAATTTTCCGATTTGACCAGCATTTGTGTTGTATTATTGCATCAAACGGGCGGTTAGGTCGACCGTTTGAGACTTTGTATTTGTGTCACACGGGGAGAAATGATCTGTCTTTTCCCCCGTGCACCTGCCAACACGATAGTAATCCCTGCCAGTATCAATAACTGCAACTCTATTTTCCCTCTATCACTGTGATGCGTGGCCCGCAGTGCTGCGAACTGATCAGATACGACTCTAAAACTAACTCTGTCACTGCCGATCGCCCACAGATAGCAGGCATGTGTTGTTTTGCTTGCGCGTTTCTTCCTCACCTCTCCCTCTCTCTCTCTAGTTTTTATCTCCTTTGGCAGCTGGCGCCAGGCATGCGTTTGGAAGAGGAGCAGCATTGTTGTTTTCCTTCGCGCTGTCAGGGAGGCTGTTTAAACCTGAAGTCCTGCACGACTACAGAGGTGCAACTGTTTTATGCAAGCACGTCACGTAACATTAGGGCGTAATATGATAGATTGCACACTGTAGAATGGTTACTTCACTTTGAGTGCCTGATTGATGTCATTTTTAACCTGCTGGGTGGGCTCTACATGAAGTGAGTGTAATGTATTGGAGGTCTGATTATAACAGGCCTTTGCAGTAATTGTCAAGAAAGATGGCTGGTACCAACAAGTCTGGAGAGAAAGTGGATAAATGACTATTATTTAACGCTATTATATAACTATTTATTGCAGTTGAAGTCAAGCAATATATCATCAAATGTTCTACCATAATCTGCCTTAACATAAAATTACATGATTCATAGTCGGCCTATAATTTGCCTTATGTTTAAATATTAAAATGCATTGAATCATGTGCTGCAGTCAGTAAATATTTGCCCTCTGACCACACAATAACCGGTTCCAAACTACTTTATAGTGTAACACTTCACGTAACCATATTTAAATAGGGAAAACGTGGAAGAGTTTGGTAGCTTCTATCTTCACCTCGTTTGGAGCTATAGAGGAGAAGAGAGAGGCTAAATGCTAACTTTGTCTGTGCTGTGTTTACGTTACAGAAGGCACACGTGAAGACCAGACAGGTACAAATGAACTCGTCTAAGCTAAGGTAAGAACATATCTCAGTATGTAAAAACAGTGGCCTATTCCTTTAAGTTTTGGTTGTGTCGTCACAAAATAAACAACAATAACAATGAAATTCCATATGAAATAATTATAAAATTTCATAAAATTCCATAAACTACACCATCAAAACTAGATGAAATTAAAGGACCTATACCTGACATTATTTTTTTCCTTTTGTCGGGAAACATTCTTTTTGCCCCTTAAAAGTATGTTGTTAAAATTTGCGGGGGGAAAAAGTAAGCCTAATGTGTGACATTTGTATTGTATTATGAATTGTTGATGTTGTGTATGGTCAACCCAAATAGTCAATATGTGACAAAAAGGGTTCATGTTGCTAGATTAACTCAGTGGGAAGACTTGGAAAAAATCCTACTTTACTTTAAAATAATATTACAAAAAGTATTGCATATATTATTCTAATTACCCCCCCCCCCCCTTCCTAATTGGTAACATGGTTGTATATTATCTCATGCTCCTCTGTTCTTCAGACAAGTTAATTCTGTTTTTTTTCAGCTACTATCCCAGTGAATTTGATGCAACTATTGCCAAAAATGGTCTTAGCCCAAGCAGATTTACAGATGACTATGACTCAAAATGGTTCTAGTGTCGTGTGTGTCAGCCGCAAACCAGCTTCCATATAACAGGCAAAAAAGGGGGATGAAACGTATTCTGATTCAGTATTCCTGGTGCCCAGATGTGTGCTGCTGCTTCCCCACATTTTTCCGCCCCGCCACTTAACCGCACTGTGATGGTGTTTATGTGCCCCACACTCCGCGGGCCCGTGTATCTCGAGACGCCGTAAACACTCACGCAGCGCCAGATTACAAGACGAGAGCATCACTTGTTTTTCCATTATTGAAACATCTGTCAACAGCTCCTTTGTCCTATTTACTCCGGACCAAAAGGACTTTCCCATGAGGTCATCCCAAGCCATGCACCCCTCGTCACTGTTATAGCACACACTCATCCCTTTGGCACTGCTCCAACAGTGGTTACAGAAAGTTGAAAAAGCTTCTTTTAATTAATTCTGTTTTGTTATATAGCAATATGCTCTAAGGTCTAAATTAATATTATTATTTTTCATACCCACCCCAATTGAAATAAATGCAATTTTTCAGATGGTAATAAGAAAATCTACACTACACTACAATAAATATTTTTTTTGAAAAATAAGAAAACGTAAGAAAAGGTGTGAAAAAAGTAGACCTATGGTGGCAGTATAAATAAATCTAACACAATGATTGTTTGCAAGTTTAATAGATCGCATATAATTGCCTTAATTTGATGTAATGTAATTCATATTAAATAATAATATTATTATAAAGTCCCTCCCTTTGCTGATTTCAGCGACTAATCAGAATCCTGGGTGCCATTACTTTGACCAATGAGACAAGCCTTCCAGTGAACCGGCCTGTCAGGTCCAATTAGGAGAGAAGGGGAGGGAGCTAAACTGTTTACTTTAAAATTTGCTCTCTTTCTCTCCTCATTTTGAAATCTTACAAACTATCACTTTAAAGCAGTGCTAAGTAACTTGTTTACCTTAATAAATCCTTTTCGTAGTCCCTCTGGGGGTAATACAAGTGTTGATGGGATGATTGGGGGGGTCTTTCATCTCCCCCTGGTGTCTCTGGCATGAAAACCACAATTGCAACTTCGCTGCCACCGGGTCGGAGCCACCAATACACACTAATGGAATCACAAAGAAGAAGCTAACAGGCTAACGGGCAAAGCTACTTGCGCCACTTAAACAGTATTTTACAGCCAAGTTTTGGTGAAAAAAGTTATCTCCATTGTGTAATTGGATGTACAATATCCCTCTCTCTCTTCTGTCAGCGTAGTATTTACTCTCACGGACAATTAATAAGTAAAAAAATGCAACATGCTACGACACCTGCAGTGGCACTTATGGCCTCTAGGGGCATGAGTTACTTAGTACTGCTTTAAGTGTCCAATTCCTTGCATGTGAATGCGAACTCTCCGTCAGTTTATTATTATGAAATGTACCTCGTTCCCGAAATACGCAGCAGTTTTGATGGCAAATCCCGAGTTCAACAGCAGATCAGTTCCATTGCTGTCAATCATAGTCGAACAGTTTATAAATGTTCATGAAAGTGCAGGTCTTTGGTCAGTTCCATTTATTTCACATGATACTAAAGAGTAGACTCTACACAAGCCTGAGTGAAGGTACAGTTTACGTATCAGACACCGTGCTAACCGCGGCACGGTAATACAGCGGTTAGCGCTCGTGCTTCACAGCTAGAAGGTCGGGGTTCGATTCCCACCTGGACGGGGCCATTCTGTGTGGAGTTTGCATGTTCTCCCCGTTGTCTGCGTAGGTTTCCTCAGGGTACTCTGGTTTCCCCTACCACTAAAAACATGTACAATAGGCCAGGTTGAATGTGAGTGTGTTTGAGAGTGCGCATGGGGGACGACAGATGGAAATTATCCCAAGGCTACAATCCGGTGTGGCTTGTTTACATACATGAGACCCATGTATGTTCATTAACATGCACAGTCCCGACCAAATAAATAAATAAATAAATAAATAAATTTACATAGGTACAAAAAGAGGAGTAAATACTGTATAGAAAGTTTCCGACCAACAACAGCTGGGCAAACCGCAACCCAGTAAAAAAACAGAACGCGGTGAAAATCATCCGGAATGGCCCAGAAACAAAGGCCGTCGAATGGATGCCAAATGGGGGACAGTTTTGCTACACGCTGCGCTAGTTTATTCCGCGTGGAGCTTTCTGTTTCCCACACCAAACAACTATTTTCGCATCCAGAATTAGCCTGCCTTTATAGTGGTCGGCACGGCCACATCCGTCAACTCATCCGTGCAGGGACTATTCTTCCCAACAAAGCACCGACTTGTCTTTTGATTCCTGAGTCTTCTTCACGTTGACTCCTTCCCCTCGTGCTTACACCTCCCCTTGCATAGTTTTTTCTTTTTTTTTGAAAAGGCCCTACAAACGTCCAAGGACAATAGGGCACCTGTCGGAATAATGCACCCTCAGTGAGCAATGGAAGAGTCATACCTGGATCTTTTTAAAGTGGTCAGAGAGATCACTAGCCACACCTTACGTCCCCCCCCCCTTGCCGGAATTTCCCCTCTTCGACAGACAAAAAGGCATCATACATACATAGAAGCGTCATTCATCATTCAGTCAGTCCAGATATACATTTAATTCATTCATTCGGAAGCATAAAAAGGTATAGTTTTGAAGTATATTATTGATCTAGCTTCACTATCCATTGTGTTAGTCCGGAACATGGGCGTCCCTCGGAGAATAGCTGCGTATTCTGGTTTCAAGTTACCCTTTTGTCCGAGAGCAAAAAAGTGAGAACTCAGCAAATACTGTATCCTTTCATGTCTTGTCTACGTGGGGGTTCGAACGATGATGGACGAGGCGAAGCTCGCTAGGAGCTTTATGGAAGGTGGAAGGTGGGAGGGGGCAAAGGTAATATCGCGGGAACTCTAGTGAAAATGAATCAGTGACAATCCCTGAAGTCTTTGTCTCCCTTGTTTTTCCAATCGCCTCTCAAGCTAACTTCAAACACCAATGCCACCGCAGCAGGAGAATCATCAACCAGCTCACTTTCTACTACATCTCTTCCTTTCATCACCACCAGTAAATTACTTGTTATTGATGGTAAATGGTCTCAACTTATATAGCACTTTTCAACCTTGATTAGGCTCAAAGCACTTTACAGCAAGGAACCAGACACCCATTCACACTCTCATTCATACACCAATGTCTCTACCAACTGCTCCACCGTCGCCCCAGTAAATTACTATTGAACAGTAGTGATCAGAGAACATTTCAGGGGAAGAGGACATGCTGGAGGAACTATGTGTCTGATCTGGCCAGGGAATGCCTCGGGATCCCTCCAGAGGAGCTGGAGGATGTGTGCGTGGATAGGGAAGTCTAGGCAGCTGTTTCTGCAACCCGCCCCGGAAGAAAGTGGAAGAAAATGGATGGATAGATGAAATGGGGACAAAACCCAGGAGGCTGTGCCCCGTAGGCAGCCAGCCAGGTGTCCTCCTGGTACTCCGGTTTCCCCTACCTTCAAAAACATGCCGCTCAGGTTGGCTCACAATGACAGCACACTCAGTCGCAGCGGCTCAGGACTAACCCAAGACCTAAACACAATTTCGTTATACAATTGTACAATTACAAATAAAGCAATTACTTACTTACAGGAAATGTTTGTAAGTAAACTGGCAACTGGAAATCATAAGGCTTTTTAATGTGACCAAACTTGCAGCCAACTATATCAATTTGACTTTTTACTTTGAAGCCTTTGAAGAAATGTAGTAGGGTTAAGTAGTAAGTAATGAGTTCTAAAAAAAAGAATAAAGTACAGATCTTAAAAATCGGTTACTGATCATCTCTGTTGTTAAAGCTACAGCTGCCCTAGGGTAGACTAATGCAAGCAGTGCTGCCAATCTGTGCCATCGGCCCCTTCGACCATATATCTGAGTCTGTGCCAGCAGGAGCAGGGATTTGAAACACTGACATTTGGAATCATGGACGAACTTTATGGCACAACTAACAAATTCTGAGACAAAGAACAAAACAGAGACTAAAAATTATGATTGAGCTAATAGTTGATGTTGGTAGCTATTGTTTAAAAATAAAGCGAGCAAAGTAATAGACTCAGAGCAGAGCAAACAAAAAAGAAAGAGAAAAAATGTAGAAGGGTATCATTTCATTATATGCACTTTGTTGTTGCCTTCTTTGTTTCAAGTGGTATTTGCAAGGATATTTAGAGACCTCCTGACCTACTGAGTAAATAATCAACTTGCCCTTTCCACACTAAAATCCTAAAATAACCGACCAATTTCCCCTAGGTCACTGTCATGACTTCTTGGGTAACTGTTTTTATGTGTGTCATTCTTGTAACAAAGAGCTTTTTGAATTTTTATCTTCCTCAGAGCTGGATCATTCACAATGGCTGGCTATCTCATTCTACGTCATTGGAATATGTAAGGGAACCTTTCTCGTCCGGAAACAAAAGCCAGACTGTTTATATGCTGCTCCTACATTTAACTCTGAAGAGCACAACGGCATTAGTCACCAGGATTCTTTTCCCTTTTAAAGGTTGTTAAAATTCCCCCCATCAGTCGGAAATACCAACACTGAGCTAAATTTAGCATAGTATTAGGAGTTAGGCTGAGTTAGATTGGTAGGTCATTTAGTGTAAGTGTAATTTTGATTTATCTATGGCACTGTGCTGAAGTATGAGGCAGTCTGTAACAACCACTTTACTGTTTAAATTCATTCAAGTACTGTACTTCAGTAGAGTTTTGTGGATCTGTATTTTAGGGTTTTGTTTGAGAACTCGTAACTTTTACTCCACTACATTTGAGAGAGAAACATAATACTTTCTACTCCACAAGATTTCTATGAATACAAAGTAAAAGATAAATTTCTCCAAGTGTTGCTGTGCAGATGTTCTGTCAATGCCATTGGCTCACCGCAAGGAAGAAGCTTTGTCCCCATTGTGTTGTAGACGGGTAGGGAATTTGAGCACAATTTTTGTGTTTTTGAAGCTGTAAAGTTATTGTTAACACTTATGTAAAGAAAAAGTACTTCTGCTTTGAATAGCAATTCAATGTTCTTTTATTGGAGGAATATTTGACCAGTATCTGTACTTTTGCTAAAACAATGAAATCAAGTACTTCAAGACCACCACTGATAATATGACAAAGGATATGTTTTATTTCATTCAAAAATGATCCATATCTCCTTATAGTTCCTTCTAATACAGTCAATATAGATGAAAAGATTTGAAATGGAATTTGTACTTTTAATTAGATTTTTTACTGTCACACTTTCCAAAAATAACCAGTGTGTGTGTATAAAACATAATCTGCTTTTGGGCACCACAGCATTGACATTTCAGGTTTTATTACTAAAATTAATGAGTGTATAGACTGAAAGGCCACCACCAGCAGTAAGGGGAACTAACAAGAATAAACACAAGATAATGTACAAGCCACCATTTTTTGTCAATGGCTAACAAATCAAATTTGAATGCAGAACAGGTCATGTTATGGTTTATGGGCTAGGCAAATGAAGAGGATAGATCTATGCCGCAAAATCCAGAGAATAGCTTCAGAACGAAGAAATTACTAAATTAATCAGCAAGTAAAATGTAGCTCCATGTATGTTTTTGATGAGGAAAAAACACTATGGCAGCTCTGAAAAGGCAAATTGTGTCCGTTTATACATAAATATGCTTAGAAAGTAATCTATTGTGAAATTGTAATCAGAAAAAAAGAAAAACTACAAAAATAGCTCACACAGATATTTTGTTACTCCGTCTGCAAGTCCATTTTGACAATAGACAGGATGAAAAAGGGCTTAAGCCATTATTGAAAAATGTTTGGCTCTTCTCTGATATATTTTAAGCGGTGAGGCTTAGCGGTGCACTCCAGTTGCCCCGGGCATCTGTAAATTTTGAACTCCGTGTCCTCATGTCACAATCCCCTCACCCAAGGCTATGTTTGGTCTCCTCTCGATTTTGGATCTACATCATTTCGTTCGTCAGACAGCAACGTGTAGCCTTGAATAATCTTACATAATGCCATAAGCACCTCTACTTTTGGTCACGGGCCATGTGACTCCATTGGGATGTGTTATGTCACTTCCAGTGTAGTCTTGATTATGTGAATGACTGCTGTGGCGTTTAAGAACCACTAAAGAACGAAGGGTCAGGTACAGGCAATAGCACATGAAATATGGCTGTCAAAAGCGCCATAAGGCCTGCACAATATTGTAGGCAATGTTTTTAGGACATGAGAAATGTTCATTTTGATGACAACAATTTGATTTAGGTTTTAGAATTTTACTTAAACGTATAGGCTTCCAACGTCGTCAACTGGACGGGGTTGTTTGAGTTGTGTGCACCTCTGCAATAAAGTCTTCTTCGGCTCTGGATCTAGTAAATTAATTTTGCTTCATAGCTACAGTTTATGGTAAAACCAGATATGTGTGAGTAATTATAAAGACCACTGTGCACTACATGCATTTAATCACTGTATAAAGCATTTTTATTACAAACCCAGAAGAAGCGCTAATGTGCTATTAGCAAGCTCATCCTTATTAGCTCCTTATGTGACAGCAAGATTCCACTTTGATTTGAACATGCTCTTAAACTCATCCCCGTGAAGATTTGGGATGTCAGGAATGTGTCAGGAAAGGTAGCTCCCTTTGTCACACTTTGAAAATAGGGACACAATTAGGTTAGCAAGCTAGGTATCATGAGGGAGTAGCTTGCTGGCTGTTCTACTTGTGTCTTTACACTACAAAAAATGTCAGGCTTAGGGCTAGAAAAAGTACTTGAAGTTCCGCAAGTTGAATGGCATTCATCAGGGGCAGCGGAGACAGCGGTAAAGACTCCCCATTTGGTTGGAAAGGTGCAGCTGATGGATGGGCCTCAGGTCTAGCAGTGATAAAACGTACCGTGATCCCGGCTAACCTTTTTGCGCCATAACTCAGAGCTAATGTCACCGTTGTCCTGTATCGATGCATCTCCTGGAAGGGCACTAAGAGAAATGTTCTAAAGTTAGATTTAACAGGACTTTATAGGACCAAATGTTCATGGACTTCAGGGGTTTGAAAATTCACATGAGTAAACCTGTGTTCTGTGTTGTGTATGTTAGAGTACTTGTGTGCAGTACCAACTTATACACTTTTACTGATACTGAATCAATGCTAAAGCTAATAATGATTCCAGAATGTCCAGTCACTGCCATAGTTTTTTCTTGGGTGTACCAAATGAATTTATGGTAAAAATCTGTAAACCCATTTGCAATGGCGTTTCAAATAGTAGAATGGTATAATGTCACAATCTCTGTTGAAGGGTTTGAGCCAGTTGTCGATATATATGGTTTTTCAATAGAACAAATCCAAAAAGGATTTTTTTTTAAAGTAATAGAAGATTTTGATCTGCCATATAGGTCTCCGCAGGGTTCACCCCATGTCCGGTCATTTGAGTGTAATGAGACAAAATTATTGAAGGTTAAAACGACAGGGCGAGACTTTGGCAAATGTATTTAATTATTTGACAGGGACAAAGAATCAGACATAGTTACAAAGTAAAGTTTGCCGCTGATGTGAAGCTGCAAACTTCACATTAGCTGGTACTAATTTTAAATTTGTGTCCCATGGTTAAGCCTTTCCACACAATTTTATTTACGCAATACACCTATTTATTCATTCATCTGCCATCACACATTCATAATATGTATAAAATATATATAATGCACTCATTGGGTACACTCGGTACAGTTTGAGTTAGTTTTAAGGCAAGATTTAAGCCTGGAGTTGATATAGTCAGATATGGTCCTAAGCTCGGTCAATAATGAATTCCACAGCTTTGCACTTTTGTCAGAAAAGGCAGACTGACCAAACGAAGTCCTGCAGTGAGGAATCTTACAGTTCTGATTTATGGAGCCTCTGGTGCTTCTGTTGCTGTTTTGTCTCTGGATGAACTGACTGGGTCAGAGGCTAGGTTGTGCCGACATTTGAATATTAGTTTGAGAAGACATAAATTACCAAAGCTTTAAGAAAGCTTACTTCTGGATCGAACTCTTGTTTCCAGTGTGCAGACTAATGGACCCCTGAGCTGAAGAGATTTTTCTGAAAATCTTTGCTACTATGTTGAAAAACTCCAGGACAACTAAGGGTTTGACTCAAGATTTCTCACAATGAACCTTGAAAAGTAGTAAGCAGGAGTCAATATAAACCCCAAGTTGTAGCCAGATATTTTGCCAAACCATCTGTCGTGCACTTGTGTCTAAGAAAAGACCCTCGCTTGTCATTGCGTTGCTGGAGGTGAGCGATGGTGATCCTCAGGCTGCTGTTAGAGGCTGCAGACGACACAATCGGAGGCTTTGTGACTCCGGAGTGTGGCTGCAGTGTCAGGGGGTCAGCGCCATGGAAGGAGGGGTGAGGAGGTGACTTGCTTTGGGCCCTCAATGAGGAGACACACTTGGGGAGAGGGTGGGGGGAAGGACAGGTCTTGTGACAAGGCTCTGGTTGTTTTGGCAAAGCGTGGACGAACAGTCCTGACTTTATAACATTGTGGACCGGGGAGTAAATAGGCACACACACAGAGCGGTGTGCCACGTTGACCCCCTCACCCCACGGGCCGCTGCCTCATTTGGGGAAGGAGAAAGTGGAGTGGAGAACAAGGAGCTGGTGCAAAAGAGTGGTGTCAATCAGGTTCAACACAAGTAAATCTTATTTGTACGGCGTCCATTCACAGATCATGACTCTCAAGGTGCCCCACTAAAACAACAATCCAAACATAGTGCAGCAGTCTATAGTGCAGGGGTTCCTAAACTTTGAAATCCCCCCATGTGAACAATCCGTGAATTAATAATGTAGACAATATCTTGAAACAACAATAAAAATCTGCTTTGTGTTTGAAATGTTTTCTTTGTTATTTGACCTCAGTTCACAGAATGCTGTTTTCAATTAAGAATTTGATTAAATACACTATCAATATTTTTCTTTTCCATATCTGGAAATTATCTTGGGACCCCCAGGTCAGCGCTTGCAAACCCCACTTAGAGAACCACTGGTCTCGTGGACACTCTGACAATTTGCAGTATGTTGCTTCTGCTCTTCGCCTCCTTTCACTAAATAACGGTCCAATCCAATAAAGCCTACGGGCCAAAAACTGTTAACAACTGTACCAATCATAAAACCCAAGAAAAGCCTTTTGTGAGTACGGATGAGCAGTTGACGCAATACTTCTCAGGTCACCTAACTTGACTCCCATTTCACACGTTCAACAAAACCTCATGAGATGGAAGCGCAAATGTAAGGATTGGATTAATGACGTGTCTTTGCTCATGGCGCTCACAAATATGCTTTCAAGTCGCAAAGCCCTTTTACCCGCTCGGTAATCCTCCTGTGAGAGAGAGAGAGCGTAGGGAGCACAGTCCGAGTTGCTCCAGAGGTCAAAGTGTCAGCCCGGGTTGTAGGCAGAAGTAAACAGGAGTGGAATAAGCCTCCTGTCTTAGGGGGCCCCCACGCCATAAATCCTTTAGAATAAGTCTGAGTGTCTCGCTACCAAATCGCTCCGAGCTGAAATAATCGCATGTTGTGTGACCCATCCCACCAACCCCCCAAAGTCAGCTGTTGGCAAATGGCTAACTCAAGGGTGAAGGGAAAGAAAACTTGAAGGGTGAATCCGTGAGCTTAAGGGGATGGGCGTATAGGAACTCGTGGAGCATAGAAGGTGGACAATGGCTAGTTTGTGGCAATCGAGAGGCGTCGATTGGGAGAGTATTAGTCAGAGCACGGATGCCTTATATTTGGAGACTTAAATCGACACTGCGGGATATTTCAGGCTCCACAATGCACGTGATTGTCGCTAGATGGTTGTTAAAGGCTGACAAACGCAGCGACGTCAAGGGGTTGACAATGCCAAGCCTTTGCAAGAGGACATTGACATATTTTAAAGGGGGGGTATTATGTAAAATCGACTTTTTCAAGCTTTATATCATGTTATTATGTCATTCCCTCATTAAACACATGCCTGGAGTGTTGCCTTGGCTCATTCACATATTTTTGAGTAATCAGTAAAAACTTAGACGGCAGCCATTTTAGGTGTAGCTATGCCTCAGTCCTCCTAGGAACGCCCCCACCTCCTGGAGACGCCTCTGGACCTTTCGTCACCAGCCAAGCCACCAACCACTGCTCCTCAGCTCAGCAGAGCCCCCTCCCCGCACAGTAGTGTTGTTTAGATGCCACAGCAGTGTGCTGAAGGGGGCGTGTCGGAAAGCTTCTTAAAGAGACAGAGGCCCATTTCAAGACGTTCAGTACAGCCATTTTGAGAGAGCAATTTTATTCAAGGCATTTATTTTATTTACTGCATATACAGAGCAACAGAAGGTTACGTCATCATTGTAGTATGCTATAGACTGGTGCTATGTGATTGAAAAAAGCATAATACCCCCTCTTTAACCTACTGTATGTCTTCCTGTGGTCAAAGCGAGATGGCGATGTCCCAAATGAGTTCCGCGTCAGGTCTGAGGAGAGGCTGAAATGATACACAGTGTTACATTATAGTTATAGTTTATAGTTATAGTTTCTGGGCACATGAAAAACTCTTGAAAGCTGCGTACCAATCTCCAAATACAATCATTTCAGCATCTTATTTCACAACAGGCTTCATTTCTGCTGGCAAGTGAAAAAACAGCGCCTAGTATCCACTTGTTGCCACAGAAGTATGACACTCTAAACATGAGTCAATGATGGCAAATGATGACTTACAGCTAGCATCAAATTCAGTTGGAAATCATTTCAATAATATCTCGATAACGAAAACCTTTGACTGCCAAAATCCAATGTATCCAGTGTACCTTCTATTGACTTTCCATAATTCATGGCACGGACAAGTAATCCAATGCTTTATCCAAAAATGTATGCCACTTTATGACGAAAGGTCATATTACGGTTTATGCAGCTTACTGACATACTTTGGGCACGTTGGGCTGCATGGTGGCGTAGCAGTCGGCGCTCCAGCCTCATTCTAAGAAGGTCCCAGGTTCCATCACACAGATGGTTCTTTCTGTGCGGGGTTTTGCACATTTTCTCCACGTCTGCTCCGGTTTCCCACCATTTTCTACCACAAAAAATGTACAATAGGGTCCTCTTTGTGGCCAGCATGAATGAGAGTGTTTTGTTTTTGCGAGTGCACGAAGACAACGAACCGGCGCGGTGTGTTTACATGCACGTCTCGTGTGTTCATTAAACATTCACTGTCCCATTCAAACAAACAAACAGATATATGTTTGCCTTAAAGCTGAGACTTTTCCTGTTCAAACTTGTTTCTAGCTCTCATAATCCCTCCTGCACATCCAAATTGCAAATTAATTATATGCAAGAGTTTTGGCCCGTGTACAGCTTAGAGCAGTGGCAAAGTGAAGCAGAGGGGCCCACCACAAAATATATTGCACTGCTCTAATTTAGATTTTAGTTGTATCTTCCATCGCAATAAAAGTCAGCTTTAATATTTTAGAATGGTTGAAAATATACAGGCCATAGTTTTCCAGCCCTTACATTTGTGCTCGCAAAGAGGATGCTTTGCGACCGTCTTTGTCAGAACAGAGGGCTGTCAGATGTTGCTGTTCATAATTTGTGCTGCACTGAAATGAGCAGAGAGGAAAACCAGCTCATGACATCAAAGTATGCAACTATGTTTTGAACTTGTGTGCATTTCAGAATGAGAGAATGAGTGCAGAAAGGTTACCTGGACTTTGAAGACACAAAGAAGCACCATTTCATGACATCAGGCAGGTGGAACCGAGCCAGTTGAGCTCTTCGGAAGGAGAAAGACTGAATATGCAGGATTACTCAAAGATGTAATGAAACAAATGGTCAATGGACTCAACTTATATAGGCACTTTTCTACCTTTAACAGGCCCAAAGCGCTTTGCAGTAAACAAAGCCCAACTTAGTTTTGTGCACATTACTTTGGTTCGAAGGAGAAAAAAGTAGTCAAATATTGGTTTGGTACTTGATGTATACTTGATAATATACTGAAGAAGAAGAAGAAGAAGAAGAAGAAGAAGAAGAAGAAGAAGAAGAAATAATAATAATAATAAACAGGTACAGGGCCTTTAAAACCACTTTCCAGTTCTCCCCAGCCTTAATATCTTCCTCGCATGTGTGATCCATTCCTCCGGGCCATGCAGCTAGTCAGAGAGAGGGAGCAGGCAGGAGGAATGCCTGGCCCGGGGCGATGAATAGTCATAAATTCATTAGTGAATGTGGCGGACCGGGCTGATCGGGGAAGAATGAGCGCTATTGCGGTGATAAACCAGCCGACCCCGTCAACTTGGCAGGCTGTCATGACCTCAACCTGTGGCAGCATTAGGCGAGAGAGAGGGCGGGGGCCATATTTGTTTAAGCTGATAACTAGGGGTCTCGAAGGTTGTCCGTGCATGTATACAAGGGCTTTGTTGAGAGCAGGGGCTTGTGTGTTGTGTTTCAGGACAGTGTTTCTTTTCTTTCTTTCTTTTTTCTCACATCAAGTATTGACAACACAAACGAAAACAGTCTGAAAAAAGTCTATTATTAGAAATATTTGAATAACTACATTTGGAAAAGTACTTTAGAAATTAGTAAAAATTGAAATAATAATACTTGAAATAAGTAAGTTTGCACTGGATTTGAGTGGGTACATAAAAAATGTATCTGCCAGTGGAACTATTATTGTACTAAAAAAATTCTCATTGCTCAATACATTTTAAATTTTCTTCCAAAATCAAGTAGTTTGTACTTGAAAAAATACTTCCACAGGCAGACTATTTAGTCGGCAAGTTGATTGTTCAAATGAAGGTGAAATGAATAAGGTGATTAAGATAAGAAGATAAGATTTTTAGTGCTGTTTATGCACGGTATTTTATAAAACAAATAGTGTATTTTAAGGTACTTTGTTCCAATTATACAACTTTAAAGGGACTATACATAGGTTTAACCACAAATAAATGTATACAAATTTAAAATTTCTTTCTCATACATGCTCCAGCAATGCCCTGGTGAGTAGAATGAGCCCTGGCCTTTTCACCGCGATTGCCTCTATATGCCTGTAAAGTCACTTAAATAGTTTATGCTCGGGTCGAACAAGCAAACAGCGTAATGCGTAATGCGCGTTCACGCTCAGCTGTAGCGTTAGCTGTAGCGTTAGCTGTAGCGTTAGCTGTAGCGTCAGCTGTAGCGTTAGCTGTATCTCCTCTATACTGACGCTGCAGCGCGAGTGGTAACTTCGGAGGGATGGATTTAGCGGAGAATAAGAGGAGACCGGCTTCAAGCACCATCGAAACTCCAGCCCAGACCCAAATAACGAAAAGAAACAAAGAGTTTATTCAAGTGTGACACAAAAGGCGAAAGTCGAGTCTGATCGGCGTAGGCAAAGAACCAGAGTAAACATCGGAAAATGTTGAGAGAATCTCTCTAAAGACCCGTAGCTTATTTTTGCTTGAAAGGTAAGAAATTATTACTAAATACGTGGGGAAAAGTGTAGTTGATGCTTCAAAACAACGGTGTCCGACTGTCCGTGCATGGTGTACAAACTTCACTGAAACAAGCCATAAAATAATCATATTTGGAAGTTACCTAAATAGTTGATCTAATAGTTTTATACCTACAGAGAAGTTGTGTAGTTTTAGTAGCAGACTAGTAGTGTCAGTAATAACAGTAATTGTGCTGTACTACAAAACATTTGAGTAGTAACAGTGGTAATGGTGCTGTATTTACAATGGCAAACATAATGTCGCTAATGTTAGCTTTTCTTGGCCGCAAAATAAGCATGACTGTTCACGGATTTATAAGCAGTGAAACGACTACAAAAAGTGGACATGTGCCGTTTACAATATAGTTTACGAGTTAGCTACGCTAACTTTGGGCCCAGGAAATTGAAGAGACGATTTTGGCTTTTCCTAGTAGCATTTCTACCAGTGGAATTATTTTATCATTTCAATTAGGCCTGCGTTTATGCATACAAAGTATACGAGTATTTTTTTTTTCCTCCTTCAAACATCAATTATTCGTTTATATGTATTACTTCTTCACTCGATTCACTTTGCTGCATTTGCTCAAGTATTTTATCTTGGAAAACATTCACTCAAATTGATTTGGTCTAAATATCTTACAAAACAGTAACGTTTCTTACCTCAGTTGAAGTCACGCCTGCAAATCCGTAAATTGACCAGGACGGGACTGTTATTTCTGGTGCTCGTAAAGCCTGAGCGCCTCATGCACGAGCTTATCATCGAGGCTGCAGTTACGCGTTTGGCCTGAGGGGGCAATTGCGAGCACAAAACTGCTGAACTCCACACAGCCCCTTTAAATTGGAAATTGTATATATAAAACTGATAGTTCCACCAAAAAAAATAAAAAATACCTCAAAGTAACAGTTTGATATCTGCTATCTTAGTGTAAAATAAGGCAAAAGGTGCTGTGTCACACTGCCTCCTCATGATGTCATAATATGGCAGTACAGCTTCAGCAGACTTGTTTATTGTACATCATTTCAAGGGCAAGACTCATATTCGACTCCAAATCTTGTTGTAAACAAGAAGAACAAAAAAAAAATCAGCCAACACTTGATAACTATTGTTTCATTTTGTATTTTAAGAAAAGAATTTGCCACGGTGTACAAAAAATATTTTCCCTTTTTTTTTTCTCCTTCAGCCTATCAGCATCGCAGCCACACCTTCACCACAGTCAATCATCGCACAGGATTCTATCTTTGCTCCATCTGTGCTGCAACCCACCTCCACCCCACCACCGACTCTGCCCATCATGGATTCTCATCTGTCTCCAACCTCCCATTCCACTACCAGTGTCCAAGCTCCGGAGGAAAGACATCCCTAACGTTCATCTAATCTGCTCCTCAACATCAATCAATCAATCAAATCAAACTTTATTTATAAAGCGCTTTTCATACCGAAAGGTATCACAAAGTGCTTTACAGATAACATTTAAAACAATACGCCCCACATCATACATCCATACACACATGCACACACACACAATATATCATTAGGACTAAATTAATAAATATTAGTTAAAAGCTAAGCTAAAAAGGTGGGTCTTGAGCCTGCTCTTAAAGACATGAACGTTCTCTGCGGTCCTGAGCTCCTCCGGCAGGTCGTTCCAGAGGCGAGGGCCTCGCCGTGAGTCTTTCTGTTGACTTTAGGAATAACTAGGAGACCCCTGCCAGAGGAGCGCAGGGACCGCGAAGGTTCATAAGGTAAAAGTATTTCTGAAAGATAAGAAGGACTAAGACCATTAAGACATTTAAAAACCATTAAAAGAACTTTAAAGTCGATCCTGAAACACACGGGGAGCCAATGCAGCGACTCTAAACCGGTGTAATGTGGTCCCGCCTCCTGGTCTTTGTCAGGACACGAGCTGCTGAATTTTGTAAAAGTTGTAAACCTGAGATACTCTTTTTGGGAAGACCAGAAAGCAGGGCATTGTAGTAGTCGATACGACTGGTGATAAAAGCATGCATTAGCGTCTCCGTGTTGGCCCGAGAGAGAATGGGGCAGACTCTGGCTATGTTCTTTAGATGGTAAAAATGTGTGGAATTAAAGTCAGCTCAGAGTCAAAAATCACACCCAGGTTCTTCACCTGTGAGGAAGGATTAAAAGACAGACTGTAGTTTGGGTAAAAGTTTCTCTCTCTGGGCCTCAGGACCGATGACTAAAACTTCAGTTTTGTCCTGGTTAAGCTGGAGAAAGTTTTCTGCCATCCAGGATTTGATATCTAAAATGCAGTTAAAAAGTGCATCCATTGGCCTGGTGTCATCAGGAGACATGGAGATGTACAACTGTGTATCATCAGCGTAACTATGAAAGTTGACTCCATATCTCCTGATGACATCACCAAGAGGGAGCATATACAGGTTAAAAAGCACTGGGCCTAAAATCGAACCCTGGGGCACACCACATGTAATTTTATGGACCTTAGAGGAGCAGGTATCCACACTTACCATGAATGTCCTGTCTGTGAGGTAGGATGTAAACCATTTGTGGACAGCACCAGAGAGGCCGATGTGTTTTAAACGAGTTAAAAGAATAGTGTGGTCGACTGTATCGAAGGCAGCGCTCAGATCCAGTAGAACCAACACTGTGACCTTCTGTGAGTCATAATTTAATCTAAGATCATTTAAAATCTTTAAAAGCGTCGTCTCGGTGCTGTGGTTTACCCTAAAGCCAGACTGGAATTTCTCAAGGACGTTATCTATAAGATTTTGCTTAAAAATGGGAAGTTGGATACCGGTCTAAAATTGTTAAAGTCATTACAGTCCAAATTGCTCTTCTTCAGTAGAGGCCTCACCACCGGCAGCAGGGAATACCCCAGTCTGAAGAGAGCAATTCATCATGTTTAAAAGTTCGTCTTTAAAGGATCCATAGAATGTTTTAAAAAACGGGGTTGAGACCGGGTCTAAAAGACATGTGGTGGGCCTCACTGAGGAGAAAACTTTATCAAGCATCTCAGAATTAACCTGGACAAAACTGTGCAGTGTTTCTTTTGGAACAAGTAGACAACCAGATGTATTTAAAGCAGTGTTACTTTGGGTAGATAAAATATTACATCTGATAGTGTCTATCTTTCCCCTGAAGTGGTCAGCAAACGCCTCACAGAGAGCATCTGTGGGATTTAAAGGAGGTTTGTTAAAATCAGGATTTAAAACATTTTCTATTGTTGAGAATAGGACTTTTGGGTTGTTTTTGTGGTTGGTGATTATTGTGGAAAATAATTTATTTCTTGCATTTCTTATTGCTGTATTGTAGGTCTTTTGTTGAGCACGGAATATTTGAAAATGTACTGTTATTTTGAATTTCCTCCATCTCCTCTCGGCCTTCCTGCAATTTCTCTTGAGTTGCTTCAGCTCCTCGTTTCTCCACGGGGGGAGGGATTTGGGATTCATCTTTTTAAGTTTGAATGGTGCAACTGCATCGAGGGCGATGAGTAGTTTACGGTTAAAATTGTCAACAATAAAATCGGCAGTTAGCAGGTAAATCACAGGAGGAATTTGTTGTAAAGCATCAATACATTTTGCAGCCACTTCAGGGGGCAAATTTCGTTTCCTCACAGTTTTTGCCGAGGATTCTCGCTGGATAAAACCGGTGACATTAAAAACACACAGTGATGGTCAGAGACGGCCAAGTCAATAACAGAGGACACAGTAGTGGACAGGCCATACGTGATGACCAGGTCCAGACTGTGCCCTTTCTCGTGAGTTGGCTGTGTGACGTGTTGGGTGAAATCCATATAATTAAGAACATTTAAAAACTCCGCAGTAACGGGGTCTAAAACTTTGTCTTTGTGTAGATTAAAATCACCGGTTAAAATTATCTTATTAAAGGAGGTATGTAAAATAGATAGAAAGTCTGAGAATTCATTAATAAAAGGGGACATCTTTTGGGCGGTCTATAGATAGTGACACATAAAATCGGGGGTTTATTAAAAATAATTGCGTGGTGCTCGAAACTCGTGTATTGATCGAATAAAATGGGTTTGGTGGCAAGAGTATTTATGCTTATAGAGGCAGTGCCACGTCCACTTTTTCCATTTCTTGTTGAAAAGGCACTGCTAAAATTAGGTGGAGAGGCCTCAGCAAGAACGGCATTCGCATCCGCACCCAGCCAGGTTTCAGTTAGAAACAAACAATCAAGATTATTATCTAAAATCAAATCATTTACAATAAAAGACTTATTCGGCAGAGAGCGGACATTTAATAGAGCCATGTTCACTGTGGTAGGGGACTGAGTATCTAAGGAACTATGTGATGACTGAGCTTTGGTGATAGGTCTGAGGTTATTAGTATTAACAGTGCGAGTAGTCTTACCTTTGGTGCGCTCTCTGCTGATAAAAACAGGAATATCCGTTATGGTGGGTGTGGGGGGAGACCTTCATGCATCAACACATAACACCTACAGTATGTCTAGGTCTGAGCACCAGAGCTAATGCTGTATTCATGCATGCCAATGAAGTGTTCTGAGTCTCTCCAGGTTGATTTGCCCTTCCTCACAACTAACTCGCACACTTGCTGGGAGCGGGACACCACTAGCACATTTTCATGGTCATGACGCGGCGTTGTTTTGACTGCAACCAAAACATTTAAATGTGCCATAATTTCATCCAAAAGCATTCTTCCTATCGCAAAAAAAAAAAGTATTGATTGTGACTCGATGAGCGACCAATTTTATGTTGCTGTCTTGACTTTCGCAACAATTTATTTTTTTCAATGTTGTGACATAGTGACACATCACCAAGAATGATGTATGGCTTTTAAGAACAAGAGCAGGTTAGACTGCTGTTGTGGGAATCTGTGAAACGGTTTGAATATCACTGCACTATGTTATGGTTGGAAGTATCCCAAAGAACCAGCCATGAATCTTCATCACGCCCCATTGATTGGTACAAATATACCTTCACTGCACTTGTATGTACTGTACGGCGTAATTAACATTCCAATGGTGGGGATGGTTTGGCACGCACTGGGAAGCGTGACACAAAGGCAATCTCCTCGACTGTGCTATCTGCGCCGGACTGTCATCTGCCTCCGAAGGGCTTCCATCGGGCAGATGAAAAACACGCTCATCAATTTTGACAGCCCGTTTCTGTCCGCAAATGCCGGCCTGTCACTCACTCGCTCACACTGCCGATAATATTAATTTGTTTTCCCTCCCAGATTCCCTGAAAGAGAGAGAGACTCCAAGTGCTGACTCACCTACAGGTGGGAATAAAAGAAGGTTGTAGCTATTTTAGGCCTGATCTCCTCCCTTGGATGCTATTCACCCCGCAGGGAAACAAATCTTGCTACAATCTCTGACAGATCCTCGCTAAGAGATACATTTAGGGCAATTATTTTGTTGATATCTTTGCACGTGATTTGTTTTGATGGGTCGTTGGTAGGTGTTGGCGCGTGCAGTCGGGCATGCCTTGCGCTGTTGCAAGTAGTGTTGACATTGGGCTAAATTGAGAAACACACATAGTTGCTTGAGGGCAGGCCACGCTGATGTAACTGGCTGAGAGCATATGGCCGCAGCAGCTACGGACGGGATTCACGGCTCTTTTAAGGGAGCTGAATCCTCGAAATGGGATTGTTTTTTCGAAAACGCCAGCTTGACAAGTCAATTCATCTTGTGGTAACTACAGTTTTACAATCGGATAACTAAGGGAGTCCTCAATTAACCAACCAAACTGATTTTGGAACAAGGGTCTGTAAAGTCAGGTTCAAGGGCCCATTCTTTGGAAAAATACAATTGGGGAACTGCATCAACTCGAGAAAAAAACGACCAAACAAATCGATTTTGTGCTCTAAACACTTCGTCAGTTACACCACAATACAATAAATATTGTCAGTCATTTCACAAATTTTCTGGGGGAGGACCTCCCAGACCCCTCAGTTACAGTACATGAAATTGGCCTATAGACTCTTACAAATACTATACATTGCTAATACCTTCACTGCTTCCCATCAAAGAGTGATTATTTTCATTTTAAAAGTTGCAGATAAATATTTTAGCCAGTAGTCCAGTTATTAATGGACATAAGTTACCACACAGCTGACTTTCAAACTCAAACAAAATTAAAGGACATTTTACTTCTGGAACCTGAGTGTTTTGTGTCATTTTTCGTGAGTGGGATTGTTGAATGCTAACAAACTTAACAAACTACAATCATTCACTACAGTCAATAAGCCATTTGCGTTTCATTCATTCAGTCTTGAACAACACATGGCTAGTTTTGATGGAGCCGTGTTGCTAAGTGTGTTGACACTGGGGCTGACTTGTGAAACGTGGAGAGTTGCAAGAGGGCAGGCCACTCTGATGTAACTGGCTGGATGCACAGAGCCGCAGCAGCGCTAAGTGTCCAAACCACAGGCCTGTTATAATGGCTGAGTGCGGTACGTTCCCTCCACATATTGACTTTTTTTTGCCAAATCTGAGCCCCTGTTTCACAAGCAGCGGTTAGCCATTTTGGTTAGCTTACATTTTAGGTCATGCTTTCCAGCGTTTTCCGCTGCAATTGACTTTTAAATTATGTTTTTTTTAATCATTGAGGGATCAGTGGCTACATATTCAGAAACGCCACAACTCCAAATCTCAAGACATTAACTTTTTTTTTTCCAATTTCTTACTCACTCAAAACCTTGTTATTGCATATGAAAAAGCATGTGCCACGCTGAATTAGGATTCAGCGCAGACAGTAAAGCAGCACCGTCATGGAACACACATGAAAGAGTCCCATCTTGAGTTTTCCTTTGCCAATGTGCAATTTTTCTGTAATTGTGACAAAATGTTTGCTGTGGTCATTATTCTCAAAGATGTTTCACATCCTTGCATCTTCTTACATCTGCATCTAGTCTTGCTTTGACCATATGGAGCAGGCCTAGTAAATGGTAAATGGTAAATGGTCACATTTTTATATAGCGCCTTTCTACCTGCTTTAGGCACTCAAAGCGCTTTACATCAAGGAACCAGTCACCCATTCACACTCTCATTCATACACCAGTGTACGCAGACACTGGAGGCAAGGTGGGTGAAGTGTCTTGCCCAAGGACACAACGACAGTGGGCACCTGCGGGATACTAGTCAGTATCAGGCCCGGAGAACGCTTCAAACAATTTGACCGGGACATTCTTGTATGATTTGCATGGTATATTTTAATTTAATCATCATCATTATCATCATCATTAAAAAAAAAAAGGTGTGCGGAACAATGAAGCTGCTGATCGTTGGTCAAAGGCGTTGGGAGTTTATTTCTCAGCTGAAAGAACCTACTGTATTTTGCCTACAGTCTTCAACTACTGTTTTGTTACAAGTTCCAGTTAACTTCCAAATTAAAACTTCATCTCAGTTGGCTTTAGTGATGAGTAGATTGATTCCAAAATATTGATACTTTGATACTGGAGCCACAGTCAAAATGATTGAATTCACACTGTGTAACGTTTTAGCTCATAAATATGATAAAATACAAGCGTCTATACATCGATACTGCATCTCTTCAGACCTGACTCGTAACTTTGCCGGGAGCGGGACATCAGCAGCTCCTCTCTATGGATACTCTGGGCCCGCCTCCAAATGCCTTTTTTTTTTTTGGATAGCCCACTGTGCATGTCTGGGCGATCACTCTTGAGCATTACGGCCTCGCTAACACGTTCCTGTGATTAGTCACGCTCTTATTACCTAGCAACGTTTAACCTATTCCGCAGCATGGCTTTGAAGTTTTTTTATTGGCTCATTTTTAAATGTTGCATCAGTGTTTTGTACTTTGGAATTACTTTAACCTACTCCTTATCAAGCAGTTCGAGCAGGCGAGGTGAGATTATGGCTTATAATTTTTTGTGTCCTGAGTTTCAGTGCGTTTCAAAATAAAACACACTGGTATCGGTATCATAACGATTATTAAAGTATTACTTGGTTTCAGACAGGATCCAAAGTCACTGGTATTGCCCATCCTTACTTGGAACCTTTCCAAGTCAAACCTGCTGTCTTACAAGGCGCTGCTGACTCATCCCCACTAATCAGAGTGTGTACTGTAGGCTGGAATTGAATTGAGCTGCCGAATGTGACAGGTTGTAATCATTTTAACGGCAAAACTTAACAACTGTGAAATGTATACACCAAAGTGCTGATGATGTGTCTCCAACCCTAATTGTAATGTTTTCATTTCTTGTTAATACTGTATCCTCCACTCACCAAACACCAAATTAAAGGGGGTATGATATGAGCTGAATCAACTTTATGGAGCGTTTTACATTGTTACAATGTTGTTCCCTCATCAAAACATACTTTCTTTAGTCAGGACAGTGCGTGTTATTGAAAACACATGGGACTGACATTCACTTTTCTGCTCACAATTCGGACTATTAATCATGGTAAATGGTGTCAACTTGTATAGCGCTTTTCTACCTTCATTAGGCCAAAGTGCTTTACAGCAAGGAACCCAGTCACCCATTCACAATCTCATTAATACACCATTGTACGGAAGGTGGGTGAAGTGTCTTGACCAAGGACACAATTTATTATTATTAGTTTATTTGATATGGACATATCAACTGCATTGGACAAACCAGATACATTGTTTCCAGTGTTATAGCAAAACTGCTAATTTGCAACACCTGTCCATAGGAGGCTACACATTTCAAAAAACACAATACAATACAGTACAATATTTAAAAAGGTAAACAATAAACAATTACACATCATCAGTATACATTTCATACAGTGTTACCATGTGAGCAGTTTTGACTTGACTTCAGCCATTGTTTCAGACCTCTGTAAAAACTGTTCATGTCAGTCTGCAGTTTTAAATCAGTGGGCAGAGAGTTCCACAGTCTGGATCCATTAAAAGAGAAACTGGACTGTCCAAAAGTTTTTGTAAATTTTGGGAGAACACAGTCCCCATTCACCGAGGCTCTGGTGGAGGGTCTGCGGGAGTCCTGACGCCGAACAATGAGAGCGGAAAACAGCGGCGACACACGACTGTTCAAACATTTAAAAACCAATTTCAGAATACTAAAATGTATAAAGTTTTCGAAAGTAAAAAGATTATGTCTATGGATGATGTCACAGTGATGCCATCTCATAGGTTTTCTGTCAAATACCTTGACTGCCTGTTTGTACAATGAAACAACCGGCTTGAGTGTGGACGGGGAGGTTTGTGACCAGGATGTGACGCAGTAGGACAGATGTGAAAAAATCATGGCATGCATGTATAACAGGGCGGCCTGATGGGACAGATCCCTCCTGATAAAACGAAAACAATTCAAGTTGGATTTGACCTTTTTACACACATTTTTGACTTGACTTTGAAATTTAAGGTTGTTGTCAAGAATAATTCCAAGATATTTGGTCTCTTTTACTTCTTGTATAATTTCATTGTTTATGCTTACTTCAAAGGTGCTGTTAGAAGGTCTTATTTTAATTGAGAAACAGACAGCGACGGTTTTCTTAATGTTTAAGGTTAGGTGAGACAACTCGAGCCATTTAGAGATGTTTACTAGGGCAAGTGTCAACTGCTGCGCTGCCAGAGCTGGAGTTTTAGCAGACAGATGAATTACTGTATCATCTGCGTACAGCTGGCAGTTGACACCTTGGCAGCTATCAGGGAGGTCATTGGCCAACGACAGTAGGCACCTGCAGGAGGTGGGATTTGAACACCCGACCTTCCGATCATGAGACGACCCGCTCTACCAACTACACCACCGTCACCCCCAATCATCTAGGGGAACATCTTTCAAACACATCAAGTTTGGTGCCTACCTATAGTAGGTGCACCATATAATCAATAATTTTCTTTTTATTATTGACCACCAATCTACTGTAGATATAGACGGCATTGGGAGTGGGAACTAGATGTTACATACATTTTATAAAAAGACACATTTGCATTTGTTTTCTCACTGTCTGACATGAAACCAGAATTATCTTTTACTGTTTAGGTCAGTTTCAATATTAACAAATATTTCTATTTGTCAAATACCAGAAGAATGAGAGATAGAATTTTGTAGAAATGTTTTTGTTACTTTTTACAAAGTCAGAAGTTTACATACACTAAGATTACTATAACTTTAAACAATTTGGAAAAATCCAGATGATGATGTCATGTCCTTGGAAGCAAGGAATGGAAGTCTGGTTCTTCAAGTTCATTGGTTCAAACAATGATGGAAATAACCAGTCATCATACAGATCAGAAAGAAGGCGGGTTCTGTGTCCCTGAGATGAACGAACGTGCTGTGTCTGAAATGTGAATATCAAGCCAAGAACAAATGCAAAAGACCTGGCGAAGATGCTGAACCTGGTAAGAGTTTGTCATTATCCAGAGTGAAGCAAGTACTGAACCAACATGGGCTGAGAGGGAACTCTGCCAGGAAGAAGCCCTTACTCCAAAAGAAACACAAAAAGGCCAGTTTGGACTTTGTAAATATAAAAAGGATAAAGACTTAATTTTTTTGAGACATATCCTGGGGTCTGACGGGGGTAAAAAATAAATCTTTTGGACATAATGACCATCAACACGTTTGGAGGAAAAAGGGGGAATCTTGCAAGCCTGAGAACACCATCCCGACTGTGAAATACGGGGGTGGCAGATTCATGCCACAGTTTTGCTGTGGGAGGGGCTTGTGTACTTCACAAAATAGATGACATCATGATGAAAGAACACTATGTGCAAATATTGGCGCAACATCTCAAGACATCAGCCAGGAAGTTAAAGCTTGGGCGTCGATGAGTCTTCCAAATGGACAATGACCCAAAGCAAACGGCCAATACTGGTTACAAAGTGGCTTAAGGATAACAAAGTTAATGTTTTGAAGAGGTCATCACAAAGTCCTGATCTCAATCCAGTTGAAAATGGGCAGAGCTGAAAAGGCATAGGCACGCAAGGTGGCCTACAAATTTGGCCCAGTTCTGTTTGGAGGAATGGACCAAAACTTCGTCCAAAACGTTTGACCCAAGTTATACAGTTTAAAAGCAATGCTACCAATATTAATGAAATGTAAGTCACTTTTGGTTTTCTATAAAGTACAAAAACATTTAAAAAAATATAGATATATCTCTCATTCTTCAGGCATTTAGCAAAAAAAAAAATATATATATATATAAATGTGTCTTTTTATAAAGTGTATGTAAACATATGGTTCCCGCTGTATGTTTCACAATTTCTGGTATAATATAAACGTAATTATCACATACAACTGAAGTCAAGTCAAAATCAGGCCCATATGGATGTTTTTTCACAGCTGATTGTCCGGTAGAAGCAAAAAAAAAAACACGGCAGTCATAGTTAGCATTAGCATGTAGCATGATGCTAACATGAAGCATCATCTCAGTCATGTCTTTATTGGGTAGAAAACTATATTCAGAATTCAGAATTTGTATTGTATTTTTGGAGTACTTGGGCAATTCCAGAGATGCCGTCTGTATCTATGGGTAAATATTAGACAGACCGACTAAGCCTGATGTTTTTCTAGTTGTGAAATTCGTTTTTTTGTCCTTCAGGATAATGTAACAAGACATATCCATCTTTGTGCACCTAATTCTGAAAGCCTTTTCATCGACTGTGAACAAGAAGGTTCATTGATATTCTTTGCATTGCCGTGACAGTATTGCTCCCTAAAAGTTGTGGAGAACTGGGATGTTTTGAAATGTGTTTGGAAAGTTAACAATGAGTTTGGACCCCAATCCTCCATTATTTGCTGACAACAACATAAAAACTATTAAGGGAATGGCAACTTCTTGAGATAAAAAGAACAAACATAGATATAAAAAAATTATGATATGTCATGAAAGACAAAGAACCCGTAACTTAGATGATTACTGGTAGCTAGCAGCTAGTTTACATGCTGCATACACACATACACGACAGCAGTAGCTCGATCCAAAAAGAAAGCCAGGCAGGTATGTGAAGGCCTCTCCATTGGCTGCCTCTGCGAATGCCATTGCAGTTGTTAATCATACTTGTAATTAGCGCTGTACGGCTCCAGAGAAGTGAACATCTATCCCTTGGAGACAAAAACAACTTTTTTTCCCAGAGCCATTTCTGCCCCACCTTTTACAATTATTGCTAAGTTTCCCTGTCGAAATTTGATTGATTTGCAAGCTTCAATGATTTTCTTGTTATGAAACAGGTAGCTTGGAGGGTTATTTAGGGACATGCCTTGCACGATTCTGGTCATTTTATTTCGCTACATATGACTTCATATGGATCATATACTGGGTTATACAGGTAGAGGAAAGTTACACTGAATGGTTTTTAATACCATTGTGTCAAAAACGCAAAAGAAATCAGTACATATTTCATTTCGTCAGATTTTATTTATTTGTATCCATTAGAGGAACATGGGCAAATTTTGTTATTCTAAATCAAATAGAGCAGAAGAATTTGTACATGTTTAACCAAAGTTTAACTTCAATGTGTTTTGGACTATAATTGATGAATTTTCAATGAACCTTGCGGTAAAAATGTTGCGCAAGGTCATTATTTTCCTAGACATTTAAATGTATTGTCAGTTTTAATCCAGGCCTCGGTTTTGGCACAATTCATCTATTAATAATAATAATGTAATACACAAGAAAACATACGCAACACAGAAGGTTAAGTTATTTAAGAAAACATTTTATTTTACATAAACTGTACAGATGACATTTATTTGACTAAATGATTCTTAGACAGGAACTAAAATAACTCTTATTAAATAGAAAACAAAAATAGATTTAAAGACGAAACAAAAAACGAAGTGTTCATGTATTGTACAAAACAGAGAGTGAAAATAGAGCTAAGAAATGAAATCATATCTCGTACCCTGATACAGTGGTAGGCCTTTTGCAAATGATCAAACAGTATTGTACACAATGACTGTGGCCTTGCCCTCTTGGTACAATAGCTAAATCCATGGCCTCTTTGGTTCCATTAATTAGGTAAAATACATTTGAAACAAAATTCAATTTACTTCTATAAAAATATTTTTTTTTCAATGGCAGTTTTGTTTCGCTAATCCCGCAACTTTTCAGTGCAAACATCACAACAATCATTCGCTTTGGAAAATAAGCGAAAGATTACATTTCAAGTATTGATAAAAGTGGAGGACTGTGGAGAGGGAGAGTTGAGAGAAGTGGTGAGACTCTAATAGAGCGGTGGAGTATGGAATAGTTACTATACATTGCATAGCTCATGTGGCACTTATTTAGCGATAGGACAGGACACTCAGTACCCCTTGGAAGGCAATTCTTTTTACAAGTGCTATTCAGGGTGTGCATTTCAGTTTCTGCAAGTGCTGCACCGCACCATGGCGACCCAGTGGGCCCAAACTCACTCCTGTCGGCCGGCTGCTCCTGCAACAGCCGGAGCAGTCTCGGGCAGGGGAGGCGGTCCACTCTCTGGCGCTCCCAGTGCACAAGTGAAGTGCACTTATGAGACTATCTTCACCTGCTTGTAATGGTAACAGGACCTGCAGCACTTTAAACAGGCAGTAAGTTAAAGGTGGAGGCCCGTAGTCAACAGCGAGAAAGAAGACAACAATGGCAGCAGGGCAGCTCGGTGGAGGGCTCTCTCTGCCACTTGCACTGCGGAGGGTATAATCCTGCAAGGCATTAAGCGCTGCCGCTCTAATCCACCAGAGAGGACACTGTCTGTACAGGAGGCAAGTGCTGGTGTTCTGAATTGTATAAGCGGATGAATTGTCAGTGCTTCATAAACTTTGAAAGTCATGTGCTTAGTTCAAGGACTAGAGTTGTGTGGGAGCATTTGATAGTTGGCAGTTCCTGTCACTTTCTTTAAGCGCTTCAGTCAGGAGATCATGGGCCATTATTTTTTGACTAGAAATGGCAAACTAGAGCAAAGCATCATTTGGTGATAGTCATTCCCTTCTCGTCCAATCACTGACCAATTGTTGCTCGACAGACGAAGCTGACAGTGAACATGTCATTCAGTCTGATAAATAAAACACACTCGCTGAACATGTGCAGAGGCACAGTAGCACTGATACCAGTGTGGCCTGCACATACAGGTATAGATATATAGATATGTGTACCGTACAATAACGTCTTGTTTGTACAAAAGGCCTTTCTGACTGTTTCCAAGTTCACCAATGACCCAAGGACTGCGACTCAGGCACAGCCGCACTCCTCTACAATCATGTTGGGCACATCCCTCTTGACGATGTTGTACTCATCGTCAAAGTAGAGCATTGACATAGTACTGAGCTTGGTGGGGATGCAGCAGGAGTTGACAGACCCCGGGCTCATGCCTCTCATGCGGTACTGGTTTACTACAGCTGTGTGGAAGGACGAGGCCGAGCCTGGCACACCGGCCATGTAGGCCGGGCAGCTCCCCTCGCAGTAGTTACCATAGTAGCCAGCAGGGGCAATGATCCAGTCGTTCCATCCAATGAGGCGGAAGTCTATATAAACTGCTGTCGACAGCACAGTCCCCCACTCGTCCCGTCACACTCCAGCCTCTTTTCCGAATGCGGTGCTTCCCGTCCACCTGCTTGGCCCGCACCACCAGGAACGGCCGATGAGAGGGGTCACGGGGATCCACCAGGATGGGAGCCACTCCGGCTGTATCACAGCCGTCACAGTGCACCTCCAGGTCCTGCCGCCGGTTGCCTTTGCCAAACACAGCGCGCACAGCGTCTGACAGAGGGAAGGTGTGCCAGCCACTGCGTTTCAGGTCCACGCGCTTCTCCATCAGAGCCCAGCGCCCAGAACCCCTCCTCCCCCTCCTCCAGGACCCCTCGGCTCCAACGCTCACAGGGCCGGCTCCTGGTAGTGGATCTTCACCGTCACCTTCCGACGCAGGCCCTTCTCCGGGCCCCCGGGCAGGATCCGGAAGTATAGCCACAGGTTGGCCTGTGCCACAAACAGGTTCTGGTTGCCCTCGTTGGAGATGAGGAAGTAGATGCCAGACTTGGATGAAGTGTGTTCATCTGTGAGAGACAAAAGGGGAAAAGAGAGTTAGGTCTTTCTCTGTCATGTGTCAAGAGAATGTCAAACAGTTTTACAAGTGTATAGATTAAATGCAGTGTTGCAGCAGGTTTTAACAGGTAACACCCAGATGATCTGTGACTGTTATTTAAAATCTCTTTCAAGTTGATACTGGCAACAGGAATGTCCTAGAAATCACATTCCAAAAATTACTGGAGATGTAATGATTATCACATGCTCAATGAGATTGTGGTAGATTGATGGATGTTATCAACTAGCTTTATGTGTAAAATTCAAGTTTAAAGCAAACATTGAACTGTGAAGGGGGAAAGAGCTAATGCCAACTGCTTCTGTTCACTTTAAAAAAGACCTCACTGAAAACCAAGATGTGGATTTTTGTCATCTTAATTCAAGTCTTTAAAGAGTTGTGTTCTTGTTGTTTTCCCATTTTCCCTCAATCAGCCTGTCAGGTGACCCCATATGGCTGCCTCTGATAGGCCAGCTGTGACAGGCCAGTCCTGGGATCAGACCCAATTGGCCTCAGGTCCAGTTTGCTAAATGACAGGCTAAAGAGAAAGAGGCAGAGTGAAGGGGGTGGACAACAGTGCAGAAGATGAAGGAAAGCAGGAAGGATGCAAGTGGAGAAGGTGGGAGGGCAGCGGACACAGCCAAGGCCCCGGGGGGTTCACCGAGTTCGCTATGGGTGCCCCATCCCTGCACGGACCCCACCCCCAGCCTCCCCGTCCTCCACCAAGAGCACCCTGAGAGTGACAGCACAAAGCCCCGAGTGCGGCAGTGGGAGACAGCCGCGCTGCAGCCCGCCATTGAATCGCGTGGCTTTCCTGCAAAAAGCATGATGAGGCAAAAATAAAAGCCATTTACATGACACTGGCCACTTTCTAATGGAGCACAATAAAGAGAGCCAGGGAGTCTAAAGGTGGCCATGGGCTCTCTCTAGCACCAACTCTTTTTCTTTTTTTTAAGCCTAATGATGTCTTCCAAATTACCCTGAGGTAACTTGAAAGGTTTCTATTTCTGGAGATTGGGTACAATGTGCTCAAGCAGAGCAGCGCCTTTGAAAGCTGCTAAATGACTTTGTTTGCCGACTGATTAGTGTGTGTCAGTGTCAACAGGTGGCCACCAAAGACGGGCCCCTCTTTAGGGCGCCTCACGCCTCTTCCTCCTGTAAACCGCAGCTTTACATTCAAACAGAGGCCTGTCGAGACCAGCTCCGCTCTGCACTGTGTCAGCTGGGAGCACACGGCAAAGGCGCATACCTCGCTCCACGGCAAATATCGGCCCCTCTCAGAAACGGGGCCCGTGGGTAAAAGTATCAAGTGCACGCAGAGTACAAACTGAAATGAATTTGGAGCGAACACCACGGGAGCTGCAGCTTTTGCCTCAGTGGCTGTAAAGGGCCCTCGGGGCTACAACAAACTAACCTCACCTCGCTCAGCGGAGCACATTCTTACTTGCCCCGACAGCTCCGAGGTCTGAAAAAGAGGGATCTCACTGAGCGTGACAGCGTGATAGACAGACGTGTAGCAGGGCCCGTACAAAATGATTACCTTTTACAACATACAGTTTAAGGGGGCTGTGTGTAGTTTTGACATTTAATAATTCACTCCGATCATCGCCAGCAGCTCGCCTGGCGGAGAGCACTTCAGAGAGGGTAAATACTATACCCAGGGATTTGTGTCAGAACCTTTTGACACTTTAAGCAAAACTGAAAGATGTTGAAATATCTTTTTCAGGAGTAAGAGATACTAGTCCCTGTTACTAGCGGACCGTAAAGTCTTGTTTCTCGCATGTAAAGTCAAATATCTTACACATTTGTTTCCATCAGTTTCTACTCACATACCAAGTTCCTGAAACATGTTACAGTCAAGTCGTAATGTGCTGTGGGAACGCAACAAATAATTTTCCTAAGTACTATTTTCAAACTTACAGTAATAACACACAAAACCATATTTCCCCGAGGCTGTTTACGATGCAATTAAGCGGCATGTAATGGATTGCAACAAGACAGTGCGGGAATGTGACATCTCCATTCCGCGTTTTGACTTTTCTAAATTCGCCTTTGTGCCGGGAGAATATGCTGATCCTTCGACACAAAGTATTCCACAGTAGATCACGCTCATGGAATGGCACCACAATATTGCATCGCGCATCTATGGCTCTCTCTCTCTCTCTATCCCGAATCGATTTGCAAGGCTGTCACACTTGCTCTAAGTGGCCACGACAACAGGCCAACCATGTGTCAGAGATGATTTTCGGATAGGAGCAAAAAGCCTCTGACAGTAATTATAAAACAGAGACAGATTTCTATCTGGGTTTTGGTGAAAAGAAAAAACACAAGTCGCTAAAAAGTAGCAAAACAAAGCCAGACTTAACCAAACATAACAATGAATGGCTATACAGTTAGCTCTATTCAATGAAGTGAATTATGAACATCAACATAAAAAAAACAACAACAACACACATCTTATTTTCTACACAGTTAGCACAAACTCCATAACCATTATAACGGTTACATGAGCAATATGGATACTTCTGGTTAAACTGTGTTCATTATTGTGTATGAAGTATAGTGTGTACATTCCAGACCATCTCAAATGTTCAGACATACGCAGTAGGTGTGCATATGTGGCTCGTGTAAACAAGAGTTAGCCTCCTAGCCAAAAAAATGACATAGCTAGTGCTAATGTCAAACAGTGCTTGTGAAAAATGTGCTAAAGCTGCTCTGAATGCTACAACACTTTACACATGACTTCACCTCTGCAGTCCTGTTTTTTTGTGTGTTTTTTTTTGAAGTTCACAGTGTGTTATTTATGACACGTACAGCTTCCCCGCTGCAAAGAATGTACGCTATACTGGCCTTTTATTTTTTCTCTCCACTGCACTCCACTGTGCTTCCTTCGCGGAATGAATTGTTCTTTTCAAGCAGTGTTCCAAACTATTTTCAGCTGGCCCCGACACGCCTCGTCTGACAGCGCGCTGGAAACGTGCGGTGCGCAGTGCGTACGGACAGGCAGGCGAGCTGTAACTACAGGACACCTGGGTGGGCTATAGCGCTCGTAGCGTGTCCCCACCTGCGCCACCAACGCTTAGGGATGAGGCCGGCAGAGAAAGAAGGTATCTCCGAGGGTCATTACTCAAACCGGGCTGTCGACGGAGACCACACGCCACGGGACAGGGTGGGCAAGGCAAAGGGTGAGGAATACGGGGTGTGTGTTTTTTTGGGGAGGCCTGGGTTAGCATGAGCGGCAGAAAACACTGATACTTCAATGCAATGGGTTTAATGTGTTTTTAAAAGCAGACATTTGTGAAAATATTACGCATCTAATTTTAAAGCATTTTTATTGAACTAGAGAACTAGCAAACTAGCTGTTATTAGGATTAGCGGTTGTTAGCTCAACTTTGCTCCTTGAAAGTTGTAATTCGTGCTTATTAACTTATCCCGAGGAAGAAGTGGGATGTAAGAATTGCATTTGAAAAGTTAAGAATGACTTTCAACCACAACCAAAAGTTTAAACTTAATACTCATTCCCTCTTTCAATCTTTATAAACAAAACAAACATCCAGGGTTTTAAAGCTTGAAAACCTTCATGTGACTATTTATAATTTGTAAAGAATGTGACTAATAATAGACATCTTGGGACTGTGTTTGATGTTACATTAAGTTAACAATATTATATTGATACAATTACACAAACATTTATAGCTCCAACATGGCTACGCTTTATGAAAGATTAAAATAGCCTGGGACAGCCGCTCTGAATTGATTTGTCATGCTTGGCCGTGCAAATCGGACAACCAAAACAACAAATGAAATGCTTCTGCTTGAGCTTGGCACAAGTTTAAGAAGCACCATATGTTCTACTCCCGCAACATTTTATGGTTTCTGAGAACGGGACTAATGCTTCAGGGGATTTGATTATGCATTTTTGGAAGCCACTTATACTCCAGAAAAATTCAAATAAATATTTATTTTTTATTTGTTTCCCAAGGCCTGTAAAGCATGCCTTTTTGATTTACAATGTTATAATGTGCGACAAGTAGCCTGAAAGTACTTGCACATGTTTTTGACTTGTCATCACGGGCATGCGTAAAATAAAAATTGCTTCAATAATGCTAAAAACGTTTCCCCAACCACATTCAAGAGGAGAAATGACTACATAAAAAGTAGCAAAAGCGCAATAATATTAGCGCCATATCAAATATAAAAATTATTTCTCATATACAGCAGAGCTATCAACTATCAACATAGGGATAGCAAACGCGTAGCCATTGCGTGCACCCTGGCACAGGCTATAATACCGACCTATTGCATGGATATCAACATAGCGGCCCTCTGTAAAGACCCTTTTGTGTTTTCACTTGTGTACGCACACCAATGGGGTGAGTCAACCTGCAAAGCATCTGATAGAGAGCCCTTTCAATGGCGTCAATAGCTTTCTTCCTGCCCGATCAAAGCCGCTCATTTGCCATCTTTTCTACTATGGGGGCAATTTTAATAAAGCCGCATGAATCATTGATGCCGCCACTCGCTATACAGGGGCAGCCAGCGCTATTGAGGCCTGAGATGCGCACTTGTGGCCTGAATGTGGAAAATGCTTGGCGCCGGCCCAACGGTGCCACGACTGACAGCTCCTCATGAAAGACCGGTGTCCCGAGGTAAACCGAACCAGCGGCGCCAATGTCAATGACCTGCCATAATCAAGCCTTCATGCCACCGTCTTGGATCGCTCGCTCAGGGGGTTCACCAGGTCCGGATGCCAACAATGAATAACTTTGTAACATGGTTAAAAGCGTTAAATAAAAAAGAAAAGGTCAATTTTGCAAGATAACTCTGTATCTCTCTATATATAGTATATGGCTTTTAACCATGTTACATAGTTATTTCCCCTGTTGAAAACACACTCGGAGTAGAATTGACCGTCTTTCACATTTGGTTGTTTCTTCTACTACTAAAGCGCTCTGATCTGAATTTCCTTTATTTTGTCACGTCATAGATGGAACACAAAACTGTGTCCCACATTTTTTGGTAGGCCCTTAAAGTAGTGTCTTTGTTGCGCCGCAATGGATTTGCTAGCATGCCATTAGTGGTTCAAAAGTGAAAGCTTGTTTACCCTGTAGCCTTCAGGCCAATTTAAAAACGGTCAGCCCAGTCTCTCACTCCTTAATGTCTTTTGGATACACATTTTAAATGATAAAACGTAAAATATGAATGCTGTGGTAACCCATGCATGTTTATAAGCCTCCATTGTCCATATGTCCACTCTAAATCCAAACTTCTACCTGTTTTTTCCCCCCCTCCCCTTTTCTTTTCTACTCGCTTTCTTTTGAGTGGCTTTGGCCTGTCAAGTGCGCTGCTCCGCTCCTGTGCGTACGGGACATCGAATACCTCCGCAGAGCACCCAAGGGAGCATGTCAGGGGAGACGGGAGATTGGCATCGTCCTTCCCTCACCTGCAACCGGGGGCAGCTTGGCAGACCCGGCCGCTTTGTGCCGCGCCGGCGATAAGGAGGCGGCTACCGGTGGAGAAACAAGCGCCCGGTTAACCCGGAGGACTCGGGAACGCAAGTTGACCGCGCGGTAAACCCCCCCCCCAAACCGGATCGGTTTACGGGGCTGGCTAAACAAACAAGAGTAATGCCAGAGTTGGACTGGCTAAAGCTTTACATGAGTGGTTATATGAAGTGAGCTTTTTACTAACCTTTGTCATGGCTACATTTAGACCAACTGTCGGAATGATGTGAATGTAGTTATACAAAACACCAGCAGGGGGAGCAAAATATGAAGGTAACTGCAACTGCGAGCGGCAAACCGATGCCAATCTGCGCAGGGAGGGACGTTTTGCAAACCGGATCAAAACAGGTTTGGTGAATGTGCTTAGAACTTAGAGAAACTTTGTGGAATCCTCCGTATGACGTACAGCAGAGTGGGAGCTGAGGTTATTACTGCGGAAGGAGACAGGCTGAATATGCAGGACTACAGAAACACATACAAAAGGATCAAAATGTATTGTAATCATCTCATGTTACATTATCTTTTAAAAAATTCAAAAAGGGTGATTTTGCATGATTTAGGCTCTTGACAAATCCCAGAGGAAATACAAAAGCAGGAGATGGAACTGTGGTACATTCTTGTCTGCGAGTTTGACTGCTTTACTCTCTTAGGCCAGCTGGGAGCTATTGACTTGGAAATACCAATAAAGAGTACAGCCAGATGCTGATTCCTGAAAGACAATCCGTGTGAAGTTTCACCAAATGAAAAGAAGAAATTACTATCATTTATTTTGTAAAGAGTGTCTTTACTGTGAGCCAAATTTCCTCAGACCCGACTTGTGACTTTGCTTGTTTCTACACAGATGTGGCTGCTTTGGCTTAAGGACGCTAGTTAAAAATAAGGTTTGAATATGTTTAAAATTCAATGTCAAAATGCAGTTATGTTGAGCAGTTTTACCATCTGAAATATGGAAGAAGAAAAAAACAAGGTCCAACTTTCAACACTCCGCAGATCCGGTTTCTTTGTGGATTCTCATGCTGCAGATCTAATGTGAAAATGGTCCAAAACAGATTGGGGGGATTTATTGGGAAAGAAAGTTTTATCTCAACTGATACTTATCATCAAGCGTGTTTGTGTCATAAAAAGACAAAGCTAGGCATTGGCAAAGAAGAACATCTGTGAGTCTTACAGCCCCTGGCAACATTTAAAAGGAATATCTTATCTTCGTGCTGTTTGTAATAGCCAGGTTTTCTCTGTATGGGATTTTCTCCGCAATGGGGAAACAACGCTGGGACGGATTGCAAGAAACACAATATCAGTTCATGTGCAAAGTGATGAATTGTAAAAATATAAACAGGGTCACTGTGGTTTGTCTTCTTGGGCTTTGTCTTTATCTACCAGTTGGCTCGTGTCAAGCCGTGAATATGTGTTTGCGTACTGTATTTCTCTGATATTGTTGAATGAACGGGACGACATCGCACACCAAGTTCAAATCTAGAGCCAAGAGAAACCCATGCCATCTTTGTCCCTGCGCCTGTGACAATGGCGCTTTTGGGGGGCGAGAAGCTGCCCTGGCTGGAGAGCCGTGTGGGGACTCCTCCTGTGAGCCGTGCCCCGGCTGGCAGGGTCCGAGCTAGCGGAGGGGCGCAGAGGGTGACGGGATGGGGGGGTGTCGTGGAGGGTGGGGGGGGGTTTGCAAGCCAGCTGGCAAGAGGCAGACGGGGTCTAGGGAGCAGGGATCCAAGCCAGCTCCCTGGTACAATGCGGCACAAAGGCTCAAAGGTGTGAGGAAGAATAGACGCACAGAAGGAGAAGAAGAAGCAGCCCAGCGAACCTTCAGAGCCACAAAAGCATCCCATACAATGCAGCAATATGGGCAAACACACACAATATGAGCACCCCACCCCTTCCCCTTGCCATCACCAACACCGCCACCGTGCCCATCCGCCACCGGCCTCACCCCCTCGCCACCCCACCCCCTCGCTCTCTGCCCCGACTCAAATATCTCATGCATTATTCTGCGCATTTTCTTTTGTTTTGCTGGCTTTTTTTTTTTTTTTTACTTCCCTCCCTTTACGTTGACATGTCGGCTTCAGCGTGAACGCATAGTGCTCTTCTAATAATTGCCTGGCTTTTGTTCCCCTGTCATGAGCGCGCTCGGATCATTCCCATTCAGTGGGCAGGAGCTCGCGAGGCCCATTCAGGCTAATTGTACGAGCGGGGTTGGAGGAGAACACAGGGCTGTCCCCCCCCACCCCCCCGTGAGCGCTTTTTTTTTTTTTTTTTAAGACATCCTATTTCGGCGTCTTTAATTGCGTGTTTTCATGTCGCTCGACTAACAGTTTGCGTCAAGTGACAATTATTGGATTGTTGCGTAGTTTTCATTTATTTTGAGGGCGCGAGCGGGAGACAGGCGTGTGGGAGCGGAGAGGAAAGGGTGTTCTCTTTGGACTTCTGAGAATTAGTTAGATACACATTCTTAGAGCGAGGGATAAATGGCCAATTGAGAGACTTTGTCCGTATTTAAAAGAGGGCTTTATACATTGGAGTATTGAGTGCGAGCTCGGGCTTTAGCGATGAAATTGGATTCAGAGGTTGTCTTTTATGCCCCCCTCGCACAACAAACGGAGGGGTAATTTAAGGACTCTGCCTTTTGTTTCGTTTGATTGTCATCGGGGAAACTAGAGGATTTAACGCGACTGGCTTTAGGATAAAACCCCCAAAACACAAGCTCAACTCGAGCCACCACCTATTCACCTGCGCCTCTCTGGCTCAAAGGCGGCACTGGGGATGGAAACTGAGATGGATTAGGGCTTTAATACAATCTAATGGGACTGTTAAGGGAGGTACTGCGGGCAAAACTGCCCCCCTTCCAGGTTTTGGAACGGTCTGATCTCTGCTCTTACAACATTTTACACCAGGAAACAAATAAGTTGCTTCATCTTGGCACTGATGATCAATGTTTATATAGGAAATTGTAACTCCACACTGTAAAATGTAAAATTTGTTTCAACTCAAAAAACTAATTCCAAGGGCTGCCAAGAAATTTTATGTGTAACCAATAACCATTTTACAATCTAGTCGATTTGATATTTGAGATTCACCTCTTTCGTTCAATTGTATTCTTAGGTTGACATAACTGTTTCCAGTTGTCTGAAGTGAAAAACGTCAGTTACAAATTAAATCAGTTGTGTCAACCTAAGTTTTTCACTTCAGACAACTGGAAACAGTTATGTCAACCTAAGAATACAATTGAACGAAAGAGGTGAATCTCAAATTTCAAATCGACTAGATTGTAAAATGGTTATTGGTTACACATAACATTTCTTGGCAGCCCTTGGAATTAGTTTTTTGAGTTGACACAAATTTTACATTTTACAGTGCAAGGGCCTTTTTTTGTCACGGTGTTCACAACATTACGATTATTCCTAGTCTAGTCTTGAGATTTTTAACGAAACAATCGGGCCATTTTTTTATCAATTAACGAACGCCTTATTTTCATTTATGTCCGGAATCTCTACAGTCAAAGTTTCAAATCTATATCTTGTCTTTAAATCTATTTATGTTCTCCTGTTCACCTGCAGTGTCTCGCCCAAGGGCGTCCCTTCGAAAAAAAAAAAAAAAAAACTTGTCAGTGACTTACTGTATAGCCGCAACCGCAAATAGTCATTAGCTTGTCTCGATGTCTCAGTTTTCCCTCATCCCTCCCTGTCCATTCAGGTCCTTAAGTTATTTGTCAATTCCTCCACCCATTTGTAATACCTGTCCTCTTACATGATGCATCGCTCTTCCATATACATATATTGTTGTACAAATTATCGTCAACACTCTTATTGTAACCCTAAGGCGTGTTTCGTGTTTCAAAAGATGACTGGAGCCCAAGACAGGAGTTCCCTTGTGTCCCATAAACCCAGCACTAGCGCATTTGTATAGGCATTGAAAGAACAAATTGAACATGTAGCTTCAAGAAATAGTGACCCAGCCCATTTTGTTTCTATAATTATATGCTGTGAAAAATAAAAACATTAGCTCAAGGATAATTATACGGCAGGCCAACATGTTATTGCGTATCTGAGTGGAGAATTGTTACTCATCGCCTTTTCACGGTTGATAACGGATTCCACGCTCCGCCCGGGGAGGTAATGTTTTTCGAAGGTCAAGTATGTAAGGCTAAGTCTATCTTGATCTAGTGGTTCTCAAAACGATTTTTTTTTACACCAAGTACGGCCAAGTGTCACCAGGCCTAGATCAAGATCAAAACGTTGTTCCCAACCGGACGTACTTGGGGTTACCCGAGCACTACGTGGATACTAGGGAATTCAGCTTACTACTACAAAAATATCAATTTTTCTTTTACTTTGTCACTTCGAGACCATTTTTTATTCTAATGAAATGACGTTCAGCACATAATTTGAAACAATGTCTACGTTGAGCTGCAGAAAGACGTGAGAGACTGTTGGTCAGGATTTTTGATTTGGCCTGGAGCGCCCTCTGCAGGCATTAGTGGCACTAACTTCCTACTAGGGCTTTTAAACAATACCAATTTAGTATCGGGGGGAAAAAAGTTTAGGTACTGCTAGTATCGAAAAAAGAAGAACCGAAAAAGATGTCTTAGGATCTAAGTTTGATGCTGTTGGTCCAGGGACAGAATTAAAGGAAGTTACTTGGTTGTTTCGGCTCAAATAAAAATTTAAAAAAATGTTACCCAATTTATTCTCACTTTTTTAAAAACTATTTATTCCCTATTTCTTTTTTCTACCAGTTTTCACGCATTTCCCCCCAAATGATTCCCCATTTTTCACACATTTCCTGATATTGTAAATTTGCTGATCTTCCGCACATTATTGTTCGTTTTTCCGGCTGTCGATGACAAATATTTGAGTATAGGTATTGGGAAAAGTATCGGTATCGAAAACCAAGTATCGTTAAAGTACTGGTCGAAAAAAATGTACCGGTACCCAGCCCTACATCCTATCAAGTAATCATGGCGCCGTGATGATCACATACTGTATATACTGCATCGGTCAAGTGTTCCCCCACCCATGAAGTAACATTGTAACACGGTTAAAAGCACAAGTGGGTTGATTTTCCAAAGTCTCAAGAAAGCCCTAATAATGATTAATAATTACTAATCAATTCATTCAAACAGACAATCACATGCATTTTAAGGTGGCTGTAGCTGCTACTATGATAACAAAATACGATGTGTGGGGCCCCCTTTCCTCACAGTACCCTCTGCTTTGTTTAGCCTGCCCACCCATTTGCGACGCCCCTGCTGAAAAGTTCAAAAGCCTTCAAAGACGGTGAGCGGTGCCAAATTTTGCCCGCCATGTGAAAACGTACACGTTCCGCGCACTACAAATAGATAATCTTGAATCTTGAAAATGTAAACACGATTCGCGGGCGATAAGACAAGACGACAAAGAAACCTGTTTCGCTGCCTGCTCTCCTGCCTTTTTGAGATAGCGAAACTCCACTTTGTTTTCGACAACACAAAATGAACAATGTTTTTTTCATCTAGGACTTGGAAGCGCACCGGCCAGCAGCCTGTGACATATTGAATTGGGAAACGACTTAAAATTGTCTCATTCATCACTATGGTAAATGTCCCGGAGCTTATGGAAGTATATCCAGATGCCTGCCCAATGCTAAACCCACTGGGTAGAGAATGATGGATGGAAGGAGAAAGCATTGTATATTAGGAGCGTGTTCTTCCCACGCTGAAATCCATATTGTAGCATCAGTCTGAGGAAGGAGAACATGTGCGATATAGTTTTAAAAAGGAGGTGCTGCCTGCTTCAGTATGAATGTGCAGCCTAAGTGAGGGACCCTGCTCAAGGAAATATTGCCAAGAATGTTTTGTAAAATTCCTCATTCCACTGAAAATGCTGCGGCGACTCCTGTGCTTCTTTCGCCAAATAAATACTAATACTGATGTTCTCACACTAAAAAAACCAATACAGGTGACTTTACTTTTTTGTAAAACTTTATCTATTGATGTGGAGGAAGTTTTCAAGTGTTGCAGAACTTTAAAAAAAAAGCTATGCAAAAGTAAAGTAGAGTGGATTCAAAATAATTGTAGTTTGACTACTGCAACTACTATTACTGCAACACCCATCACTAATCACTATGATTTTGTCCTAAGCAGAGGTGAAAGATGCGCTCGGATTTGCACTTACTATGACGAGTACCACTGAAAATGCCAAACCAGTCGTTCTTGATCTTTTTCAGCCAAGAAATGATTGTTCTTTTTCAGTACCGCCAGATCAGACCCAGGTATGCACTTCTAAAATAGGAGTAAACCAAAAGCAAAGCACTAACTCAAAAGACTGCGAAAACACAAATAAGCTTGAGAACCACTGCACGCAACATCAACACTTGTATGTTTCAGAAATAGTACCCTCCATTTTCTTCTGAAACATCAAAGAAGCAAGTTGCTTTCCACCACTCTGACCTGTAACTAGTGGCCGTGTGCCTTTGAAAATTACAGGTGCCCCCACACGGAACTTCTTAAGTGGCATTAGGTCAGGTTTTTGGCGTTCGCACTCGGCGACAGGTTAAGCTTATGTGAGTTGGTTAGGTTTAATTTACTTAAAGACGCTCCGTTGTTCAATGGCGTGCCAAAAATAGAATCGAGTTTAGGCTTGAATGTTAGGAATTGAACGTTGCAAGAAAGAACATTTTGTTAAGAGTAACATTACCCAAAGCAGTTTGAATAAAGTATAATGTTCCTTTCATAATCCTTTCCAAATTAGCTGTTAAATTGTTAATATGGGCTCTGAGTTCGGCACTGGACGACGGACCACGGCAATGCACTTGGCCCCAATACAATGTTTGATGGAAAAGTCTCTTAAGTGGCAGTACATGAGCATATTGAGGGTCATCTGGCGGCTTAGCTGTTGTTTATAGTGCGCGTTTGATTGCCTGTTGCTGTGGTAACAAAGTGGCCCATCGAAGTCCCCTTAATGGACATCACTCTTTCCCTATATGTCAAATACACTTGACGGATCATGCTCCATTTTAAACAGAACGGCTCTGAGACTGGTCTGTGGCAATTTAGCTGAAGCAGCCCTTGACCTATGATCCCTAGTTTGGATATTTTTATTTCATTTGATTTGTTTGGGCAGGATAGTTTAGGCGAATTCATCGAATTCAATAGAGATGTGGCACAATGTTACAATTGGAAATATTATGTGAGCTAAAGGGTTATTTCAATTACCACAAAAATGATTGACCTAAAAGTGCATTACAATACAGATAGAACTCTATATAGCTATTCGCCAATTGCGCATTAAAAAAATGCTTCTCGTCTGCCTGTGGATAGACTTTTGAACAAAATTAAAGCAAGCAAATCTAACTTCTATGCTGCATCTGTAATGAGGACCAGCTCATCGAGGACTGCCAATGCCCCTTTGCCAGTAATTATTGTCATCTTCAACCTAAAAGTTACTGCGTAAAAGGGGACCTGAGCGCAATTCTAAAATGCGTAAAACTCGGTGGTTTATGTTCAAGCCTTTTTTCTTTTTTTTCGTGCCAAGTTTATCCCAGCTGGTGCCAACGCGCGGAGGAGGCACCGCGAGTCAAAAGGTGATAGCGGGTTCACCCCTGGGTCACCGCTGCACGCGCGCTATCAATAATAGAGTATATTACCTGATTCGGCGAAACTGATAATCTCCGAGGTCTCCGCCGTCACCTCGTTGTTGTAGGCGGCGTGTCCGTCAAAGTTCGGGATCTCCACCCGGCCGTCCTCGCGCACTTTCCCCGCGTGCAGCCTCCGCAGCGCCGTCACCATGGCTGCCTTGGGGATGGGGTGCGTAATGTTGGGTCTCTCCCTCATCTGGAGCCGGTTGAGGATGTGCCTCTTCACCGCTTCCACGAAGTCCACGTTGACGCGCTCCGCCTGGTCCGGCGCTCTCAGGCCGCACGACGCGCACGATTCTTGGGGTGAAGAGGGCGAAGAGGAAGAGGAAGAAGAAGAAGACGAGGATGATGATGATGATGAGGCTGTGGGGCTCTGCGCTCCGAGCACGGACATCACGACGCACAACGCCACCAGATAGCACAACGCCGCGGTGGACACGCTCATTGTCTCTGACAGTTCGGGGTGGGGGTGGGGGAGAAAAAGCACTTAGTCTTAATGACAACAGATCTCCAAAACTCAATCCGCTTCAAAAGCACGTCTCGCGTCTGACAAATGTCCACAACTGTCACAGGAGTGCGTCAAGATATCCAAAAAATAAAACAAATAAAACAAATCCCGTAATCCCCCCGCACGCTATTTACTCCAAAGCAAGTCCAAATAAAAGTTCATCTTGTATCGCGGACGCGCTTCTGTCATATCAGTCTCAGTCCGAGTCAGGGTGAGAAAAAGAACACACAGAAAAGTTGTAGGTAAATGCGTATTATTCGCCAAGTCAATATTCCAAAAACTCCGTGCGCGCTCTCTTGCTCTCGCGCTCTCTCTCTCTCATTCAAACCCGCACGGACTGGAGATCTCCAAGAGCAAGTCGCGACGTTAACTCCCCGTGCGTTTTGAATGGCCAACACTGTGCGTCAAGCCCCTTTATAACAAGATGCTGTATGCGTCTGCTGCACGCGCTGCTGCCGCTGCCTCTCTGCCTCTCCTCTGCGCACACGAGACCCCTTTGCTCTCTTTGCAATCACGACAACAGGGGCTCGCACACCCAAAGTTTTTATACCGGAGGTGAAACCACGTGGGGAATTCCACCAACTGGACACAAGGGATTAGACGCAGAGAAGTACCAGTACTACTACGACAACTACTAATACTACAACTACCTTATCTCCAAGCACGAGTCACGGCTATGTTGTGGTTATGACACCTGGCCTAAAAAAAAAAAAAAATGTAAGGGAGTCATTGTTCCATAAACGTACAGGGGGGGAAACGTCATGCACCGCAACAAGTTTGGCGAAGACGCACAAAAGTCGCGTTTGTGTTGTCGGCGCGCCACGGGATTTCCCAACAAAATGAAAAGCGCAGTGATTTCAGATAAATTCCTTAGTCTTGTTCAACTTGTGTGAATGTGTCTATTTTTCATTGTCCATTTACAGTTTATAAACAGACAAAAGTGACTCGGATTTCCCCTTTAGGACGCAATACAAAAAGGATATGTTTCAAAGTTGTGTCCAGACGCACAGTCATCGTACGTTGGGTTTCAGGGGAGCGAGCTTCCGTTTCATAAAACTGATCATTCTTCAGAAAAATATGGCTTGGCGTGTCCTGAACCCAGACAGATCTGTAGACTGAAGTACATGAGAGGTACATCTGGTGGTAAATGGGGCCATCTACTGGTCGAGTCGAACCATTACAAGTAAACAGCGAAACAGCTGTAGGAGAGAGCAGTGGTGGAAAGTAATAAAGTACAAGTAAAAAGTACAAATTATAGGTAAAGTACATTTTATGATGAACTTTTTACTTTTACTTCGCTACATTTTAGAGCCTGTATCTGTATAAAAGTGAAAGTATCTTATTTTCAAAGTGACCTCTCTACGATTAACTGGTTTAGTCCCACTTTATACTTGGTTTAGTGGTTTACTCCTTTAGACCTTGTTTAGATCGGGTTTAGTTCCTGTTTTTGACCTGAGTTAGTGGTTTACTCGTTTAGACCTGGTTTGATTCAAATGATTCAAAAAATCCTGCACTTAAATACTTTTAACTTATAAAGTACATTTTACTTTTATACTTTTAACATTTTTATCATATACTTTCATTGTTGCTTAAGTACATGTTTGGTCCTGTATCTGCACTTTTACTTAAGTAAGAATATTGAGTACTTCTTCCACCACTTAGTGCTTTTTAGCACTAAGCGTAGCGGAGAGTAGGTGTATGCTACAGTTAAATCTGCGGTGCTGAAAGCCTACGAGCTTGTACTGGAGGCATATCGCCAGCGGTTTCATTACAGGAAGAAGCCAGATTTTCAAACTTATTCAGAATTTGTTCGTGAGCTCGGGAATGCGTTTCATAGGTGGTGTGCAGCTTCTGATGTTGATACGTTTGAGGGTTTATGCAACTTGGTGGTGTTAGAAAAGTTTAAGAACTCGGTCCCTGAACGGGTGACGACTTACTGTGTATTAATGAGTGTATGGTCAAGTCTCTATCTGAAGCAGCCGTTCTGGCTGATGAGTATGTGCCCCATCACGAGAACCAGGGACACAACCATACCAGGGAGTCAGCTGACTCAGTTTCCCACAAATTGAGAAAGAAGTTGTTGTTTTTTTAAATTGGTGATTTTCGCTTTTTGGCAGATTCTTTTAGTTGAGTTCACGAAGAAGCCTCACCATGTTTTAGATAACAGTATTGGTATATTTAAAAGCGAGAAATCTCAGGGTGAAAAATTCTGAGAAATAGATCCATAGCCTTTCCTTACCCCCGACTCACATTAACTCCGGTCCGGATTCGGCCCTGATCCAGTCCGGGTTTGCCCCAAACACTCACGGTGAGTCCGGCTGACACTGTAGTCAGCTCTTTTTTTTCTTTTTTTAATATAATTTTATTTTATTGTGTTTCTTATAGTGATTATACAGATGTTATGTTTCTCACAATATAGATATATTGTAGTGTGAACTTGGGGCCCATGCAGTACGTGTACAATTTTCCATTTCCTTAATTTTATCAATAAGTTTCCATTTATCTATAGTTGGGCTTGTTTTTTGTAGCCAGTTGATAGTGATTAGCTTGAGAGCACTTACGCTTAATATTCTAAGGAGATATAGATCTTCTTTACTAAACTTTCCCACTGATGTTAAAGGGGGGCTATTATATAAAATCGATTTTTTGTTATTAGGCTATGTCATTCCCTCATTAAACACATGCCTGCAGTGTTGCCTTGGCTCATTCACGTATGCTTGAGTTATCTTTAAAAACGTAGACGGCAGACATTTTAGGTGTAGCTATGCCTCAGTCCTCCTAGGAACGCCCCCACCTCCTGGAGACGCCTCTGGACCTTTCGTCACCAGCCAAGGCACCAACCACTGCTCCTCAGCTCAACAGAGCCCCCTCCCCGCATGTCGAGCGCAGATGTAAACAGTCAGTCATCATGGAGGATTAGCTTCATGTGTTGTAAACTGGAGCTACAGCAGCTCTGAGACTTTTACAAAGACACACGTACGTGTTTCTGTTACCTCAACACCCAGGATTAAAACCGGTGACAAGAAAACTTATTTCCATGACGGGATCTGCGCTGGGAATGCGTTTGGGCCTTGATGATGCCCTGATAGCATTCCCTCCGGAGAAAGCTAATATTACAAGCTAAAGCTCCAGTCATCACGTGAAAACGAGAAATATGCACGAATAAAGTCAATAAAACCACCATCTACACAATGAACTGTTTAACAATGATCACACACTGAGACGGGATTGTTGATTTTGAAGTTTATTGCTCACATTTAATCTACAGTGGGTCGTAGCCGAGTGGTTTTCTCCCCGAGCTAACAAGCTCTTAGCAGTTAACCGCTAACAACTAGCTCGGAACGATTTATTGAAAACAAGTAGCCTATTATGCACTAATAACGTCAATAAAACCGGCAACTACATGAAGCAGCCTTTGGGATGATCACACACTGAGCCTGGCTTGTTGATAAGTTTATTGCACAAATGTCATCTACAATGGGTCATAGCTGAGTGGTTTTCTCCCGGAGCTAACAAGCTAGCTCGGAACGATTCATAGAAAACAAGCAGGCAACTACTTGAAGCAGCATTTATGATGATCACACAATGAGTAAGGCTTTACACATTTGTGGTTTATTGCAGACTTTTCATCAACAATGAGCTGTAGGCGATTGTTACATGCTAATGGGGGTAATCTCGAATAATTGTCCACCTGCACAGGTAATGTCCCTGGGGTGATCCTGGTGTAGACCATGGGGGTATAGTTAAAGATCCATAGGGCATGGCAGTAGCAAAGAGTGACTAGATAGCCCCCAAACAGCAGGTATTTTTCAGGCAAGAGCTCCTTCGGTGTGGACACAGAGCCTATGAACTCTCAAAGGTTCGTCTCCAAAGTCACTTTCCGAGTCAGACGCAGAATCAAATCATATCCTGGGTGGCCATTGTTCACAAAGTGATAAAGCGTAGCTCCTTTCCAACAGTAAAATTAAAACGCAGCGAAAATCGATCGTTGTTTCAACATTTCAACAAGGAGAGAATGTATGTAGTTGTGATGATAGCACAATACCACGTGCTGAAGGGGGGCGTGTCGGAAAGGGTCAGGGCTTCTTAAAGAGACAGAGGCCTATTTCAAAACGTTCGCTACAGCCATTTTGCGAGAGCAACTTTATTCAAGGCAGTTATTTTAATTTACTGCATTTACAGACAAACATAAGTTTGGATCATCATTGTAGTGTGTAGTGGGACTGGTACTATGTGACTGAAAAAAGCATAATACCCCCTCTTTAAGCCCAACATGATAATAGTTTTATCCATTTTCTTATCCATTATCAGCACCCTCTGTATTTCGTTCAATATATTTTCCAGTATATTTTCAAAGGTGGACATGACCAGAAGATATGGAAATAATTATATTATATTTGAGCAGCATCAGCTTCGTGGTTGTAAGCTAACGCAGTGGTGGAGTGATCTGCGAGAAAATAGTCCCTCAAAATGCGGTAATACACAATGGCCACTAAACATCATCTTAAAATAGGTTAATGATACAGAAACCACGGACACTATATAAATGCCATGAAAAAGAAAACCTCTCTATTGACCCTTTAATTGTTTGTAAATATTCCAGGCTTAGCTGGAGGCGGGAAGCTCGATTCCTATCTATTTCCATTGTAGCTGTTGTCATAGTAACGATAAACAAATGTCTAACTGTTTTTGGAAATATCAGATAAATCTTATTTTATCGTCTCAAATGTCATTCCTCTTGTTCTGGCGCCTTAAGCCACAATAGGACCACATTTTTCAGTTGTAGTTTTACACTTAAAATCGCTAGTTTTAGTTTAATCTTATTTCTCTTGATCACTTCCTGCCTCCAGCTGATGTCACTGATGATGTCAGCAGAGTTCGGGAAATTCCAGTTACCATGGAGATGCGCCATCTTTGCAGCTATTAGCATACATTTCCATTGACTAACATTAGCTAAAAACAGTATAAAAAGTGGAGAAAAAAGCTGTGGAACAACTCCGTTAGCTGCTGGTAAATACATCTAACACACTGTGGTGTCCAAGTGTTTTAATGTGAACAATAACTCCAGTAATTTAACTTTTAAAATCTCCATTAGTTTACAATTGCTGCTAATCCCATAATGCAAAGCGATATGACATCACATTCCCAAACTCTATTAATTCCTTACTATGGACGCCAAGCTTCCCTACTCATTTGCATGGGGATGGAACGTTCTCAGTCATGTGACTTTTGGTTGGCAAGATTCCGTTTGGCAAGATTCCGTTTGAACAGAAAGTGTTACCATGGAAACAGAATGTTTACATCAAGGTGACAGGCTAGGACCTCACACATCAGCACAGATCATTTTAGCTACTGTTTACGAAGCAGTATCGTTTGATAGCTTTGTCTTACTAAGCCATACTCAAGCAGAATGAAGAGTAAACAATTTCTCAGCGAGCTAGAGGCTCATGGATACAAGGTTTGTAAAGTTTTAAACAGAGGGAGGTCTGGAAATGTTTATGAATGTCTTATGGGGAAATGGAAACAAAGTGTGGCCATTAAGATCCCACACATGGACCACAATAACAGTGGAGAGGCTGGCATACTAAGGCACCTAATGAAATGGAGTATGAACGAAAGCAACATCGTCACCTGTATTGGGGAGTTTACTCATCTTGACAGTGAAATATTGGTGTTTGAGAAACTGGATGTAAATCTAGAGAAATATATTTGCCAGTCCCACTGTAAGCCTATGCCACTCACTCACATCAGGGACGTCGTCAAACAGATGGGTTCAGCCTTGAGTGCTTTGAGTATAACAGAGATCATTCATACTGATATAAAACCAAGCAATATTATGACCGTCAAACCAAACCAAAAGTCATTTCAAATCAAGTTGATTGACTTTGGCAGTGCCTTATCTACTAGTGACGCTAAACAGGGCAGCACTCTGGGAACTATTGGCTTCATGTCTCCAGAAATAATGTTAGGTCTCCCATTCACACAGGCCACTGATGTCTGGTCTCTGGGGTGTGTAGTAGCCTACCTGATGCTCGGATATCCTCTGTTTAATACACAGTCAGAATACAAAGCATTTAAAGGTATACATCAAATCATAGGCCAACCATCTGATGAACTTCTTAAGAAGGGATTGTATACAAGTAAATATTACAAAGAATATAACAACAAGTGGTCTCCTGTTGAAGCGAGGATGGATTTTGAACGGCTTACGTCACTGGACGACTTGAAGCCAATGAGAGCTGGGCTGTTCAACAAGCTTGAGCCTATACAACGAGAACAGTGTGTTGAGCTCTTAAAGAAAATGCTCCAAATTAATCCAGAAAACAGGATAACACCAGAAGAAATCAAGAAACATCCATTTGTCACTGGCCATTACCAGCGCAAGAGTTCATGGAAGCGTTTCATTCCCTTTAAGAAAAATAACAAAGTCTCGCCTCTACAACCAGAGAACCAACTCCCACAACGTACTTTGAACACTCTACCTTCCGAAAAGGTCTTCAAGATCCCACGAGTCTCAGAGACAACAACCAAAACTGTCAATCCATTTTCAAGAAGAAATAAAATCTTTCCACTTAATGAAGGACAAAAGACGTATGGCATGTTGAATGTAGAGAAGAAAAGAGGGCCACACAGTTCAGGAGGACTAAACAACCCTGGAAGCAACATGGCTCCAACCTCGTTTAACTCACAACCCTCGAAAAAGCCTAGGGTTATAAGGGTCCCACCAGCGTCAGGGCCAACAGCTGAAATTGAGGAGGTTCGTAAAATTTGGTGTAGACGCAAACACAGAGAAATAACTGAACCAACACTAAAAAACAAGGAAATGTCTGTGAAAGACCATGAAAGACCCTCGAAGCCATCACTGCACCGAGTCGTGATGGTCAAACCTGCCTCAGAGGAGAACACAATGTCACACATAGACCTTGATCAGGACAGAGTGACTGAATCCAAGGTGGTGGGGAGTCACAGAAAGGTCCCCTCATGTGCTCAAACCAATGCTTTGGATAATTTCAATAGATACGTGATGCTAAGTCAACAAAGTTTAGGGCACAGGCCCGCTGAACACCTCGAGATGAATGATGCAAACCAATTCAGAGGAACTTGTGGGACCGTCACCAAAAGCAGCTCAACCAATTATGAACATATTATTCCTGTTTGCGATGATGACAGAAACAAAGAGTTCAGGGGGTTTCAAGAAGACTCCAATCTGAGCCTGTCTGGCCTGACTACTATAGGGGAGAGTGTGAGCAGTGTACTTCTAAAAGAACATAAATCCAATGCGGCGGGGAATAAAAGAAAGGCCCCCTCATGTGCTCAAACCAATGCTTTGGATAATTGGAATAGAAATATAAAGCTACGTAAATGTCAGCATGACCATTTGTCACGTTTAGTGCACAGGCCGGCGGAACACCTACAGATGAATGATGCAAATCGATTCAGAGAAATTCAGGAGAAAAAAGAGATGCTAAACCAAGCCTTTCTGCATGTTGACTCTGGATACAGTTTCCATGAGGGAAGTGGATTCTGGAAGCTTCCCGAGCGATGTGGAGATGAAGCAAGTGGCATTGTAACTACACTGACTAAGGCAGATATTGGCATCAGAAAACCTGTCACACAAGTTGGCTTACCAAGCAGAATACGTCAAGAATCAGGGCTGAAGGTGGAACATACAGTGAATGACGCATATCTCACTTGGGATCAGAGCATTTATTTGAAGCAACAATGCCAGATGCTCGGTGAAGCTGTACAAGATCTGGACTTCAACAGACCGGACATCAGTAAACTGGAAGTAATTGGCTCCTCTAAACCCTATTTTTGTGAAACATGTAGTGATTCATCATCGGAGAATACACCTGAGACGCCTGTTCTCGTGGATTTGTTGCCTGTTTTTGTGGAGGAGCTTGAGGATCCTGCAATGGCTGCAAAGGACTACGCTCTCCGCTGCTGGAAACAGAAGATATACATCTGCAAAACCCCGTACCATCAGCTTACCTTTGAGGAGAAATTAATGTACTGGAAGCAGATGTTTCTCAACACTATTATCGATCCGGCCTTGTTACCAAAACCCCACAACCGAAAACAGTGAGGAGGAAGCGCAGAGAGAACTATAGCTACATTTAAGCAGAGGTGGGTAGCAAAAATATTTACTCAAGTAGGAGTAATGCTACTTTAAAATAATTTTACTCAAGTACAAGTGAAGAGCAGTGGGCCACATACTTACTCAAGTAACACTAAAAAGGTACTTGAGTACTGTGAGTAGCGTAAAAGTTTGTTTTATCTTTCAGTAGTAAATCAAAAAACAGCATCGCACACTCATAAGCCGATGTCCAAATTTTTATGATTACGTTTCAGCATTAGCCTTCATCAGATCTTTGTTTTTTCCTTCTTTGAACCAAAGTGTATGTGGAGTGGACCAGCCCAGGTGGCAGTGTGGGTGGTACCCATCAATCAGGAGGCCACACCCAGTGCAGAAAGGCCATTTCTACAAAAACAAAAACAGTTCAAATATATACAAATATATACAGAAATCTGTAATACATGTAAAACTTCCCCCTAGAGGTGGAAACTTGGATCTCCTCCTTTCAGGGAGGGAACACTATTGGATCCATCATTTAAAGACTTTGACTCCTCATGGACTAAATATTGACTTTGATCTCAAATGCTTCTTGTAATACTGTAGGCTAACATGTATTACAGATTTCTGTATTTGTATATATTTTAACTGTTTTTGTTTTTTTAGAAATGGCCTTTCTGCACTGGGTGTGGCCTCCTGATTGATTGGTACCACCCACACTTTGGAGAAGATCTAAGCCCCCTGGGCTGGTCCACTCCACATACACTTTGGTTCAAAGAAAAACAAAACAAAGATTTGATGAAGGCTAATGCCGAAACGTAATCATTACAATTTGGACATCGGCTTATGAGTGTGTGATGCTGTTGATTTATGAAGATTTTCCCCTACATCTGCACTTCGGAGACTACTTCTGGTGCGCGTTGCTTCTCTTTTCTCATTATGTTTCAGTAGTGACATGAAAGATGGGAAACTAAACCTGAAATTATGAGAACATTTTTATATTTTCAAAGAAAATCCTTTAAAACATAAAACGTTTATGTAAATTTCAGTGCTCATAATTATACAATACACATCAAATGTAAAAGTAGGCCAGACAATAAAAGATTGCGCAAGCTGAAAAAGTTTGTTAAAGTTAGTACTGTTCTTCATGTATACAGATGCTCGTCATATAATTAGAATATCATGGAACCGCCACCTTGACGTGGTGGAGGGGTTTGAGTACCTGAATGATCCTGGGAGCTCTGTTGTCAGGAGCTTTGTGCCCCTGGTAGGGTCTCCCATAGGAAACAGGTCCTAGGTGACGGGTCAGACAAAGAGCGGTTCAGACGCCCCTTATGAGAGACCAACTGGTCCGGTTAGAACCATGAGGCCGTCCTTCTGTGGACCCACCACCTGCAGGAGGAGCCATAGGGGCTGGTGCAATGTGACTTGGGCAGCCACGACCCGGCAATGGAAAAGTGGAAGAAAATGGATGGATGGATCATGAAAAAGTGCATTAATTTCTGTTATTCAACTTAAACTGTTAAACTAATATATGATAGACTCATTACATGCAAAGTGAGATATGTATAGCCTTTATTTGTTATAATTTGTATTATTATGGCTCAGCTTGTAAAAACACCAAATAAAAATTCTCATGAAATTAGAATATTTTGAAAATGGATTGTAAGCCATAATCATCAATATTTATAACAAACAAAGGCTTGACATATGTCACTTTGCATGTAATGAGTCTATATCATGTATTAGTTTCACATTTTTAGTTGAATTACAAAAATAAATGAAGTTTTTCACGATATTCTAATTATATGACGAGCACCTGTATATCTGTAAAACAACAAAATAGAAAAGAAAAAAGAAAATTCACACGTTCCCGAAATATTTGAATACTTTGAACAATTTTAAATGTTGCAATTGTAAATCTTTTGTGAAAAAAATGTATGTAATTTGCAAATCGACACTTTCCATTTTATTTTTGCCAACTTTTCAATTCAATTCGGTTCATTCCACTTTTTTCCTCCACACAATTGTAAAATAAAAAAATAAATAAAAATATATGTTTCTATATATCTATGTTGTGTTATTTTTGTGCTCATTTAAACACTTTATTGATCTACATAGTGCACTTACAAACTGGCATCAGGATTCTGTGAGTGTCATTTGCCACACGGATATGGGGTTGTGGAGCGTGCACGGCCTCCCTCCGAACACCAGCAGGATGTCCGGCAGGTGCTGGCTTATATCTACGTGTGCGCCGTGCTTCTCCTCCAAACTCCAGCTCCTCCTCAGAGCCTTGTTCTCAAAAGTCAAACAGTCCACTTCCCACTGCTCTCTGCCGTTGCCGCTTTTCTCGGGAGTCAACAGTTCCAGTTCGATGGCGTTCTCCGAGCCTAAAAAGCCGAGCGGAGCGGGGAAGCACTTGTTCTTAAAGCGTCTTAATTTGTCTCCGACTGGACTTGGCTGTTTGGAGTCGGAGGTGGATTTGTCCAGGTCGGGGCGGTAGTAGCTGGGGCCTAGTCCGGCGCAGCAGTGGTGGATCTTATGAGGAGGTCTGGAGCCCGGGAGAGCGGAGATTTGACTCCAGGATTGAGAGGTGAAGCTGTATCTCCAAAGGCAGTTCTGAGGGGAGTGTTGGCTCTCACACCCTCCGAACACAAGCATGGAGTCTTTGTAGGCCACCGCGGTGTGTCCAATGAGCTTGGATGGGCCAGACCTGCGTATGAACACGGGATGAGTGGATTATATGCAAGTCATTCAGAACTGTGTCCCAAAGCCTGCTCTCGTCACTAACGCCTCACAAAGCACTTTACATGAGAGCATTTTACATTCACTCCATACTCAGTGGTGGTAAACTACATTAGTAGCTTCAGTTTCCCCTGGGGGAGACTGACAGAAGCGCTGTCGCGACTGCACAAATCTGCGCCAACGGTCCCTCTGATCACCTCCATCCATTCACACGTGTACACTTCATTCATCCTGGCCTATTGTACTGTTTTTAGAGGTAGGGGAAACCGGAGTACCGGAGGAAACCTATGAAGACCTGGGAGAACATAGAAATGCCACACAGGCCTAACATAAACAATATGCAGCCTATAGACTATATACATTTATTTCAAAAATGCTTACAATGAGAGATTAATTCATGACGGATAAAAATAGCTCATGACAGATTGTTTACAACCCTGTCTGTCAAAATGAAGGAGAGAAATTATCCCTAGTGAAACCACTGTTTTGACAACATTGTTCAGCCCCGTCATAGGCAGTTTAACAACCCCGGTAGCGTACTATACGTTCTTTCTGTTGTCCTCCATGACACCACATCACACAATGACTCACTTGGTTTTGAGTGAGCTCCACGTGCTGCTGCTGGAATTCCACATCCAGAAGTCCCTCTGCTCGTGCAGCCCCTTGAGCCCTCCGTACAGGTACATGCAGCTGTGGAAGGCTGCGGACGAGTGGCTGTGCCGGGGCCCTGGTCCTAATGAGGCCTGGTGGGACGAGGCCAGAGGGGACCACACCATGGAGTCTGCGGCAGGCGAGAACACACACCAGACGAGCAATGTTTACAATGTAGAACAAATGAAATACGCTTAGATCGGACCAACCAGGGCCCACGGGCATAAAGCATGAACTGAACCGAGCCTGATCCTGTAAACATACAGTATTTAACTAAGTGGATATGGTAAAACCACAGTGACATGTTTTGAGGAAAGGAAATCTTCGGAAAGGCCGAAAAACGATTAGTTTAGGTGTCTAAACAAAATATTTGTTGTTGCCACAAAGGCAACCAAAATATATGCATTTATCATTTTATTTGTTTTTACTCCAGTAAACAGAGGAAACTTTTCAGCAAGATTTTTTGGGAAATTGCCAGAAATGTTTGATCAACTTCTAATGTTAAAATGTCACCAGTCACCAGTTCCAAAGATGTCATGCCTGTTGGAATAAATGTGATGACATGGGACCCTACGACGCCAAGTGCATCATATCTGACACATGACTTTCTGAGACCTCTACAATGTAATGAAATCCCTGTAATGCACAGGCAATCCACCAGGGGTCGGTATTCATGCACCATAGGGCCTTCATTTGGGACATCCAATACGGCTCAGTAATTTACAGGTGTTTTTCAATTATATTTTTGACTGTATTTTAGGATTTTATTGTAAGACAGACTTTGTTACAGAAATTTAAATACATTTCATAACTTCAATTAGAATAAAAGTGTTCCATGTCCTGTCATTTCAAGGCTTATGCATTTGATAAAGCGGTCTTGTTATCGTTTAACTGACATAATCCGGTATTAGCATAACATTTTTCTTATTTATTAAGTTTTTTTTCTGTATTATGTTATGACTATGCAGAATAAGGGGGTTGTGAACTAATGCTGCGTTCCAAGCAACTTATAACTGGTACATTTTCCAACCTCAAACCTCGCCGCTCGAACTGGTAATTACAACATGTAAACTCCAAGGGGTCCGAGTTCAGATACGAGTTGAGGACCGCGACGGCTTGATCAAAACAAAACCACTGCATCAGCCATTAAAGTAAAGTCCCTCTTTGGGTTGCACTTCCCCATCCCACCCATTTTGACAATGTCCTACTTTTTCAATAAAGTTCGATTCACACAGTTTAACATTATTTGCCTATATCTATGTCACTTCCTGTCAGTGTCCAATAAGGAAGTATCACTAGAAACGTCACAAAAATTGTCACACTGGGTAAAATTTTTAGCAAAATCTTAAATTGTGTTAACTATGTTTTAGCAAAAATTGTGTCTAATGTATGCACTTAATGTCAATTCAAAGTCTTACAGTTGTAGACATTGAATCCAAAGTTCTTGATCTTCAATGCCATGAAAAGTATGGTTCAAAGCACATTCAACTCTATGTTTTGATGAAATTTTTCATATCTATTATGTCAGTTTTACACATTTATTTCACCCATTTGGTCAAATATCCACATTTTACTCCATTCCTGTGCTTAATCTACTGTTTATAAATGTTTACAAATATGGTTGCATTTTACGCTTTAAAATAACCTCAATTGTGCATGAATTGTACAATTTTGTGTGTGATTTTGGGCCAAAATAAGTAGTGCTTTATTTGTCATTGTGCAACCGTACAACGAAATTGTGTTTAGGTGTTAGTCCTGAGCCACAAAGTAAACACTACAATGCTGATCTTCATGTAACCTAAATTTGAATTCCTCATAAAATAAGATAAGATAGAACTTTATTGATCTCACATTCGAGAAATTCGCTCGTTACATCAGCTCTCAAGAACACTCAGGGGGCTGCAAATGAGAAATGTGCCATCAAAGAGGAGCAGTAGTGTTGTCCAGTCTGACAGCAGTGGGGATGAAAGATGTCTGTCCCTCCATTTCCCCCCAAATCACGTGACTTGTCCCGCTGTCACTACTATTTGCGGTGGTCCCCCGATCAGTGATGTGAACGTTACTTTTGGTCAGAGCCTCCATGTTTGGAATTACACCTGGTGTGAAGAAAGCATAGCATTTATTTGGTGTAGCATTGGTCTTAATTCAGCTGGAACCATCTGAGGTCATAAGTTGTCATTTTCAAGTGGGAAAAATCCCAGTTACCGGTTGAGGCTTTTTTCCCCCTATTTGATACAAGTGTTGAATTTGTTAGGCACGTATCCGTTTAGTTCAGGGGTGCCCAAACGTTTTGTCTCCGAGGGCCAAAATGAAAATGTGCCTGTGGGCCGCGGGCCAAACACAGCGATTTCAAGCGTGAAACACATATAACTGCAAATAACATTAGTTACTATTTTTTTAGGGTATACATTTGCATTTTATTTTATATGCTAATAACATGCTGCATTAAAACAAATGTTAAAGGGATATTACGGGATTTTTGACATAGGGCCTCATTTCCTAGTTATCCAGAGTGTTGTTGATGTTTGGAGATATTTGTTTCTTAAATTCATGCAGTTCTTATATTTGAAGAGTCTATTGGCGCTAGGCTAGGGCAAGGCTAAAGCATTTCTATGGTATCAGTTAGCCTGCATTAAAAACAGTCTGACCCACTCCACAGTGCACCTGAGGTAAATCACTTATAACGCCAGACTAACCATATAAATGTCTGTGTTAATAGAATAATCTTTGAAATATAACTGACACCATTTTAAGTGTATGACTATAGGCAGACAGTTTCTATGCCTACATGGTTATACAGAGCTTGTACTTATGGGTATATTTGGTATAGTAGGGTCGAGCGATATTGAAGTGTGTATATTTTTGTATGATCACAATGAAAGAGAGCTGTACCCTGGTATAAGTCTTAAGTACCATATGGTGTATTTATTTTGTACGACTGTAAATGATAAATCCTTTATTTTTGTTTGACTGTAATTGAAAAATCCTCTGATATTGTAAATGATAAATGACACTTGTACGATCATAAACGATTTATATTTAAGAATAATGCATAAGCTAATGCATGAGCACAGACTCATGTCTTAGTTTCTTGCATGAGTGTATGTGATGTTACTTGGATGAGAAATAAGGGGTAGGTTTAGTATAAGTTCTTTGAACTTCTTCCTACTCCTTTTGAGCAAAAGTCTTGTTTTTTCTGTTTTCAAATGTAAAAAATGTTTGAAATACTTTTCTGCTCAAATGAATAAATAAATGAAAATGAAATGAATGAAATGACTTTGTATCACATGAATTACCGCATTTTGAGGGACTATTTTCTCGCAGATCACTCCGCTGCTGCGTTAGCTTACAGCCACGAAGCTGATGCTGCTCAAATATAAGTTATTTTAAATGCAAAATGGTTAAAATTACTCTATTAACACAGACATTTATATGGTTAGTCTGGTGTTATAAGTGATTTACCTCAGGTGCACTGTGGAGTGGGTCAGACTGTTTTTAATGCAGGCTAACTGATACCATAGAAATGCTTTAGCCTTGCCCTAGCCTAGCGCCACTAGACTCTTCAAATATAAGAACTGCATGAATTTAAGAAAAAAAAAATCTCCAGACATCAACAACACTCTGGATAACTAGGAAATGAGGCCCTATGTCAAAAATCCCGAAATATCCCTTTAACTATGGCAAAAGCCAAATTTTAGAAGAACAAAATCAACAATTGCAGCCACAAAATTGCAGCAATATAGTGCAGTTGCCGCCCATTGCTCCCTACCTGTCGTCCAGTGGCATTGAGGGATGGGTCAAAAGCAGAGGACAAATTTCGTCGCACAGTTGATGTACTGCATAATGACAAATAAAGCACCTTTATTGTTCCAGCGGGCCCCACTTTGGGCACCCCTGGTTTAGTTGAAATCGAATGATTGCCCCTGTTTGTTGTGGAAGCCGTTGTCAAGCGATAATGGGTTTGAAGTTACTGATCTGACTAAGCCCGTAAAATCCTTTTACGGTTTTTTCGTTTTACGTGCCAATAAAAAGCCATATTATGTTTTTACCAAGGTTCAAACTCCAGAACTCCTGAGACGATCCTTTGAGATCGACATAACCTCCGTAGACCAACATGGATGAACCAATCACCACGGCACTGTGTCCTTTCCTGTTCGACGGTGTGTCCTATAGTCAAAGACACAAACAAGTTGAGTATTTCTCAGCTAAATGCATTCTGTCCCTGGGCCTTAGATTATAGGGACACACATTACATCCTGCAGGAAGTCTTACCAAACAACCTTTTAACTAGCAGGGTTTTCACGTAACTGTGTAATAAAACACTTTGTAATGAGCAACATTTTGTCATAAATTTGGTAACTATGCAGTTTGTTATGTCATACAGTAGAAAATACTTCATATTCATTTATCATTATTATTACATACTTTACCTATTGTCAGTGGTGGAATGTTAAAAGTATGAGTAAAAAGAACTAAAGACAATGTTCTGATGGATACTTTAATTTGTACATTTTAGAGCCCGTATCTCTACAGCCAGATTTTGGGTTGAGGTTCGCCACGTTGATTATTGCAGAGGCCTCTTGTAACGTCAGTAAATCTTAAGCTACAGCAAAGTCGTTTTGATGAGAAACACAATGATAAAGTCTGAAAACACCAGCAGCACATTCAGTATCTAATGTTTGAAATGGTTTGAAAAAAACATAACAAAACAAAACAAAACTGCATTTAGCTTTTCTACTGTTTTCTAAACCTGTGTTGAATGCTTTTCAGTATAAATAATAGTGGATTCACTTGCAGTCCTTATACCTTTACTTACCCACACCTGGAGGCTTTTGCTGATTATTGAGAATATTATTGTATTCAAACATATTGTGTGCTTGATCGAGGTGGTTTCACGCACATTAACAGAGCACCGATGTTATGTGGCTCTCTTTTTAGTCCTACTTTTTTATTGACTTTTTATTCTGTCGACGGCCATATCTGGAGATTTTAGTCATCGTTTTAGTCTCATTAACTACTTCTAATTTAGTTTTAGTCTAGAAAGGACTAAAATTAAGACAAAAATATTTTAGTCAATGAAATTACCTCTGTTTCAACCTTATTTTAAAGCTGATACCGGTCACAATCCCTCACGATTCCCCCCCGAATTGTTCACGCTAAATAATTGCTTGAACAATTGTACACGTTTCATTCCCATGTACAGCTTTGAGCAGTGGCAAAGTGAAGCAGGGAGGACCAGAATAAATTGTACTAATTTCGATTCTACTTCTATTTTCATTCTACGAATCGATTCTATCTTCTGTTTTTCATTGTGTTTACAACACACTTTGTAATTGCAAAAATGAATTAACTCTGCAACAACAAAAAGTCAGGTACCCCGGATTCAATGTAAAAAAAACAACAACTCCCCCCGTAACAGCTGGCCCACCCCCAATAGTCCCGCAGTTATAGCGTCATCTCGGTTGCCTTTTGTGTTACACATGGGTACTAAATGTGAATGTTATTTGTGAATGAATAAGCGTGGGACAGCGTAGGTTTCGTCTTAGCCGCTGATATTAAAACTAATATGCTAAGGGAGAAAACTAGCTAAAAATCTCAACATTGACCACTGTGTGGAAATCAATGTTTTCACCTGCCGTGTCTCGCCTAAAGTAAACAATTTGGATTCTTCCACCACTGACAATTGTTAATCATTTATAAGCACCAAATTAGTTGCCATAGTCACAGTGCGCACCATCCCTGTGTGTGGCTTAGTCGGGAATGTTTAAGGTTAGGAGGAGGGTTTGGGCTCTGTTTAGGTGCTGGTAAGTGATTAGGAATGCTTAAGAAATGTTTTGGAAATGATGAAAGTATTACCCAAGTTTTCCAAATCCCTAAGCAATTTTGATTAAGTATAATTAGACTGGAGGCAATTTGACAAAATGATCAAAACAAGTCCTGTCTGGACTGGATTGTACCTAAGATTTGTGACATCCACTTGGGACAGAGAGGGATTTTGAGCACTTAAGAAGGAAACTGATCGAGCTTGTTGCATCATAAATAATACCTACTGTACGAGAATAATGTTTAAAGTGGACATATCATGCAAAATCAACCTTTTTGAGCTTTAAACCAAGTGGTCCCTCGTCAAAGACAGACGTAGAGTAGTATTTCACTACATTCATGCAGTTTTGAGGAATTCTCGGGCAAAGTTGTTCAATTTAGTTGTTTTTTTTCTTCTATGGTGTCGGCACTTTGTTTTGTACTTCCTGGATACAATTGCATTATGGTTCAAACCCAGTAACTGTCCCACATTATCAAAGCCCATAATCTGCGCTGCATGTGCGTTTATCACACCGCGCTGAAGTTGCTAACCACACCAAAAGTCCTACTTGGCCCACAAACACAAAGAGAACGTGCTATCAGTCACCTTGAGTCTCTCTCTCTAAAACCAAAATAATCAGGTTAGAAATCTAGGAGTAATCATGGACTCAGACCTGAACTTAAACAGCCACATCAAAGCAATAACATCATCAGCTTTTTACCATCTGAAAACATTGCTAAGATCAGAGGAATAGTGTCAAAACCAGACTTAGAGAGACTCATCCTTGCATTTGTCTCCAGCAGGTTAGACTACTGTAACGGCTGCTCACTGGCCTTTCTAAACGAGCTGTTAGAGCTGCAGAACATCCAGAACGCTGCTGCTCGAGTCCTGACAAGAACCAGGAAATACGACCACATTAGTCCAGTGCTCCGGTCTCTGCACTGGCTTCCTGTTACTCAGAGAATAGAATTTAAAACAGCTCTGCTTGTGTACAAGTCTTTTCATGGTTTAGCACCAAAGTACATCTCTGACATGTTAGAGCCGTATGAACCATCTCGGCCCTGAGAACTTCAGGGAGGGGTCTCCTGGTGGTTCCCAGAGTCAATAATAAACACGGTGAGGCTAAAGCTAAAATCTGGAACAGTCTTCATGAGGATGTGAGACAGGCCTCAACTCTGACAATGTTCAAATCCAGGCTGAAAACAGCTCTTTTTACCCGTGCATATGAAACTGAAAGTATTTTATCTGCACTCCTGCCTTTTACTGTCATTGATTACTTTATGTTGATGTTTTATGATTTATTTATCTGTTTTCTTGTAATTTTATGCAACTGTGAAGCACTTTGAATTGCCTTGTGTATGAATTGTGCTCTACAAATAAACTTGCCTTGCCTACTTGGAAGTTTTTTTTGTTTAGTTTTTAAATTATTCCCACAGCTGCCAGCAAGAGGAGCCCCTGTCTTCACCAGCTGCTTGTATTCATTGTTACTATTTTAATTCTTACAGAGACTTTATTATAAAAACGTAAAATATCTATGCTGAGTCTGTTTTTAAGCCTCCACTTTAAATCCAATCCAAGTCACTTTATTTGGATAGCACATTTAACCGACAATTTAAAGTGTGTATTTTACCTGCAGTGACTTTCCACGGCAGTGCACCCACTTCTGTTTTACTATGAACCAAGCACAAAATATCATGTTAGCAAAACTGAAAACAAGAACTGTGTTCCACTTACGGGGTAACAAAATGTGATGTTTTTGTATTATGTGCAAAAGCCACTGCTAACGTGTATTGCTAGAGGCTTCTACGCAATAGCACATACATTTTGTGAATCCCTATGGCACAGAATTGAACTATTGCGATGTTGCTATGCCAGGATGCCTGTAGCTTAGTACGTCAATAAAATAAAAGCTTTATTTAACAAACTGGTAGCAAATTTTATATTTTGTCTTTAATGCAAACTTTTAAAAAAAAGAAGAAAAAACTACCACGGTCTGTACAATCTGTTTACCAAGTGTTTTAATGAGAACTCTTGTCCCAGAAGCAGTAAAGTGGACATGTGTGAACAAGTTGTGTTACTTACTGTACATGTTAGCAAACCACAAAGCTCTGTGCTCACTTACGAATGTCAAACACCCAGAGGGGACATCTCAGCCTGGAGTATGCTCCGTCCAGCATGCCCCATACACAATCACAAAGCCCTAAAGGGGACATGGATTATTCAATGACATTGCCATTAGTCAGGACTTTTGAAAAACGTATTAGCACATATAATAAGGTATGTCTTATAACTTCATGTTACTTCAATTATCGGCATTGTAATGCATTCAGTTTTACACAAGCAAACGTAACAAAGAGGGAAGTGAAGCAGTTGAAATACAGCAAAAAAAAAGGCTGGCTGCCGCTTTGTCGCAGCTTTGGCAGCCTTTTTTTTTTTTTTAAAGCTGACAGTTCCTCTGTCAGCTTTAAACTGACAGAGGAACACCACCTTGTGACATCAGCAGGTGGGTCGGAGTGTAAAGTTTTTTGTGTGAAAGAGACAATAAAATGAAAGAAGCAAAACACAAGGTCAGGTATGAGAACAACATAGCTCAAAAAGCAAATTACGGGCCTTTAAAGTGATAGTCTGTAAGATTTCAAGAGAGAGAGCGAGACAAATTTTCAGAAGCAGACTATCAAGTCCCTTATCCTCGTGATTGGTCCTGACAGCCACCCGAGCTGGCAAAATGAGGAGAGAGACAGAAATTTCAAAGTAAACAATCCCTCCCCTTTCCCTTCCAATTGCACCTGCCATGCCGGTTCACAGGAAACTCGTCTCATTGGTCCAAGTTATGGCACCAGAGATTCTGATTAGATCAGCAAAGGCAGGGACAAATATTATTGTTTAATATTACTTACGTTACATCCAATTGCAGGGCCAGACGGTCAATTATATGCAATCTATTCAATTCGTAAAACCATTTTAAATAACAGACTATCACTTCAAATGATGAAATATGCTTATTTATGTTATCCTGTGCAACACATAAGGTATGAATTCTCCTGTGTTTGTACCTCGTGTGCCACCATAGAATGTTCCTCGAGTGCTTCCGGTGCTGCTTCGCTTGTGCAGTTCAGCTCGCTCCATTCGTTACATACTAGAAATCAAAGACATCAGAATCAAAGTATGCAGCTAGGGGTTTAGTCTGCATTTGCGGCTCTTAATCACATTTCACATTATGCAGACCTGTCTGGACAAGGTTAATAGTCAAAAAAAAAAGAAAATCATTAAATTGTCCTGATGCTTACCGACGTTGTACCTCCAGAAGTCGCGTCGGCAGGTGGTGTGGCGACCGCCCAGCACGTACACATACTGCTGGTGGCTGCAACAGGCCAATTTGAAGCGCTCACAAGGATAAGGGCTGCTCTGAGGGAGCTGAGTCCACAGACAGGGACTGCTCTGATTCATGGGTCCTGCACCTTCAGACACAACAAGGGCAGATGAATAAAGATGTGCTACCTGACTGCAAGATGGTTTCAAGGAAGTTTTCTCAAAAATCAAAAAGTCTCATCTCTACTCCCTGGCCTCTAGGTGTCGCTGCTGTGTTAAGGGTGTGGCCTCTGCCTATTTAAGAGAGGTGAGCAGGGTCTGATGTGTTGCACCTGTGAGGAGAAACAGTTTTTTGACCGCGTTACATGGCAAAATAATTACACCAGGGTCAAATAGCAAAATGTTTTTTATTTTGTTGACATTAATATGTTGATATGGCGGCACAGTGTACAGCGGTTAGCGCTCGTGCTTCACAGCTAGAAGGTCGGGTTCGATTCCCACCGGACGGGGCCTTTCTGTGTGGAGTTTGCATGTTCTCCCCGTGTCTGCGTAGGTTTCATCTGGGTACTCCAGTTTCCCCTACCACTAAAAACATGTACAATAGGCCAGGATGAATGTGAGTGTGTTTGAGAGTGCGCATGGGGGATGACGGATGGAAATTAGCCCAAGGCTACAATCCGGTGTGGCTTGTTTACATGCATGAGACCCATATGTTCATTAACATGCACTGTCCCGACCAAATAAACCAATAAATAAATACATTTGGGTCGCAGCTTGTCGTGAAGAGTTGGGTCCTAAAGAGTCACCAGTAGTAGTAGAAAATGTATTCTCCTGGTGTGGAAATTCATTGACACTGATCATTTGATGTTTATCTGCCCACACCGTACTGCCCCATTGGAAAATTTAACAAAAAGGGTTACAATATACCTTGATATAGAATCATGTTTCTTTTTTTATCCGACAGCACACCATTTGAATCGAAAGACAAACTGTAATTTGGAGCGTTGGGTACGATACCTACTACTTTGACTAAAGCGTATCAAAGATCAGGACTTATGATTCGTACTGAGCAATTTGGAGTAAACACCACTAAGCCTACACTTTCCCCATATCACTCTGCAATGAGGTCAATTGTGAGTTTGTTTGCTAACAGTAGATTAAACCTCTAGACTTGACTCAAAACTACCACCCATTCAAATACAGTGCCTCACGAAAGTACTAATACATCTTGAACTTTTGCACATTTTGTCATGTTTACGACAATAAACATAAAGATTTTATTTTTATTTCATTTTTTACTGAAAGTTCACACACAAGTAACAGACAACTGTGAAGTGAAAGCAAAATGATACATGATTCTGTTATTTTTCAAAAAAACAGAAAAGTGAAAAGTGGGGCGTACATAAGTATTCATACAGCATGAAATAATACTTTGTGGAACCCCCTTTTGCTGCAATAACAGCAAGTCTTTTGGGGTATGACTACAAGATTTGCACATCTAGAGAAAGGCCAGATTTGTGTAGAGTACGACTTAAAGTTGTCTCATGTAGTGCTCTCCTTGTTCGGTCTGTTAGTTTAGGTGGACGGCCGTGTCTTGGTAAGTTCGCAGTGGTGCTATACTCTTTCCATTTCTGAATGATGGATTGAACAGTGCTCCGTGAGATGTTCAAATCTTGGGAAATCTTTGTATAACTTAACACAGCTTTAAACTTCTCCACAGCTTTATCCCTGACCTCTCTGGTGTGCTCCTTGGCCTTCATGATGTTGTTTAGTGACCAATACACTCTGACCATAGCTCTGAGGCCCTCACAGAACAGCTGGAATTATACTGAGAGTAGATTATGCACAGGTGACTGTATTTAATGGTTAGGGCAAGGTGTGAACATTCTGCAGTCATTAGGAATGTTTAAGGCAATTTAATGCACTCCGAAAATGCTGTATGAATACTTATGCACGCCCAACTTTTCACTTTTCTATTAAAAAAAAAACTGAATCATTTTGCTTTCACCTCACAGTTGTCTGTTACTTGTGTGTGAACTTCAGTAAAAAATTCAAAAATAAAATCTTTATGTTTATGGTTGTAAACATGACAAAATGTGCAAACATTCAAGGTGTATTCGTACTTTCGAGAGGCACTGTATTTCCACAGTCAGACTCAGTAGCTTCTAAGATAGCAGTTTCAGCTGACAACATCTGATATCCTCTGCTTCTTCCCACCTGCTGTGTTTAGAACAATGACACTGGAGGCACATGACCGGTTGACTCATGCTGTGAGTGTGACGGAAGTTAAGTTGTTATGGTGTACGTCAGGTGGGATTTACAGATAGGGCCATGCTATAGAAGGCAGAACAGTCCATAGGGAAACAAGTGCAGAAGCAGGACGGAGAACAAACATGCTGACTTTGGCAAAGATTCAGACACAGCCATTGTTGTATTGTCTGCATGTCTGGGAAATTTTAAACATATAAAATTGGATAAACAATGCTTTACAATTGGAGGTGTAACATGGCCGAAATAATTGCAAAATAATTGTCAGTATTTTGCAATTTCTTGGATTTGTTTTCTCCTTTTTTTAATCAAGATTGTTCACTGAGTAATTTTGACTAATCCATAAGCATTAACATTTAGAAAACTTTTTAACGACAAGAATGCATGCATTTCAAAATACCCCACATAATAGGTTGCGTCTGTTCTTGGGCCAATTCTCTTGAAACCAAAACTGTCACAAAGTTTAAAGTTTCTTCATAAAGGTGTCCAAAAGTGGAGACAATATTCCAAAACATGAGCATGATATAGAAAGGATTTTCAGCCATAAGAATATTGTGGCAGGTGTATGAATGTAATCACTATGAAATAATGATCAGGGAAAACATTTGAACGTTTTCTTTTTGGAAATTTCTTTCAAAAACTCTAACAACATAGGAGCACTTCGACGTCCGCGCAGTATTCGAGGTGCTCCAGGTGTTATTACGCCTTACAGTACTTATACCATGGTCTGGGTGAATACTCGATTCTGATTGGCTGGTGAGTGCTGACAGCCGTGCATTATTTTCGTATAACCGCACACGTAGTCCGGTAGTTAAATCACTGGGATATCACTCCACTGCTGGCATCGCCATAGCAACGCATAACACAGCTGAATCAGATAAATGCTTAAATAGTGACTGACATGAACGAATGAAATGGATTTTGTGGTTAATTTCAACGTTTTTGGCAAAAACAAAACTTTTGATAGGTTAGCCTACTGTTAATAAAATATGAGCTTTTCTACTGAAAACGGTTAAGGCACTATTATTTTGAGACGTACATAAAATGATCCCTGCTCTTAAGCATATTTGGCTGGATTAGTAAAGTCAAACATAAAAGTTTCAGTTCGTGTCAGTTCATTTTAATATTACTCAAGTAGAAGTAACAAGTACTGTATGCAAAAACTACATGCACAAGTACAATTACTTAATAATAATGGTCACATTTTATATAGCGCCTTTCTACCTGCTTTAGGCACTCAAAGCGCTTTACATCAAGGAACCAGTCACCCAGTCACACTCTCATTCATACACCAGTGTACGCAGACACTGGAGGCGAGGTGGGTGAAGTGTCTTGCCCAAGGACACAACGACAGTGGGCACCTGCGGGATTCGAACAGCTGACCCTCTGGTCACAAGACGACCCGCTCTACTCTCTGCACCACCGTCGCCAATAATAATGCCTTACACTTGTAATGCGCTTTACAAGCCTGTATTACCAAGTTTCCCAAAGCGCTACACTGTCGTCATTATTCATTCACTCCATACTCGGTGGTGGTAAGCCACAGCTGCCCTAGGGTAGATTGACGGAAGCGAGGCAACCAGTCCGTGCCATCGGCCCCTCCGACCACCACCAACCACTCCCTCACAACCCTACTTTTGCTAGGCTTCCTGGTGTTACTAAACGGTCTCCCGTCCAAGTACCGCCCAGGCCCTTCCCTGCTGAGCTTCCGAGATCTGACGGGATTGGGCAGAGCAAAGGCGGTATGACCACTTACAAAATGTTACTTATGACATGTGACACATTAGACACAAGTTTTTCTAAAACATAGATAGTACAACTATATTTAAGATTTTGCTTAAGATTGTACCCAACTTTCTTTAGTTTGGCCATTTTTGTGATGTTTATAGTTTCACTTCCTTATTGGACACTGACAGGAAGTGACAGAGATGAAGGCAAACAATTTGCAACTGTTGCCATGCCGACCATGTTAAAGGGACTAGACGGAGTGTAAAAATGTTATTTTCTACCCGCTACTTGCTCCAGCAATGCAGCAATGCTATAGAACTGTACTTTTATCTACTTCTATGCCCAACTTTAAAATGCTGCTTCACTGAAATAAAATGATAATTATGCCACTGATGAACTTGAAACTGATATTATCCTTCTAAAGAAGTCATATTTTCAAAAGAAACCTTTCAAATGCACTTAAGTACAATGTACTATAGTAAATGTAACTGAGTACAACCCACCTCTGGCCATAAACAATATAAATGTAGAGAAATGAGCCGCGGAACAACACACTGCTCAGGACTGTGATGTCATATACCGGCGTCAAGCCAGCCTCCACTTGCGAGGTTTTGTTATGCTCCACCCGAGCCGCGGGTGCGCTTGATTTGGACACTGTCATCGCGCCCTCGTTATGGACCTCACACAAATGTCAGCTGCCCACGCCTAACATCTCATCATACTGTAAACATGTCAAGCCTTGCATGAACATTGAAAATGTATCAAGTGACAGTGGTATCAACTCCATAATAAAAAGAAAACAAAAAGGAACTGCACTGATCATTGCATTGCAATTATCCCATCAATCCTGTAGATGTCGCACTTAGGTCTCTTGCTGTGTCCATATATTGTACCACAAGCCACTTCCATGCCCCAAAACACATGTCATTTTGATTTTCCACTGGATATTTTGCATTCTGCCACAGACTACACATGACCACGCATGTGTACAGTAAATATCACATGCCTGTAACCTGGGGCTTTGGAGAAAATAGACAGGGAAAGTGCTTCCAAAGTCATTTTACACCACGTCAGAAGGCCTTCACAAGCCACTTCCATGCTCAAAAGTATTTCTCATAACATTTTGCATACATTTGGATTCCCAGATATCTGTAGATTTTAGTTGGGAAAAGGATTCCTATTCACATATTGATAATTCCACATTTAACACATACATTGTCCATTATGTACTGCAGATTATTTCATCAAGAGGATATCCAGTCAAAAGGCAATTAGGTAAATGTACCTATTCAGGTCCAGTTTATTCTCAATTCAATTCCATTCAATTCATCTATTTTATTTGAGCATCTGAGTTCCACAACGTTCTACATATATACAGAGTTTAGTACAGTAAACAAGGCCAAAAAGATAGTTGTAGGAAAATAAGTAAATAATTAAATAAATAGCGTGGATATGACACACTTTCACCTGAACACAGACATAACCAAATCTTCTGCAACACTTTATTGTACACTACCCTTCATACACTGTACGTAACCAAATTTAGTACAGTGTAATGTGCTATGTAACAAAGTGTAATAACTTGTATCACACTTTGTAATACAAGTGTAATACAACTTACAGATACACAATGATACACAATGTAATAATATGTATTAGTAGTTTGTAGGTACATAATGTGAAACGACATAACTAACCCTAAGGGTCTCATCTCCTATTACCTTATGTACCTACAAAGTACTAATACAAGTTATTCCTTTGTATATCTAACCCATAGGTACAAGTTATTTTACCTGCCCATTTTACACCATGTCAGAAGGCCTTCACAAGCCACTTCCATGCCCAGAAGCACTAAGCATTTTCCAGTGGATCGTTTGCCTTCTGACATAGACTACACTTGACCAGGTGCAGAAAAAACTAAAGCAATATCGGCCGATAATGTATTACATTTGGCCAGCGTCAAAATGTAATAAGCCCATAATATAATAACTCTGTTGTTCCAATTACGATTTAGTCTACCAGCCAATAATGTCATGATTATTACGCTATTGGCTGGTAAGCTCAAATGATGAAGTGAAAGGCTGCTGGTTCAAGTCCCTGCTCCCGCAGGTGCACACCGTTGCTGTGTCCTTGGGCAACCCTCTTTGCCCATGTACGAAAGTGGTGCATGAGTCAGTGGTTTTTGGTGTAGTGGGAAGGGCTGATGGCACAGATTGGCAGCCTTGGTTTTGTCGGTCTGCCCCAATGTCCATCCATCCATCCATCCATTTTCTTCCGCTTTATCCGGGGCCGGGTCGCGGAGGCAGCAGTCTCAGCAGAGATGCCCAGACTTCCCGATCCACGCACACCTCCTCCAGCTGTTCTGGGGGGACCCCGAGGCGACACCAGGCCAGCTCGGAGACATAGTCCCACCAGCGTGTCCTGGGCCTTCCACGAGGCCTCCTCCCAATAGGACATGCCTGGAACACCTCCCGAGGGAGGCGACCAGGAGGCATCCGGAACAGATGCCCTAGCCACCTCAGCTGGCTCCTTTCGACGTGAAGGAGTAGCGACTCTACCCCGAGCTCCTCCCGGGTAACTGAGCTCCTCACCCGATCTCGGAGGGTGCGCCCAGCCACCCTGCGAAGGAAACTCATTTCGGCCGCTTGTATTCGCGATCTTGTCCTTTCGGTCATTACCCAGATCTCATGACCATAGGTGAGGGTGGGAACGTAGATCGATCGGTAAATCGAGAGCTTTGCCCCCTGACTCAGCTCCCTCTTCACCACAACAGTCCGATACAGCGACCGCATCACTGCTGACGCCGCACCGATCCGTCTATCGATCTCACGCTCCATCCGTCCCTCACTCGTGAACAAGACCCCGAGATACTTGAACTCCTCCACTTGAGGTAAGGACTCCCCACCGACCTGAAGCGGGGAAGCCACCTTTTTCCGGTGGAGAACCATGGCCTCAGATTTGGAGGTGCTGATCCTCATCCCGGCCGCTTCACACTCGGCTGCAAACCGCCCCAGTGCGTGCTGGAGGTCCTGATTTGATGAAGCCAACAGAACAACATCATCTGCAAACAGCAGAGATGAGATCCTGAGGTTCCCAAACCGGACACCCTCCGGCCCCTGGCTGCGCCTAGAAATTCTGTCCATAAAGGTAATGAACAGAACCGGTGACATAGGGCAGCCCTGGCGGAGACCAACACGCACCGGAAACAAGTCTGACTTACTGCCGGCAATGCGAACCAAGCTCCTGCTGCGGTCATACAGGGAACGGACAGCCCTTAGCAGAGGGCCCCGCACCCCATACTCCCGGAGCACCCCCCACAGGGCACCACGAGGGACACGGTCGAACGCTTTCTCCAAATCCACAAAGCACATGTGGACTGGTTGGGCGAACTCCCACGAACCCTCGAACACCCGATGTAGGGTATAGAGCTGGTCCAGTGTGCCACGACCGGGACGAAAACCGCATTGTTCCTCCTGAATCTGAGGTTCGACTATCGGCCGGATCCTCCTCTCCAGCACCCTGGAGTAGACCTTACCGGGGAGGCTGAGAAGTGTGATCCCTCTGTAATTGGAGCACACCCTCCGATCCCCCTTCTTAAAGAGAGGGACCACCACCCCGGTCTGCCAATCCAGAGGCACTGTCCCCGACTGCCACGCGATGTTGCAGAGACGTGTCAACCAAGACAGCCCTACAACATCCAGAGACTTAAGGTACTCGGGACGAATCTCATCCACCCCCGGGGCCTTGCCACCGAGGAGCTTTCTAACCACCTCAGTGACTTCAGCCTGGGTGATGGACGAACCCCCCTCCGAGTCCCCAGCCTCTGCCTCCTCATCGGAAGACGTGACAGTGGGATTGAGGAGATCCTCGAAGTACTCCTTCCACCGTCCGACCACATCCCCAGTCGAGGTCAACAGCTCCCCGCCCGCACTGTAAACAGTGTTGGTGAAGCACTGCTTCCCCCTCCTGAGGCGCCGGATGGTTTGCCAGAATCTCTTCGAGGCCGACCGATAGTCCTCCTCCATGGCTTCTCCGAACTCCTCCCAGACCCGAGTTTTTGCCTCTGTGACAGCACGAGCTGCAGCACGCTTGGCCTGCCGGTACCTCTCAGCTGTCTCCAGAGTCCCACAAGCCAACAAGGCCAGGTAGGACTCCTTCTTCAGCTTGACGGCATCTCTTACTTCCGGGCGCCACCACCGGGTTCGGGGATTGCCGCCGCGACAGGCACCAGAGACCTTACGGCCACAACTGCGAGCAGCCGCATCAACAATGGAGGAGGAGAACATGGTCCACTCGGACTCCATGTCTCCAACCTCCCTCGGAATCTGGGTGAAGCTCTTCCGGAGGTGGGAGTTGAAGACCCTACTTCCAATGTCTATATTGGAAAATATAGACATTTCTTCTTTTTAAGCTTTTAATTCCAACATTATGGTAAAACTCCAAAAATATGCCCTATTGTAGCCACCTGCCTTCCACTATGGACGAATCTTAATAAGGGTAACACAACAGAGGCCTCTGCACTTAAGACACAAATATGCTGCACTCCAATCTGTGTCTTCTGCATAAGTACCTTCATCAGTTCATATCTAAAAAAACACACACTTGACTGTCACATTCATATATCATATCACAACAATATACTGTACATCTGCAGATTGTGCTCACAGGCTTTTTTGTGTTCTTCTACAGGTGCTCAACTGCGGATGAATCAATCCAGTGCACTACCGCCACCCTCCTAATGCCTTGTGATTGTAATGGTCAGAGGTTTTGACCTATACTTCCCCATCACCTTGGTTGTGGCAAACCAAGTAAGACATAATAGTGAATACATACGTCATTGAATACGTCACAGGTCATGGACATGAGACCGAAAAATACAATAAAATAAAATATAGCAACCTCGACCCCAGAGACAATAATATGAATTGCGTAATGGTAAACGTGGTGAAAATAGTGACCATTCAAAGAAAAGGGGAGAAATCAATTTCCTCATTCAACCCAGGGGATGAGTGGCTCCCAGAGTGTCAATCCAGTATGTTTCACGTTGTAAAAGTGTTTTAAGTCTATTACCACCACGGAGGTCCATTTCCACAGTTTCTATGACCATCACTTTCAGTTTATTTAGATTCGAGTGGCCAGAGTTCTTGAAATGCTTTGCGATGGGGTAATCCATATTTTGAGTTCTAACAGCATATTTGTGTTCAGCAAATCTTTCTTTGAGCTTTCTCTTTGTGCGTCCGATGTAAAAACATCCACAATCGCAGTCAATCCTGTAAACCACGTAGGTGGAGTTGCAGTTGGCAAAAGAACGACAAAGGAAGGTGTTTTCATGTTTTGAGTCAATGAATGTTTTAGCTGTGTTGATGTGGGAGCAATGAGAGCACTTCACACATCTGAAGGTTCCAATTGTTTTTTTGAAGAAAGTGGTGGGTTTCCTGGAAGGTAGGTAGCTGGTCACAAGTTTGTCTCTTAGGGTAGGAGGGCGCTTAAAGGAGAACATTGGTGGTTCAGTGAACAAAGAGCCCAAAGAATGGTCACAGGATAAAATGCTCCAGTTTTTGAGAATGACACCTTTGATTTGGTGCGCCATATTGCTATATTGTATTGGACAGAACATTTTGGTGCTGGATGGCAAAGGAGGACGTCTATGTTTTCGCAAGAGGCTTTCTCTGTCTAAAGTGCGGGCTTTAGAAAGTGCATTGTTCAGTATAGTTTTTGAGTAGCCCCTCTGTGAGAATCTGTTGTACATGTCATGTGCTTGTTGTTCAAAATCACTATCCAAATTACAGATCCTCCTTAACCTTGGAAATTGGCCGAACGGGATGTTAGAAATCAAGTTTTTGGGGTGATAGCTTTCAGCTCTGAGCAAGCCTCTTTGAAGGCTTACCTTGAGGACACGACACACGTCCTTAATAAACTTAAGGATTTACAACAGATTCAGTCTGCCTTTTTAGTCAAGGGTCGAGGTTGCTATATTTTATTTTATTGTATTTTTCGGTCTCATGTCCATGACCTGTGACGTATTCAATGATGTATGTATTCACTATTGCTCACTGGGTCATTTTGCTTCCAGTGTCCTTTTGTGGACGTATTGTCATATTTTTACTTCATGCTGTCTCTCTGGGTCTCTTGCATTAGTCCTGGCCAGGACAATTTAATTTTATCTGCATGCCTTTGTTTGTTTTTTTGTTCTTGATCACGTGACATGTTTGGTCACATGATCTCTTGTATAAATCTTCACACCTGTGATCAATTTTACATGCCCTGACGAAGACCTGTTGCGGTCGAAACGCGTAGGCTGGTCCATTCTTAATAAAGGACTTTTATTTTTCTACATGACTCGAGTGCCTCAGACTTTATTTTGCTTCTTTGATTGTTTTCGCTACTTTGCAGAAGCCATTCTACTATCCAATCTCGGCAAATTTAATCCACAAACATGACAAATTGTTGCAACTCTTACTTACTTCACCCAAGAACATGTGTGCAGTGAATAATTGTGACTTTAATGTCAGTACAGTTTTAAGGGGATCTTAACTTTGTACAATACAACATTTTTGAACTGCATGAACATGCATGAATGTTCATTTTTATTTCATGGGTGTACTACTCAAATGTTTGTACTTCCTCCTCCTCCACAACTGCAAGCTAGCAAATAGGCTAAGCAAATTAACCAAAAAAAAACATGCTTTGGTCAATGTGAAAATAATATACATTTATTTTGTGCCTAATAAATACCTGTTTGTGTTTTGGACAGAGTATATGCTTTCACATTGTTTGGGGTGAGTAAAGAAATAATGATCTACATGCTTTTTCCAGTATTCTATTCACTGTTTCAAAGAGTGCTTGGATATAACATGCTTTGTTTTCATATTCCTAGAGGAAGAAGATCCTCCAACTACAGATGGCCGATATTGTAAAAAAGATTAAAGAGTTGGAAAAATGGGCATTACCCTTGAACCTGCCAATAAGCATGTCTATTGGGGCCAGCTGTGTGTGGCACTAGGTATACCAAATACCAAAAACCATAGATATCGTCTTGAAAAGCCATTCAAGTCTATAGCGGTAAAACATTGTCAAACGCTTGTTTGCACATAATTTCACACACCGTATTGCTTTACTTATTTGTATGTTTTCTTTTTAGATCATAAGTGCATCCTTACCACAGGTATGTGGTTTTGCATTATTAAATTGGTCTTGATCAAGTTCGACCAAATGTTCATCCTTTGCCTTGTCTTTTGTAGGTGAATGACCCAAATATGACAAAAAAAGAATGGCCTATCAGTCCTACATTGATGTATCCATTTTCATTTAATGCATGCTTCTATTATATTAACTGTTATATCCATATACCATGGAGTCTTTGATTGTACATAAGGCCCACATGTGTCCTGTCTTTTCCAGGATAATGAGGAGGATGTCACTGCCCTTCCTAGTTACCCGATACAAGTTGCCAGTCAGGAGTCAGCAATGGAGGTGGCCCTCCCACTTGTTGCCCAAGTTGAGGTGCTCAATTTATTTTAACCAGCAACTCGGCTGAAAACACAATTATGTCTGAAACCTCTTTTTTCTTATTTTATTTTTAACGACACATTAATTGCAATTAGAGCTGCTGGTGTGGTACTATCATCTGGTTTGAAGTAGAGGTGCAGAGTCCTTGAGGTTTCATACTGAACAGTGACGCACCTTACATACAACTCAGCTATTGGCGACAAACTGTATGACACTATTATCCAAATGAATGATGGGTGGTGTAGTTATCCACTTGTGTCAATGTTCTAACTTAACACATGCTAGTATGCACCCATTACATGTCAAGATCGCCACCACAAACCAGGTAATTATTATTTCCATGTCCAATTTTGCACATATGACCATTACATGTATAAACTACTTTCCTATTTGCCTTGTAGACTGACAGCTCAGAAGAACAGGTGACTGCAATAGACTTACAAACTGTGAAAGACTATTTATTTACTGTATGTGATTTTTTTTTATTGACCAGAGTGGAGACTCCATAAGAGTGGAGAACTTCCCACTGCCCCAGTCCCCCCTTCATTTCACCCTTGACCCCAAAGACTGGTCAAGTCTTATGGCCAACCGAAGTCCAGGGGGTTTCAAATGACTTCGATGGACTACGATAATTGCTCAAGGCTTAAGGACGGTTTACTCGGGCTGCAGTTTTGCCTTCAAGAGGCACCGCTTGAAGGCAACCACATCTCTGCAAAACAGTCCAGTATTTTGGTGCCTGGCCTACTGCCGCTTTGAGGACTGCCCTGTGAAAGCCACTGTTACAGTGGCAAAACAGGCAAACCTTGAAGCGGTGGTAAGGCTCATGGGAGGACATCGGAGCCACAGGTCCCATGAACTGAAAAGCCGGCCAGTGCGGGCTCAGGAGAGGGCGGATATGGGAGCCAAACTCCAACAAATAAAACCCAGGGCTCTGCATTTGGACATGTTGAAGAAAGTAAACACTAACACCGGCTGCAGAGATGAGGCTCCCCCTGTGGCTGTCCTAAGGAATATATCCTATGAGCATAGAAGGAACCAGCGGCTCCATGGGCAGGAGATGGTGAGCCTCCAAAAATTGGTTTGCCTCCAGAATAAGCAAACGGGTACCCTTCAAAAGTGGTGCTGCAGCCCAAGGGCATAATGCTGTGGTCTCCCAGTGGCATCCAAATATACCAACAGAGATGTCAGGAAGACATTGTATATTTGGATGCCACTGGAAGCCTACTCAGAACCAAAAGAAAAAGTCCTTCATATTATATTTATGAATTGGTCATTAGGCACCGACAAAAGGGCTCAGCACCACTTGCAGTGGCTACGTTCATCACCACTGAACAGACAATTGCCTCTGTCCACTATTTTCTACAAGCATTTGTCACTGATGTTAAAAAGTGGCATGGTAGTGGCACAAAGAATCCTGTGATGATGATGTGTGATGGGTCCATTGTCCTCATGAAGGCAATCTGCTTTGCCTTCATGCATAAAGGACTGGAGGACACCTTGGAGGCATACCATAGAATAGCAACTGGGAAGGCCATATGCAGACCCACAAAGTCCTTGTGGAAGAAGAGGTCTCGCCACACACATTCGAGGGGACAATATGTGTCTGCCCTCAAAAAGGCATTCCTTTTTATGAAGGTATGCATATTTGTCAATGTTCATATATCCCCGTGTCATATTTTTTGCCGTGTCATATCTAAACTGTCCCAAAAGCAGGATACGCAGTCAATGACTCCAACGCCACCATTGGGAACATTGAAAGATAAACAGGTACAAGTGGTAAATGACTAGTTTTGGTGAAAGCGATTGTGCATCTAATAATGTCTGATATTTGCCAACCCACCAGAAAGATGAGGCAGCCACTGAGGCAGCCACAGCAGCACCTCTGGCAGTGGCACCAACACTGACTCCCAAAGACCAAGAGGTACAAGTGGGGATGACAAGGCTAAGTCATATATGATATACATAAATGACAATTTATTTTTTACATCAAGTTTTTCTGGCCACTAAAACACAGATTGCATAGCATTATTAATTCACTCCATACTCTATGGTGGTATGCTACCATTGTAGCCACAGCTGATGAAGTGAGGCTGCAAATCTTGGCCACTGGCCCCTCCGACCACCACCTACCACTCACTGGTGTTCATCTGGAATGACAACAATTTAACGAGCCTTTTGTGGACAAGTAATTATATTAGAAACTATAGTGTTACTACCATACAATAGTATCGAATTCTAGAATAGTCATTATGCTGATGTTTGTAGAGTGTGGGGCTATTAACATCTGCCATGAACTATACTCGTGATCATATTTTATATATATTGCATCTTAATGTACTTTGATGAATATATTTGTTCAACTTAAAAATGTAGACACACTGTGATTAGGGATGGTATCAAAATGGTACGGTCTCTCTCTCTCTCTCTCTCTCTCTCTCTCTCGCTCTCGCTCTCGCTCTCTCTCTCTCTCTGCCAAGTGCGGCTAAGATGTAGCTCACATTACGCTAACCTGTTAGCTTTGCGGTTTGGATTGTTCATTGTCCAGTTCATCAGACACGCTCTAGACAACACTGCTCAGCCTTCGTTTGCCAAATGCTCATCAAAGATGCACTGATGTTCATTTAGCTACCAACTCCGCTCGCTGTCAAACGCCGCCAGGGCTACTACTACTATTAGCTACTACGTGATGTAAACAAACCTACGCGCTACTCCACTAAACTTCTTTTTAACAGTCTATGCACTAAATTCTCCCCAAACAATAATCTGATGCATCGCATAGGCAGATAACATGATTATTCTTTACCCTCTAGGCGTCACTGCAGGATAAGGGTTAGACATAGGTGGAACCTTTACCTGATGCAGTTTGCTAGTGTAACATGTAAAGTCATAACCAATTACAAATGTACCATAAACAAACCCTGTTTGTTAAATGCGAACCCTGTTTTTACTTTTTAAATATAAAACACGCAATTTCACGGTATACCATGATACCGCGGTATTTTTTGTCAAGGTTATCATACCGTGGAAATCTCATACCGTCCCATCCCTAGTTACAGGCATGTGATATTTACTGTACACATGCGTGGTCATGTGTAGTCTGTGGCAGAATGCAAAATATCCCGTGGAAAATCAAAATGACATGTATTTTGGGGCATGGAAGTGGCTTGAGAAGGCCTTCTGACTTGGTGTAAAATGACTTTGGAAGCACTTTCCCTGTCCATTTCCTCCAAAGCCCCAGGTTACTGTACTGTTTTTTTCTCAATTTTTCCCCCTAATGTTAGTATTTGGACAATAATATCTGTCTATCGTTTCTATGGAAAAAATAATGTAAAAAAACAAAGTCATAACTGTTGGATGGTCAAGTCCTGCAAAGGCGTTCATAAGTCTCATGAATGAGACTGCTGGAGAGACCGATGGAGATTCAGGGGTGGTTTTCGGAAGCGCCCAGTAACATCCATGTAACGAGTTGGTCATGATACGCTTACCACAGATGCGCTATCGAAATCAGTGAAAACACGAGTTTAAACTTCTTCTCAAAGCTATGTTTACGCTAAAACACAGTCATATCATTAAATTCCTTTACGGGAGCACCGTGACGTTTCTTCCAAATAGCGTAAAGTACATACAGTGAAGAAGCTAACGGTATGTCTTGACAAAAAGAGGAAGCGAGAAGTTAGTGGATCAACTTCTTCTTCTGCGGCGTTTGCATCGCGCACGATTTGACGTAGCAAAAGACTGCTCCTTCATCGCTAAATTGGATAACTTTTTTTAACTTTTATTTGTTAGAAAGTTGACTTACGGGCAGCTGGCGTGCTCCTCCCCGTCCAGGCTTGTTGTCTTGTCAAAAAAAAAAAACACCGCCTTGTAAGACGCGTTCAAGGACCTCCTGACGCGAGGGTTTAGCTTCGTGGGCGTGAGAGGATAGTGAGAGCAGACAGATAAAGAAGGATGTGAATGACTTTTTGTCAAGCTAAAGTAGGCAAATGTCTAAAGTTCACGTTTGCTTTTGGCTCTTGTAATTAAGACTGCAAATGTAATACGCCTTACAAGGGTTAGTGTGTTTTAGAATGTGTATTTGTGTTTATTTATTGGTCCACCTCATTGAAGTAAAGCTAGCTAGGCTGTTTAAAATCATGTAAATGAAGCTAAACGTCACTTAAACCCTCTCTGACATACTTTTTTAGAAAGAGTCAGTCGATACAGAGAAAAACTTCTAATCTATATCATTCTATGCTATATAATTACCAATAAACAGAGGCGGGTAGTACTCAGTTAACAACTTATTGAAGAAATTGTACTTCCTAGAGTCGTTTTTTCATACAGTACGTTTTACTTCTACTTGAGTAAAATTATAATGAAGTATCTGTACTCTTACTTGAGTAAAAATAATTGTTACTTTTTCCACCGTGAGTAAATATTTAAGCGGCAAATGCTTCATTTTGATCGATAGAATAGATGTAGTTTGAACCAGTTTCTAGTTTGTCTCGTGCACCTTGTTCATTAGATATTTGTATTTTCTTGGCATTCTCTTTGTAAGTATCTTGATTTCCACGTGATTTTATGTTTTGTTTCACACAATTTATGGAGTCATTGAAAATAAATCAGACTTTTACGCTAAAACAGTTACTTAGTAGTCACAGTACTCAAGTAACATTGTCTCCAAGTACTTTTTTTGGGGGGGTCACTACTTTTTACTTGGACTGAAGTAAAATTAGCCAATTTTAAAGTACTCTTGAGTAAATATTTTGGCTACTCTACCCACCTCTGCCAATAAATAAGTCAAATAAGCAAGTGTATTTATATAGCACATGTTACTAAACAATTTCCAGCGCACTGAAAAATGAATAGGACATTCAAAACAATCAGTCTTTTACAGACACGTGACCAGCAGCTTCTACTGGAGGCTGCCATATCAGGGGACTTTACACTGCAGCTGGGTCGACATTCACTTACCAGAGGCTAATTTGACCATTATTAGGGTCAAATTTTGGCAACTTGGAGATTCATGACACATGGGGAAACACAATAAAAGTTAGCATTGAAGACCTTTGCTCTATTGACGTAATTCCCTCAGACCCCAAGCATTGTGTTGCCCTGTCAGTCGGATGAATCCCGGCCCCTGCAGGTGTAGAAATGAGAGGGTGAATGAGTGAGTGGTTCCTTTCTGTGAAGCGCTTTGAGTGCCAAAAGTAGGTGGAAAAGCGCTATTATAAATTGAGACCACTTACCACGCTGAAGCACCCTCAGTCAGTTTGTTGTGGAGCCGGTGCTGTAAGGTATTACCCAGTAAAAAAAAAAACTGGTTTATTAAACTACACTAGATATAGTAAATAATAAAATAAAAAACAATTCCATGAAATCGCAGTCAATAAAAATAAGATGGGAAAAAATGCAGGCGCTTGTATGGCTCTTCCTGAAGCAGATTGCTTCGAAACACTGCAGCTTCATTCGCCCATCACTAAAAAAGTAACTGTTAAATTACTCAAGTAGATGTATTTTTATTTTATTTTTTTTGGCTTGTGATGCTAAAAAAAATTGCTGAATTTCTGTGGTAGTTGAATTTACAACATAAGATCCCAAACTCTATACAAGTGATTTCTTGGCTAGCAATTAGTTTATTGTTACAGCTAGGCTTAAGTATATTTTTGATTGTAGAAAACATAAAATCTTATTAGGTCACCCTACCATACCTGGTATACAGTATGGCATACCATACTGTACAAGCAAGTTAATTAATTCTTTTGCTTTGTTTGTGCTTGTTTTTGTCTGTAATGGGTGAGTTTCCTCATTCCAAAGTTAAACAGGAAATCATCCGCTGAGACTACTCCGTTCTGTAATGCTTGTGGCGCCCAACCCATAAACTGTGTGTTTCTATGTGATCCAGGATTCTATATTTACACTTTTTCCCTCTTTTATATTTTGGGGAATTTAGATGCTAATCTTAAATATTCCCACAGTTCCTAAAAGCACCAGGAGGAGCTGAGGAGGAGCCTCTGCTGGAATGAAAACTGTTGATTCAAGCGCTGCCTCAGCAGCACCGATTGTGTAAGACACGCTTGCTAGATACTTATTCGTACTTCTCATACTTCAATTTAGACAGAGGGGATAGTAAAAGTGCAAGTGCAAATACAAGAACCAAGTATCTACTTTAGTAGAAGAGACAAGTATAAAAGTATCCACTTTCATGTGTAATTTAAGTATACGGATTTTGGGAAATTTTGAAAGAGTTAAATGTGAGTTATTATGGTATGAGGAATTGTGTTCTTGAAGAGACTGAATGGGATCCTTGTGTTTTTGATCAGAACTGCTTCACTGCAGCTTATTACTGTTGTACAATGAGGTCACTGCCTAAATAAATGTGCTTAAACTGCAATTCAGAATACTTTGATCCACTTTCAAAACGTATTGGAGCAGAAAGCACAAATACCTGCTATAGAAAATTGTGTAAAATTAAAAAGAGAGCAAAAGTAACATATTTATCCTAAAATGTTCTTATAAAAGTGAAAGTACCTGACATGTATTATTTGTTATTTTCCACCACTGTTTAAATTTATAATTACACAACTTGGGTTTGATTTGGTAGTTTCAACTACCAAACCGACATGAATGTATGTCTCCGCACTACTGCCTTTGGTTGTAGAGCAAAAGCAACACATTGCAGCTCATCAAACTAATTAGAGATTTGTTATTGTGATTGTTTTCCAGATGCCCTTCCAACTGCAACATACATGGGTCTTGTGTTCATCTGTACTTTAATATCTAAGAATCACATATAGAATCCCATGTACTGCATGATGATGCTTTATTGTGGCATTACCAGTTTATAAATTATATACACTGAGGTTTACACTATACATGAATAGAAAAGTTTATAACTACAGCACATCCACTTCCTTCCCACAGTAATTTACAGCACTTTTACAAGAAAAAGAAAACCATCAAACAAAAACACAGGTTTTTGATCATTTGGTGTTACTTTACAAGAACATGAATATTCTCACAGTAAAGGTCAGCACACACTACACGATTTTTCTAGTCTTAAATGATTTTATATAGAATGGGGGTCCACACTACACGACTGGATATAGTGCGATTATAGAACGTCTGGGGGTTCACACATAACGACTGAGAAACGTAAAAGCGAACACACTACATGATTCTGACAAACAGTTGATGTTTGATAACACAGCGCGTCTGTCCTCTCTACCGCTTCATTTCTCCTTTAGTTTCAAAAATGACCCCAAATCCGCAAAGACAGGCCTGTGTTTGTGAGCGTGGGAAAACATGTGCGTGTCCCGATTGGTCAACAGTGTCGCAACATCGCAGTGCAAGGCTACTGCTACTGCGAAGCCTTCAACTTGGCTATAGTTCTGTCAAATGGAGATAAAAGTCGGCGACACAAAGAAGCGGGACGTATTTCAGTGGATAAGAAAAGGAGACGGGCCTCAGCCCCGAGATGGAGGAGGCGGAGGAGACCCACGTTTCTCCTGTGCGTCCAAAATCGGGCTTAAAATCAAACATGTTTGATTTCCTGCGACTGTAGTCCAGTTGCGTCTGACTGCTGCCCACAGTACACGATTCGAACGCCAGTCCAGTCGTGACCCCCCCACACTACGAGGCACGACTCTGTACAACTGCCTTTGACTAAACACGACTCGGGAATAATTAATGCAATCTGAAGATTGGACTTTAAAACACTGATAAAAAGATTACAGATAAATAAATAACAGTTAGCGGAGTTTTTCAAACACCAAGACAGCAACCAAAAAAGATAAATATGTTTACATTTCCCAATCTACACTGTTGTCACAACCACAACTACCTCGAAAAAGACATTTAAATAATATTAGTGAAAATAGTTCCATAAAAAGATCTCTCCTTTTTCCCCCTCCGTGCTCCTGAAGTTTCACCTGAACGCGTGATACACCTCTGTGGTCAGCAGGTGGCAGTGTGTGGCTTAGAGTCACTGTGAGTTCAGAGCTGACTGTCATAGTCCTTACTCTTTTCCACGTTGTTCTCATTGTACTCAAAGCCTCCATTCTCCAAAGCCAAGTTCTTGTGTTTTCCGGTCTCTGCCTCTTCATCCTCCAGAGAAGAATCTTCAGATGGACCACCTCCACATTTACGTTTGTACAACTGGTAACCTGTAAAGAACAACCTTTGATGTAAGCTACCATCATCGTGGTACAGTACTATACAATAATACAATACACTTTTGATTATGATTTTTTTTTAAAGAAGAGAGATCAGTGTGAATTCTGAATTGAGAATGGCTTCCACTGACCTCCCACAAGTAATATGGCTGTGATAATCTGAAAGATGCTGTATAAGAGGGGAAAGGCAAACATGATTTCCAGTTCAGCGGGAGAGAAGGACAGCTGTGTTATTGTACTGCACAGCTGGGCGTTCTGGAAGCCTGTTTCCAATGCAACGGTGCGACACCTAAGTGGAGACAGGCATTGAATATGGAATATACATACACTCTTTTATTCTAGCATGATTTAACTAAATAATATAAAGTTGAAGGCCTCACCTGAACCAGGGCTGTCCGGTGAAGCGAGCTAAGAAGAAGCCCAGAGCAGAGCCAATTATTGGGTAGATGGTCCCAATGATCCAGAGTGCAGGGTCAATGTTCCATGAGGACTGATAGAGGATCCCCCAACCACAGCAATGACCACAATCAGGACAAATCCTGTGATTGAGCCAATCTGAACACGATAATAAATTGTTATGATCTGAACATAAGGAAGAGGCAAGAGAAACAATTAGAATACGTGAGTCAAACCTTCAGGATCTTTTTGGCTTTTTGTGGCCATCTGCTTTTGACCAAAATCCCAAAGCCGATGGGGACAAGCAGAGCCACAAGAGTGATCCCTAAACAAGAATATGTCAAAAATACAATACAATACTGCTAAAGGGCAATGTTCTCTGAACTAACCAATACTGTCGTATGGGATCAGGATGGTCTCAGGGGACACCCACAGAGAAGTGTAGATTACAAGACAGAGTGGCATCATGCCAAGTGCCAAGATAGAGGAGCAGGCTGTCATACTGATACTGAAACACAGATAACACAGTTAGCAAAGACACCTCATAGCAGCAGTTTATAGAGGCACGTTAAAAAGCTAAGAGCCATTCCATTTTCTACAGCTTTCAACTGAAAATGACTGAGTTAACATAGAGGCCTATGAGTTCTGAGATCTCTTTCTCCGTGTACGTACTTATTGTCAAGACTCACAACTTCGCAATTGCTATTTATATGTTCACAGAGAATCAGTGTTTAATTCTTTTAAAAATGAAATTTGAAATACCAAAAGTAAAGCAGCAGATATACAATGAAACACATTTTTTATTGTTATTTTTAGAAAATACAATTGACAATTGTCCCTCATGTTGACTGACCTGAGGTCCATGTCTCCATCCAGATAGAAGCAGATAATGTTGGAGCCCGTTCCTCCAGGACAGCAGCCCATAATAATGATGACCACAGCCTGCACTGGCAGCACATTGAAGGCCAGTGACAGGGCGAAGCCTATGAAGGGCATTATACCAAACTGGCACAGAAAGCCAATGATGATGCCCCAGGGTCGGCGCAGGTGACCGATGAGTTTATGCAGCTCCACAGTGCAGCCCATAGCGAACATGACAAAGGCTAACATAACTGTCAGCACTGTGCTGAGGACCAAGCCCAAAATTTGATTAAAGTCACTTGGAGGAACCAGACAGCTGGTCCCTGAACACACCGCAGCATCAGCGTGACAGTCCAAGGGCTGTACTGCAATCTCCTTGAACAGGGCCATGGTCCCAGATTAATCCCAAACGCTCCTCTTGTGCTTTCAGTGAAGACAGGGGACTGCAGAGACTATGCCGTCTTCAATCTTTATGTACGCCTGAAAGAACTGACGCTGCGCTGGGAGGGAAACTGTCCAGAAAAGAATAATCAAAAATTAACCAATTTTTTATGAGTACTGTAAACTTGCTAAATGTGATTGCACCACATTCTGTTTTTTACAGCTTTAAGAGTCTTTAAAGTTTATTGGGCAGCATTTGTCTGCAGGAGCATCATCATCATCATTGAGCGGAGACGCTTGCAAAGAAATGCCAACACCCTGTGCGCACAATGCAATTCACCCTTACACCTACCCTTTATAGCGCTTTAACAATGAAACCACCAAGGGAAATGTGATAAGGATTTATTTCCTTCTGATCAAAGAAGACGAGAATGTAATAATGATTGGACACCTTTAGGTCCTTTAGGTCCTAGAATAGGCTTTTTAAAGTGCTTGCGTAAATCAGGTGTTATAACTTATAAGACATAAAAAAGGGTGAAACCACTTAAAAACTAAGATCAGAATTCAGACTGTCCTGTTCAAGAAGTGTTTGTAAAGCTAAGTTTGTAAAGTAGCATTTTACAGCTATGTGAAATCTGAATGAAATCAAAATGAACAGGAAAAGTAAAACAGAGAAACATAGATAAGTAGCTCAAGCTCATCTATTTCTTTTTGACTGCTATGTTTCAAGTCGCATTCCTGGGAAAACGTAAACTTGACGGAAAGTAAAATGAGCCGGTTAAAGGATATCCAAAGTAACATTGTTCTTCATTTTTTTCGACTTACCTTTTGAGAGACCTTCAGAAACTCTTCTTTTTGCTTCTGCAAGCAAGACAAGCAACTAATGCTTAACTCCACAGTTAAAGGGCAACACCGTTTCAAATAAGTAACTCTACGGAGACAAAATTAGCATTTTCTTTAAATGTAGCAGAATCTAAACTGTGTTACTCTTAAAAACCTGGTGCACTATGTACAGAGCAGTATCACAAACATAAGTACACCATTTATTTGGTCGGGACAGTGCATGTTAATGAACATACATTGGGTCTCATGCATGTAAACAAGCCACACCGGATTGTAGCCTTGGGCTAATTTGCATCCGTCGTCCCCCATGCGCACTCTCAAACACACTCACATTCATCCTGGCCTATTGTACATGTTTTTGGTGGTAATGGAAACCAGAGTACCCGGAGGAAACCTACGCAAACTCCACACAGAAAGGCCCCGTCCAGGTGGGAATCGAACCCGGGACCTTCTAGCTGTGAAGCACGAGCTCTAACCGCTGTGCTACCGTTCCGCCCAACAGAAACAACAGTCGAGGCTCCCCTGGTGCTGGAATTAAAGATTCCATTCACATTCAAGTATTCAGAGTTGAAAAGCATCACGTATAAAGATATCCCAAAATGCTTTTATAATGTTTTGTTTTGCAATAAATCTTCAAAAATGCTGTGTTTTATGTCCATGAGTAACCACAAGCTGCCATCATTCATTTAAAGCCTTAATATTTATATTTTCCAAAAAGGAGATTTAAATGGGATTTTTCTTTTACTTCGTGCACCAGGGAGGGGCCTGGAGTGTTGAGCTGTATATGGGGAAGGGAGAGAGTTCAGCTTCCTGACAGCCTTCAGTCAGTGGGACCTGGCACTGATCGAGGCTAAGCAGTGACTGTTGTAACTTACTGTAGATTGTTGTTATTTGTATGTTGTTGTTTTTTTTGCTGTATTTACATTGAAGTATAATCTGACAGAAAAGCGTTAAAAGCTAAAATATTTTGTAATTTGATTAAATATATTTATATTTAAGTGATAGTCTGTAAGATTGCAAAAGGAGGAGAGAGAAAGGAATTTACAAAAGTAGGCCCCTGACAGCCCGGTTCACAGGAAAACTCGTCTCATTGGCCAAAGTGATGGCAGGGAGTTCAGCAAAGGGAGGGACTTTAGAGAAAAAAATATAATAATATTACTTGCATTACATCCAATTGCAGGCACAGTTATATACAATTATACAATCTAAAATCTATACACAATCTAAAACATTTGTCAGACATTTGAACCTACAGACTATCACTTTAATGAAAATTAGGAAAGACAGGCCTGCCGGTGGTTTAAATAAAGCTCTGGATGGATTTCAGCCGCATGAATTTTCGTGATATGGGCTCCATTTTGAGCCCTATCATCGTTCAAAAGATACATACATATACACATATATATATATATATATGTACATACATACATATGTACATACACACACACACACACACACATATATATATATATATATAATTTATATATTTAATTTATTTATTTGTTTATTTGAGCAGTAAGTCTGCTCAAAAGGAGTGGGCCGAAGCAAATAGCTTATAAGCGCCCACCCCAAAATTAAAAACAATAATATTTTCAGTAACAATCAAAGCAAGGAACGTAATACAAGATAAAAAATCATAAACAAATCATAAACAAGGGAACATAAGGCAAGGTAACAACACATAAGGAACAATAATAAAAAACAACAACTGCAAAATAAAGAAACAACAGCAAAAGAATATACTACAACACTCACAATAATTGTTCGTATTTAAAAAATATAGATTCTTTGTGAACCTTTTAAAAATGTGGCAGGTTTTTACAAACTTTGATGCCCTCATCTAAATTCCTCCATACCTCTACACCACGTCTCGTGGGGCACATGCTTTTTAAAGTTGTTCTGGAGTACTGTTTATCGAAACTCATTTTGTATTTGACTTCTCGTTTGCAGAACATATTTTGTATACTTTCAGGAAGCGACTTTTTTGAGGCTTTGAACATGATTTGAGCCATCTTAAATTCAATAAGGTCCTCAAATTTCATTGTTTTTGATTTAAAGAATAATGGATTAGTGTGATCACGATATCCAGCTAAATGGATTATTCTTATTGCCTTTTTCTGAACTACGTTTATACGCATTTCCCCAGATCTCTACACATTATGTTAAATGAGGAAGGATAAGTGAACAGTATATAGTATATAGAGCTTTGTTATCAATGATATATTTAGATTTATTCATCAGGGCTAAAATCTTTGCCACTTTAGTTTTAGTTTGAACTTTTGCACATTTTGTCTGTATATGGCACAACTATAAGTCTTACTCTACACAAATCTGGCCTTCATGGACGAGTGGCAAGAAGAAAGCCATTATTGAAAGGAGGCCATAAGAAATCCCGTTTGAAGTTTGCTAGAAGTCATATGGAGGACACAGCTACCATGTGGAAGACAAAAATTGAACTTTTTGACCCAAATGTAAAACGTTATGTATGGAGCAAACCTAACACTGCTCATCGTCCTGAGTGCACCATCCCCAGTGTCAAATACCGTGCCTTGGGAAAAAGTACTAATACACCTTGAACTTTTGCACATTTTGTCATGTTTACAACGCTAAACGTAAAGATTTTATTTTGAATTTTTTACTGAAAGTTCAAGCACAAGTAACGGACAACTGTGAAGTGAAAGCAAAATGATACATGATTCTGTTATTTTTCAAAAAATAGAAAACCGAAAAGTGGGGCGTGCACAAGTATTCATACAGCATGAATGAATACTTTGTGGAACCCCCTTTTGCTGCAATAACAGCAGCAAGTCTTCTGGGGTATGACTCCACAAGATTTGCACATCTAGAAACTGACATTTTATCAAATCAAGAACAGTTATTTGGATATGGCCAAAGCATACACTGGAGATAGAAGTTGTCTCAAAGAAAAGGCTTTTTTATTGCCGTTGTTCTTAGTTACAAAGCAGTAAAACCAGCCGGTGACTTCAGAGAAAGAGAAGAAGTGAAGTCCAGACCTCCGTTGACAGTTGCCTTTTATCCTAGTCTTGCACTTCTCTACGCAGAGAGGATGACTGTCTACCAGTGAATCAGTTGTTTGTGTCTATGTGTTATCTTTATCTGTACTTCACGTTATGTTCAGAATGAATATGGTGTTGACCGTTTTTTATCAGCTAATCTCACTGACATGGTCTTCTTGTTCTGTAGCGTGTGAGCAAAGCATGAGTCAGGAGCTTGTACAGATTTCTTTACAATTCTTACACTGTTCAATCCATCATTCGGAAATGGAAAGAGTATAGCACCACTACGAACTTACCAAGACACGGGCGTCCACCTAAACTAACAAACCGAACAAGGAGAGCACTGGTCAGAAATGCAACCAAGTGCCCTAAGATAACTCTGGAGGAGCTGCGACGTACTGCCGCTGAGCTGGGGGAATCTGTACATGGGACAACTATAAGTCGTACTCTACACAAATCTGGCCTTCATGGACGAGTGGCAAGAAGAAAGCCATTATTGAAAGGAGGCCATAAGAAATCCCGTTTGAAGTTTGAACCCCCGCTACAGAACAAGAAGACCATGTCAGTGAGATTAGCTGATAAACAACAGTCAACACCATAATCATTCTGAACATAACGTGAAGTACAGATAAAGTACAAACACATAGACACAAACAACTGATTCACTGGTAGGCAGTCACCCTCTCTGCGTAGAGAAGTGCTAGACTAGGATAAAAGGCAACTGTCAACGGAGGTCTGGACTCGACTTCTTCTCTTTCTCTGAAGTCACTGGTTATACTGCTTTGTAACTAGGAACAATGGCAATAAAAGCCTTTTCTTTGAGACAACTTCTATCTCCAGTGTATGCTTTGGCCATATCCAAACAACTGTTCTTGTGTGATACAAAAGAACCAGGTCTTAAAAATTGGTGCAGAGACCAGGATATCTTTGCGAGAAGAATCACTAGAAGAATAGGGAAGATCGCTGTTATTATTGTTTAAATATTTAATGTAATTTTTTTTCTCATCAGAGCCTTGGATGAGACAACAGGGCGATCCCCTAATTGGACAGACCAAACATTTGGAGACGTGGGAAACAAAGCCTGAGGACGGGACCACTCAAAGGGGAAAGGCGCCACAGAACAAGGTAAGCAGAAAACCTTTTGTAAATTTCTGCCACACAGAATATTTCCCTATATTTGAGTGGCCTCGCTCTTAAGGTTTGGTACTTCCCTATTTTAAATTTGGAGGACACAGCTACCATGTGGAAGAAGGTGCTTTGCTCAGATGAGACAAAAATTGAACTTTTGGGCCCAAATGCAAAACGTTATGTATGGAGCAAACCTAACACTGCTGAGTGCACCATCTCCAGTGTCAAATATGGTGGGGGGAGCATCATGCTATGGGGCTGCTTTTCCTCAGCGGGGACTGGGAAGATTGTAAGAATAGTTGGGAAGATGGATGCAGCCAAATACAGAGACATTTTGGAGGAAAACCTGCTGGAGTCAGCAAGAGAATTGAGGCTGGGGCGGAGATTCACCTTCCAGCAGGACAATGACCCTAAACATAAAGCTAAATCTACAATGGAATGGTTTAAAAACAAACATATTAATGTGTTAGAATGGCCCAGTCAAAGTCCTGACCTAAATCCTATTGAAAATCTGTGGAAAGACCTGAAAACTGCTGTTCACAAACGCTCTCCTTCTAATTTGACAGAGCTGAGTTGTTTTGTAAAGAGGAATGGCCTAAAATGTCAGTCTCTAGATGTGCAAACCTTGTAGTCATACCCCAGAAGACTTTTGCTCCTGTTAATGCAGGAAAAGGGGGTTCCACAAAGTATTGTGGAAAGTATTGTGGAACCCCCTTATGCACGCCCCACTTTTCATTTTTCTATTTTTGAAAAATAACAGAATCATGTATCATTTTGCTTTCACTTCACAGTTGTCTGTTACTTGTGTGTGAACTTTCAGTAAAAAATTTTAAATTAAATCTTTACATTTAGGGTTATAAACATGACAAAATGTGCAAAAGTTCAAGGTGTATTAGTACTTTCGCAAGGCACTGTATTTGACACTGGGGATGGTGCACTCAGGACGATGAGCAGTGTTAGGTTTGCTCCATACATAATGTTTTACATTTGGGTCAAAAAAAGTTCAATTTTTGTCTCATCTGAGCAAAGCACCTTCTTCCACATGGTAGCTGTGTCCTCCATGACTTCTAGCAAACTTCAAACAGGATTTCTTATGGCCTCCTTTCAATAATGGCTTTCTTCTTGCCACTCGTCCATGAAGGCCAGATTTGTGTAGAGTACGACTCTAGTTGTCCCATGTACAGATTCCTCCAGCTCAGCGGCAGTACGTCGCAGCTCCTCCAGAGTTATCTTAGGGCACTTGGTTACATTTCTGACCAGTGCTCTCCTTGTTCGGTCTGTTAGTTTAGGTGGACGCCCGTGTCTTGGTAAGTTCGCAGTGGTGCTATACTCTTTCCATTTCCGAATGATGGATTGAACAGTGCTCCGTGAGATGTTCAAATCTTGGGAAATCTTTGTATAACTTAACGCTGCTTTAAACTTCTCCACAGCTTTATCCCTGACCTCTCTGGTGTGCTCCTTGGCCTTCATGATGTTGTTTAGTGACCAGTTGTCTGTTACTTGTGTGTGAACTTTCAGTAAAAGATTCAAAATAAAATCTTGATGTTTATGGTTGTAAACATGACAAAATGTGCAAAAGTTCAGGTGTATTAATACTTTTGAGAGGCACTGTATATATTAATTCTAAATAGCAAAAGCAGTGATTCTAATATTTAACACTTCAGGCCCTTTGTACCAAGATGTCTGTGTGTAATGAGCACTATGTACAGAACCGTAAGCTGGCCTTACTTAGTAGCTCTCCACATTTGTTCTTATCAGTAGTTATGTGTCACCTTTTCTCTGCTTTCTTTGTCACTCAGGCGGTTGTAAACTGCAGTGATACTCCTGTTCCTGATGTGACTGAGTTCACATTTGATACATCCTGGTATTTCATTTTTCAGTGATAGAAGTTGTACTTTCCAATTCCTATTCTGGCAACTTCACAGACCTGCTTTTGCGAAATTGAATAGATGAGGCCAGTGGCACTCAAAACAATTCACACCCTGTACCGCATCATAAAATATTTGACCTTCGAAGTACCAGGTTTGAAAAGCATCTAAAATAACAAAACAATGTCTAAACCAGAAAAAAAAAAAACGACTTAATTGCATTTCTAAAGCATAAATGAAAATCACAGAAGAGACCTGTTGTCCTTTGTCTTTTATGTAACAATCGAGCCAGAATAAAAAGTGACAGCGCTCGTCATACAGCGACCTTGACCTTGTCACCAGCAATTCCTATAAAACTTAAGCTTCATGGCATTGCGGTGGCTCCATGGTTTGTTTCAGTCAGCATTGATTCTGACAACTTCTGCAAACCATGAATAAAAGAGAAAACATTAACTTGTTTTCATCTGCTTATATACATTTTATAATATGGGGAAACCAGTACAATTTCAAGTTTACTTTCAAACAAAAATAGAGTTTATATTATACATTATTATACAATATACAGTGTATATTATTAGGCCCGAGCTCCATCAGGGCTGGCGAAGAGGCTCTTGTTTATAAATTATATTCTTTCTGAGGGAAGGCATGGCTGCCTTCCTTGTTCTCACTGAATCCAAAGCAGCACGTTATCTATTTTATTGGGTTATATAATCCCATTGAACACATTAAAATAATCATAAAGACATTACTATATCATTGAATTATGTAAGACACATTTAGAGAAAAACATTTCCACCAATAACGTAAAATAAAATGATTTATACAATTAATTCTGGATGTTTTTGTTGTTAAAATATTCATTTTTTACTTTACTATGACTCAGCTCCGCTCTCATCAGACCTGCCTCAAAAAGGCTAATTTATGAACGAAACGCTTACGGATCCACATTGACATTCTGTCTGCTCTGTTTCTCCGGAGTGTGAGGGAGGATTAGCAACAGGCCTGTACATCTACAGCACACAGCTCACCTGGTGAAGCAGAAACTTGTAAAAAAAAAAAAGTGATTTGAACAATCTCCAAATCTGCTTCCATTTTCTTATGATAAATCTTCTGTTTTGGCAAATGCGCTCTTCCAGCACCAGGTTGCAAACTTTTGATAACAAAGGCAGGTTATAAGAAGAGGTGGGACGCATCAATGCCATGACGATAAACGAAATGCATCTTTTTACATACAAAATTGGATTATTCCTTGCTGTGGGTAGAACATCGCCTGCTCATATTTATGGAGACGTTTATAGTACATTGCAGCATATTAGTAAGAGCAGCTAGAACTTTCTAATTGAAAGTAAATGAATCTGGGCACGACCCACAGCTGGAAAAAATGTATTGTTGAAATTCAAAAACAAAACAAAACCTTTCTGGTTTGTATCAAATAAAACTGAAACAAGCAACCGACATAATGGTTAAGGAAATAAGTATTAGGGAGGGATGGAGGTATTTCATTTACATATTGACTCAATTTGCAATTTTATACAGATTATGTGGACATTAGATTGTTATGTATAATAATTACGATTATTTATTATTCAAAATAAATGGCTACGAGTTCACACTTAATGCAGTTTTTACTATGGAATTTAACAGCAGAAAGAATCCAGCATGTCAGACTCTCTTAAATTAGCCAACCAAGACAATTGTCTTTAACACCAGTTTGTCTCATGACACTCTCACCGAGTTCACCATCTATCCAGTTCACTCAAGTTAAAGTCAGAACTGTACCACTCTGGTGCACAAATGAACTGCAAAAGCAGGTTTGAAAAATAGTCTATAAATGGAGACAGATTGACACTGTTGCTTCACTTCCAAGGAGTGGCTGCCCTGTAAAGATGACTCCAAGGGCACAGCGCAGAATACTTAATGAGGAAAAAAAGAACGCTAGAGTGTCAGCTAAAGACTTACAAAAATCACTGGCACATGCCAACATCTCTATTGACACATCTACAATACGTAAAACATTGAACAAGAATGTGGTTCATGGGAGAACGTCACGGAGGAAGCCATTGCCGTCTAAAAAGCACATTGCGACACGTTTGAAATTTCAAAAGAACACTTAGATACTCCACAGCACTACTGGCAAATATTCTGTGGATTGATGAAACCAAAGTGTAACTTATTAATGCAACCTGTCATATACTCAAGGACATTTAGTGTAGAAAAGTTCTTGCACTGTCCCGACCAAATAAACCAATAAATAAATAAACTGTTTGGGCAGAACATACCCATGTGTGGAGGAAAAATGGATCAGCACACTAACACCAAAACCTTATCCCCGCTGTGAAGTATGGTGCAGTGTGGGGGTGCTTTGCTGCCTTCAGGGCCTGGACAACTTGCTATCATCAATGGAAAAATGAATTCACACGTTTATCAAGATATTTTTTGCAGAAAAACTGCTATTAGTTTAAGCAGACACCGTTTACTCATTCTTGTGATTTCAATAAAGATCAGACCACATTTTATGATCGATTTAGGCAGAAATGTCTAAATTATAAACCATTGTCTGGTTTCCAGGCAAAAGGGTGCACAAAGACACATGGGGTTGCCATGTGTCTTTGTGCCGTTGCGCACTGATCTTGTGACTGAGAGAAAGCTTCCTCCAAAAGTTAAAACAAATGCAATGCTAATTGTGGCTAACTGTGTTAGCTGCTCTGAAAATAGCCGTTTTATGCAAATCGTCTTTCATCAAATTCAGTTGTAATCTTAAAAAATTGGATGTTTCCCATGTTCAGAGAAACAACAGAATGCAGATGGTGTTTTTTCCCCCTCTGTTTTGTTGGAAAATTGCCCCAAACCCATCACCCAAGGTACGTGCACCGTCATGTTTGATTCTGTTGCTCTGCCTTCGTCTCGCCCTTCGATTGGTTACTCGTCATGAAGCTGCTTCTCCCGACTTCGTGCCCAGATTACTCTCCCGTTTAAAATAAATAGTGGAGAATAGTCTGGCTGATCAGGCTAACTACTGATAACAAAGGCTGTTCATTAGAAAAAGGGGAAAGCATAAATGCCGTAGCGATTAACTTGAAATGCATGGATCTTTATACATACGAAATTGGGAGAATAGCTGAGCCTTCAATTTGCTGGGGACAGAACATCCCCATCACGTATTCATGGAGATGTTGGTATTACATTGCAACACATGACCTGAAATGTTCTACAGTGCAGCTTTAATGATTGAATTTAACATTTGTATAGTGCAACTTTGTAGAGCATATTTCCTGGCGCTTTTGTTTAGGCTAATTACCAAAAATCTTCCAACACTGATTTACACTCACCTAAAGGATTATTAGGAACACCATACTAATACTGTGTTTGACCCCCTTTCGCCTTCAGAACTGCCTTAATTCTACGTGGCATTGATTCAACAAGGTGCTGAAAGCATTCTTTAGAAATGTTGGCCCATATTGATAGGATAGCATCTTGCAGTTGATGGAGATTTGTGGGATGCACATCCAGGGCACGAAGCTCCTGTTACACCACATCCCAAAGATGCTCTATTGGGTTGAGATCTGGTGACTGTGGGGGCCATTGTAGTACAGTGAACTCATTGTCATGTTCAAGAAACCAATTTGAAATGATTCGAGCTTTGTGACATGGTGCATTATCCTGCTGGAAGTAGCCATCAGAGGATGGGTACATGGTGGTCATAAAGGGATGGACATGGTCAGAAACAATGCTCAGGTAGTCCGTGGCATTTAAACTCATCAGACTCATCAGACCAGGCAACATTTTTCCAGTCTTCAACTGTCCAATTTTGGTGAGCTCATGCAAATTGTAGCCTCTTTTTCCTATTTGTAGTGGAGATGAGTGGTACCCGGTGGGGTCTTCTGCTGTTGTAGCCCATCCGCCTCAAGGTTGTGCGTGTTGTGGCTTCACAAATGCTTTGCTCCATACCTCGGTTGTAACGAGTGGTTATTTCAGTCAAAGTTGCTCTTCTATCAGCTTGAATCAGTCGGCCCATTCTCCTCTGACCTCTAGCATCAACAAGGCATTTTCGTCCACAGGACTGCTGCCTACTGGATGTTTTTCCCTTTTCACACCATTCTTTGTAAACCCTAGAAATGGTTGTGCGTGAAAATCCCAGTAACTGAGCAGATTGTGAAATACTCAGACCGGCCCGTCTGGCACCAACAACCATGCCACGCTCAGGATTGCTTAAATCACCTTTCTTTCTCATTCTGACATTCAGTTTGGAGTTCAGGAGATTGTCTTGACCAGGACCACACCCCTAAATGCATTGAAGCAACTGCCATGTGATTGGTTGTTTAGATAATTGCATTAATGTGAAACTGAACAGGCGTTCCTAATAATCCTTTAGGTGAGTGTATAAGGTAGATGTGGGAAAGGTTTGTTCACTTATTTCTTTATATGATTTTATTGTCTTGAAAGGTCCTTCCAGTCAATTCTATGTGGATGCTTCCTGGTCCGACAAGTTTCAGTCGCAGCACTTGTTGCCGTTTGAAGTGGACAGATCCATTTTATGTTGTATCTGGTAAATGAGTCTTTATGGGCATCAGTTTAAGTCCTGAGTCCTTTTCCACGCATTGCCCAAGGTCCTGCTCAGAGTGTCAGCTGTGAGCGGTGTTGGTAAGCTGCACTGTCCCTGTGATGTGGGCCACGAAGCACCTCAGCAGGTAGATCCCCCAGAAGTTCGCCGAGCTATTTCACACACAAATGAAAAACACGGCAGAACATTTAGTAAATTCTTATCTACAAAATAAACATACCACTGTGCATTGTAACATAGGACTTTTACTACACGTAATCTTTGATCTCTCTAAAGACTGCCATACATTAAGCCACTGTCATAAACGTGGTTCAAAGGGGCCAGGTTTGTAGTGTGGTTAAAATGTAAGTCAGTGCAGGAACTACAAGAAATAACAGAGCAGAAATGAGGGGAAATTGTTACATTTGATATTAAGACAGTAAGACTTAAGCCTCTGTTATCCCCTCCTCTGCTGCCCCCTATTGAATAATGCTCAATATTGTTTCCTCTACAAACAATGAAGAGATGCAACACTGATGTATTAATTTTAAGTCCAAGAAATCGGACCAACTGGATTGAAAAGCGTAATTTTGCACCGTTATGTGTAACCGCCCACTGTTGGCTCCTGTCACATACTGTACATGTATGTGCCAAAATTTTATGTAAAGATAATGTTAACTCTGGTTTTGTTGCCCATCTATGGATGAATGTGTTAAGCTTTATATTGTGTATCATAATGGCGACTCTGCACCAAGACAACTGTGGCAACCAGCAAGTTAGAGCTGCATGATTACTTTTTTCTGTTTTAAACATTATGCTCTTTATGGAGCACAAACTCGGAATTGAATCCAAATCGCAATTCCAGCGGTGTCCTCTGCAAACAACTAAATATCCTTGTCTTATTGTGTACAATACCGGCGCTTTACTGTAGCGGGCTACAAATGCAATCTGATCTATGTGTTTCTTGTATAAGTCTAAAGGCCTGCGCACACCAGAACGCAGTGTGCTGCGGCTCTAAACATGTGATTTATACATTTATCATAATTAAAATCCGTATGTCCGTGTTGAAAGAGACATTTTTGCAGGTTAATAGCGGGTTGCCAACAGACAGGACTTTATCATGCTCTAACTAAAGCATGAGCCCTGACGATGGTTTCTCTGTCTCAGCTGCTCCTCTCATCCCTCCACAGTTTACAGCGGTCTGTCTGTCTGTCTGTCACAACCCTCTGTCCCTCTGCAGAATGGTTAAAAGCCTGTGTTTTCCTCTGCCGCGCTGCGTCTAAATTCAGCACATCTGAATTGTGGCGCGAGGTCGAGCGTTGCTGCAGCAGCCTCGGTGTGCGTTCTCTCATAGAGTAATAGTGTGTGGGTGTGCGGTGGCCTTAAGGATCTTCTCTTACATCAAAGTGTAAAATGTGTGAAAAAATGTGCATAGTGAAGCATACTTTGTAATGCTTGATTTACCATTAGAAACAGCGTTAATAATTAATGGCGCAACTTTCGTGAGTTCACAGCGTGAGCAGAGGATGTGGAAATCCAGTGTTTCCCACACAGACTATTCTGTGGCGGCTAGGGGTGTGAACGGTTACAAAAAATGGTAACCGGTTAACCGAAAAAATTGTAACCGGTTAACCGTTTGCCCGAGTGGGGCCTTCTCTCATTCAGAGAAAACAAGCCTTGAAGTTTTGTGGCGACTGCGCATGCGCGGAACCTTCTTCGGCTCGTCCGTCCCAGGCGTCTCCCAGAAGGAAATATACCATATTTGGACGTGATAGCGTCATCACGGAACCCTTTGCAGCACACGTGGATGTAAAAGCTGTCAATATTTGTGAATGAAATACCCGCTGCAGAGCGGTCTTTCGACGCCGGTTTTCTTACTTCCGGGTTCCGTCTGGCTCGCAAGCGGACAAATCATCATAAAATAAGCATCATGCGGGGTGAGTTTTGTTATTTTTATACTCTGACATGAAAACTAAGATGTAAAGGGAGGAAAATAGATACAAATCTCCACTTCGACCACTGCGTGAAAAATCAATATTTTCACCTGCCGTGTCTCGCCTTAATTTCTAAATAAATAATACGTGTTCATTTTGACTTTTTTTTTCGGTTATCGGTTACTGATTTTTCCTAACCGGTTATGATTTACTAACCGGTTAACCGGTTAACCGGTTACTTGGTCACACCCCATAGTTTGCGCACGTGTGTCTCCACGCACTTTATTATTTCAAATGAATGGACGACGAGTTCACACTTCATGCAGTGTTCACTGTGGAATTAAACAGCTGAAAGAATCCATCAGACTTTCTTGAATTAGTCGACTAAGACAATTGTCTTTTAACACCAGTTTGTCTCATAGCACTCACTGAGTTCACCAGGCTATCTATGCAGTTCACTCAAGTTAAAGCAATCTTTGTCAGAACTGGTGCAAAGGAACCGCGAAACGAGTCTGTGCCGCTGCAGAGCATCATCCATCACCACCGCACTTCACACCCTGCCCTCTACGCCCCCGTCCCCCTCACACCCCGTCCCCTGCTAAAAGGCTCAGATTGCCCTGTACAAAATGTTGACAGACATGCAAACCCTACAATGTTTGATATATCATCGTATTAACTTCTGTAAGTTAGCCTTACCGCGCGATGCTAAGGATGTAGCTGAGCCGATGCGCCTCGTGCCGTATCGCACTGACCTGTCCTGCTTTTGAAGGCACTTCCTCCTGACCTTCTAACAGAGAGACAGCGCTCTCCGAAAGTTAAAAAGGATGCTGCTCTGACACGCCACTCGTTATCAAACAAACAGAAAGCTCTTGCATTATTAATTGTATAAATAACTCGTTAGAGGAGCGGGTCTTAAAAACACACGCTTCAAAATGTAAGACCTAAACCCACATTTTCAGCAAATTTAACACTTTAAAGGGATACTTCGGGATTTTTGACATAGGGCCTCATATCCTAGTTATCCAGAGTGTTGTTGATGTCTGGAGATATTTTTTTCTTAAATTCATGCAGTTCTTATATTTGAAGAGTCTAGTTGCGCTAGGCTAGAGCAAGGCTAAAGCATTTCTATGGTATCAGTTAGCCTGCATTAAAAAACAGTCTGGCGCACTCCACAGTGCACCTGAGGTAAATCACTTATAACGCCAGACTAACCATATAAATGTCTGTGTCGATAGGTTAATTTGAACCATTTTGCATTTAAAATAACTTATATTTGAGCAGCATCAGCTTCGTGGCTGTATGCTAAGGCAGCGGCGGAGTGATCTGCGAGAAAATAGTCCCTCAAAATGCGGTAATTCATGTGATACAAGGTCAGTTATATTTCAAAAATTATTCTATTAACACAGACATTTATATGGTTAGTCTGGTGTTATATGTGATTTACCTCAGGTGCACTGTGGAGTGAGTCAGACTGTTTTTAATGCGGGCTAGCGTTTACCATAGAACTGCTTTAGCCTTGCTCTAGCCTAGCGCAACTAGACTCTTCAAATATAAGAACTGCATGAATTTAAGAAAAAAATATCTCCAGACATCAACAACGCTCTGGATAACTAGGAAATGAGGCCCTATGTCAAACATCCCGAAGTATCCCTTTAAGGTCTTATTTTTACAAAATCAAATTTAAGACTTTTCAAGACCCCGCGGGAACCCTGCAGTCACAACATAAAATAACAGAGCCCCTTAGTTTTGGATATTCATGAGGTCCCAGGTTAGGGGCTAAATGTGTGCTTTGTGACGTCTGAAAGACACAAAATCTCAACTGCACTGTTGTTATTGCAGCAAATGAGACAATTCATACAAGACAAACTGCAGGAATAAGAGCGATCAGTAATATTTAATCTGTGCTCTTTTTCTGTTGTAAATCTGTATTTGCGACACTCCAGTAGAAGTTAATGAGACACCCTGAGCATTCCTACTGTGCTCGGGGAGTGTGTGATGTGTGACTTATGAACCAAAGCTCACCTGACCAGGAACGGCTGAGGGAAGCAGCCAGTGGTCTCACTTTTAATGACATTCTGCAGATCAAGGAGGTGCATCAGTCGAGTTCGAAGGGCGCCTTTGTCGATCTTTGTCAACACAATCTAAATGAAAAAGAAAAAGATGACATGCTTCAAACTTTACGCTGTTCAAATGCGATTCATCAGGTTATTTTCTTGAGACCGAGTCATATTTGGAGTTGGACACTGAGCAGCAGCATAAGAAATAATAATGATCCCGTGTGCAAACCTGAAATGAGTAATCTAATCTGTTAATAAAGGACTTTAGATTTTTTTACCATTAGAGGTCTTCGAATCTGTGTCATGTGACGAGGCTAAATGATTAAATACCTCCTCTTCAAGTCAAATCTCATGGACACATTGTTGACACGTTTCGAAACAAGGCGTGCGTTGCAGCCGATCAATCGCTAATAATTATCGTGTGCACGTGCAAAACAGCCTTTTTCGGATTGAAGGATGTTTCTCAGCCGTCCAGGGGCCAAATAAAAACTGTGAGAAATGTTAACATCTCAACTGTTTTGATCTTTTCATAGGGTCAAAACGTGCTCCAGGGAACGAGAGAGAAGTGTCGGCTCTCTACAGCTGTTCGCCACACCCCCTCGGACTAAAAGCTTTATTATTACGTAAATCTTTTAATGCAGTTTTTATTTCATGGCGAAACCAACGTAAACAAGAATCTCACTGGGTTACAGAACAAGTAACCTGAATGTTTTTTGATCATTTATCCCTATCCAGACCTGCCAACATTGAAGATTTTTTATGAGTACAAAAAAAAATAAACGCGCGAACCCAGGGCAAGCCGGATATGTTGAGGCAAGGCAATCTCTCCCGATAACTGTCAAGAACAGTTTGTGGTTTCCAAGTGTTTAATATTGTTTACGAAGACAGGAGATCGCCAGATGCATTCAGACATGCAAATACATGGTGAGAAAGGTGACAGTTCACGGGGCCGTGGTGGAACGCGCAGTTTGCGTGAATGTTTTAACAGAGCACATAGATTGTATGCAGTGTTTCCCACAGATATCAAGGAGACTGTGGTGAGAGAGAGCGCCACCTTGGGGGTGTCCGGGGGCCCTCCCCCGGAAGATTTTTTTTAATTTAGATGCGTTTTCCTGCATTCTCGTGCATTTTAAGCAAAATAATAATAATTACTATTTTTGGCTATTATGCTGCTGTGAAAAGAATAATTTCTGGTTAATTTACATAGGGTACAGCTTTTTTAAATTATAATATAATGGATCAGTTTTCTTTCAGGGGGCGAAGGCCCTTGATTCTTCTCTCAGCTCCGCCCCTGCAGCTCTCAGATACAGACTCTGAACCTCAGCCTGATGCTGCAGAGAGAAAACACTGAGCAACAGCTCTCACCTCGTGTAGGGCAAGAACAAGAGAGAGGGAGGGGAGAGAACTAAAGTTTAGAACGGGGTCCTGAATTTAATTCCATTGCGATCCAAAAAAATAAAGTAGAATAATTATCAAGCAATGGTCTGGAGCATAATTTACCGTAATAATAATTTGTATGCTTTGAAAACAATGCAACAATTCATTATAGTTTTGTTTTGACTCTAAAATTACATTTTGGGTTTCTAAATAACAGAATATATACACTTTTTTCCACTTCCACTTTTTTGTAGCGCATATGATTAACAACTATATTGACTCAACACTAAACTTTTTTGTTTTAGAACTGTAGTTCTCCTAATGGCTTCACTTTCATCACAGAGTGGACAGAGACAATAAAGGATTTGTACATAATGTTAAATTCCAAATCAGGTTCTGTACATCAGAAGATACTGTCTTCTATTTGAATCATGTACATAAAAAAAAGGATAAAAACATTATTACATTTTCGTTTTTGAAATATAGATTTTAAACTTTTATTGACTATTCATAGGAATAAGGCCCATACACTTCAGAATATGCCAACCATACAAAATAAAATGGTATCAGTTTTTTTCTGGCTACAGCTTAATGGTTTGGCATATTTTAATAGTTGCAAGTCCAAAGAGTGTAAACTTTGGTTCAGGTTCAGTAAACCTGCCAACATTAACATCTCTGATCAGCTGGAACCACGCCAGAACCGCTCATATCTGTGAGAACCCAATGACCACACGGTCCACCTGGAGGTCAACTGAGCGCAGAGCGCGCACTGAGCCATGGGCACTTGCCCGGTCAATTTAGCCATGGGATTTAGCCTCACAGTAAATTATAGCTATCCATTAGCTTTGTAGGTTTTAGCTTGTAGATGCTCTCACGTTTCACGCGGCTATTGTCAAATATGAAAGCTACAGCCATCACAAAACTTGGATTAGTTTGGTGCACAGTGTCATGCACAGCTGCGTGCTGTAACTTTGTTGTTGTTGTGCAGACTAATGCATGAACTGCTACCGCTAGCTACTAAGTAAAAAGCAGTAAAAGTTCACATGTATACAGCGGTTTAACTTTCACCTCAGCGTGCGATGTCTCATAGGGTTCATCGCCCTCAGTGGTGCGTCTGTTGGAGCGGGGTTAGCGAGTCGACGAGGCTACAGTCAGCCGGTGGATGCGGGCGGCTGTTTCGCTGCCCAGGTGAAGTGGCTCACTCAGCCTGGAGCTGGAGGCTCCTACGGCTGCGGCCACGGGGAAAGTGGCATATTTGACGTAACAGCACCAGTGAACTTTTACAGCCTGTGCATAGTTTATTTACGCGTTACACAGATCTCTGCTCAGCGGCAGAATGAACTTCAGTGACAACATCTTCATAATGCGTAGTTTAGAACATGAAATCATACAAGCGTACTAGGAGGTCAAAATGCGTGTCCGCTACGCAAAATGCGTACATGTTAGCAGGTCTGCCTATCTGGATTTGTCATATGAATCCAAACATTTCCCACGGCGCCCCTGGACTTCCAAGGAAACTTTATTTATACCGCGTATTTCAATACTCAATACACCGCGGCACCCAGGTTAAAAACCCCTGGTGTCGGCTTCATAACAATCAGCTAAAAGACAACAAAAAGTTACCTCGTCTCAGGAAACTGGGCATGAAAATAATTTCCCAGTTGGCGTTCATGTGCAAGTGGTATTTACCATAATTACGAGAGCGCATGAGGGCTCATTAGCTCATTAGCACTGGTGTAGTCGGCAGACAGGGCGTACCCTCTAGCCTTTGGACTGAAAGTAACTCACGTCTGGCTGGTCTTTTCTCAAATGTGTCATAAAATAAAAAGAAAGCACTTGTACCACATATGGGCGCCTGGTTTCTTCACACATGTCCATAGCAATTCGGTCGGGTTTCTGTAGCCCCACACTGCCATCCACCAGCAGAAATGTCCTCGCCAAACTGGAAAAGAAAGCAGAAAACAGTTCCCATGTATGCTTGCGTATTCCTGCATATTCAGTCCGTTTCCTCATGAACTCAAAGCGCTTAGCCCCCCCGGCTGACGTCATGTTATAGTGCAATTATAAAATAGCATGTTTCTATTGTTTCAAGTGTTTGGTTTCCCTTTGTGCGAGCTGAGGATGAGACAAGGTGATTGGAAATAAGGGGATGGTTTGCTTTCATTTATTAATCTCTTACACCCCGCCTGAACCGAGCGCATTTTCTCCAGTTTGGCTTTACCCAAACTGAAAAGCTTCTCAACTGGAGAGCAACAGAGTAACACCTCATTTGAAAGCTAAGACCTACAAAAGTGATCGTAACATTTTTGTCTCGTTGTTGCTGCATTTTTGCAACTTTTTTGTTTTTTGGGGATATTGGTAAAGCCAAACAGGAGAAAATGTGCTCGGTTCAGGTGGGGATTAAGAGGTTAAAATATTCTGACTATATGCATATTTTCTCCATTATACTGGGTAGCATACTTAGTTCTTGTGAAGAGGTATGGCTCCACCATGTCCACAAATCAGTGGGAGCTCTGTGTCCATAACCTGGCATGTCCACAATGGTGAAGGATTTGCCCACTTTGAAAAAGTTCATCTTCTTCGTGTGTCCCTGAAGAAGAAGGAAACGGAACTATGAGCAGAGACATATATTTTGTGGATTTTTGAGAAAAAAAAAAATTACAATTTGAAACAGACAATTTACAGTGAGAGTGTCTATATCAGAGGTCACTAAATGGCGGACCTCGGTCCGGATCCGGACCCATGCGCCAGCCCATCTGGACCCGAACCTTGGATCCAAACTTTGGACCCGACCTTGAATCCCCTCAGACGAGCGGCTGCGTGTGCGCTCCCTCTCTCTCTCCCTCTCCCTCCGACTGCACCAGAGCGGTAAACTACAGCCCAGATGAATAGAAAGACAAAGTCCTACATCTTAGCTCCATGATACTTTTTACATTTTTAGAAATGGTTTCGAAATGACTGAAATACGGCTCGCTAAAAAAAACAAAAAACAAACAAAGACAAAAGCAGAGGGCGCCTTAATTAAATATGCGCGCACGATCGTAATGTGCAAATAGCGCGGCTGTTTCCCAATCAGCAGCAGTGAGCAGGTCTGAACCAGGACTAAACCTGGATTAAGCAGGGCTCAGTGTGTTGAACTGAGCAGAGGAGAAACACACACTGTCAGATATTATGTGCACATTGTGTATAATAGAGGCTATGCATTCTGCTTTTAAAAGCCAAAACTTATTTTAGAGCAAAAAAATAAAATAAAGCATTAACAGGATTCACTTATTCAAATCACAGTAATAGATTTAATAAAGTCTTAAAAATCCCCATAAAACCTTGAATTAACCCTGTATGTTCCAGACCTTTGACAGTTTTTTTTTTTCATTTCGGACCTTGGTGAAATTTAATTCGTGACCCCTGGTCTATATTAAAAAATACAAGGTGAAGAAGCCTAATTTCGCAGTGGGATAATGAACAAAAGTCATTGGATCCTTTCTCTTCCTTTACCAAATGTAAACACAGCGCTGGTGGAGACGCATGGATTGTTCAATTCAAGCACGGATTGAAAGGAGAAGCCAGTATTAAATGATTCAATATTTGTGAAGGAATTGCCCCATCCCTCGCCTGTGGTAAACAAATCTTTCAAGACAGTTTTATCATTGAATTAATTTTACTTTTAATCCAAAAGGAAATATGTGTCTGCAAAGGATTTACTACAAATGTGAGACACTTACAGGAGTTTTGGAGACTCGGACCTCGACCTCTGGAGTCAGAGAGAACAGAGCTTTGATGAGAGACGACTTCCCCACATTGCTCCTGCCGATGAAACACACCTGCCAAACATGGAACAACAAATGTAAGCCTTTTTTCGAAATGATTCAACTGCCAAATTCTTCTTTTCCTTTTCTTCGCAGACTTGTGTACCTCTTATGATTTTCTATTACTGAGAACAAATAGGCCTGAAACAACTCATAGGATTAATTGAAACTAGATTGTTTAAATAATCATCAACTAATTGATTCAAATAATCGTTACCTGGAATATAAAGACTTCAATAGACTGTGCTGAGAAAAGTGATTTCAGCACTGAGAAACTGCGGGAAGTACATTACAGTTTGTGTTTTTGATGATAAATCTATTCTGTCTGAATATATAATGTACAAACATTTTAGTTGAATGTCTCTTTTTAAAATCCTATATGAAAATGATTCCTGCAAGGGACGTTCATGGTTAACTGGTTAACTGTTACTAATTGCGTGATCGGTAAAGAGCCCTTTGCCCGGTTAACCATTATTGATATATTTTTGCCCAGGAGTGCTTCATTCTTACAAGTCTACTCTTCTACATAACATTATTATAGCCTACAAGATTTCTGACGTTTGGTGACACTTTTACTCTTTTAATCAACAGTTAACCGATTATTAACCTTTAAGGGCTCTGACTATTGGTTAAATAAAAATATGAAATTCCTGCAGCCTAGTAGAGATCAACTTATTTGCGGCCCTTGTTTTGTCAAAACGTTTTCATTTAAAAGACTCAAATCCACAACATGCATTAAAACTGCATCCGCACAAAATAATTGGAAACAAATATGCAAATAGGAAAGGGCTGTAAACTGACCTCTGGCTGTTTGATATCCGGAGCATGGTCCATCCTCTCCACGGAGGTGAAGTAATCGATCTGATGAGACGGTGAGGAACAGAAGAGCTTCTCTGCCCGGCTCATGTCCTCCACACTGGGGTGAAAGAGCTGGAAATCTGACCTATCCACCGCCCTGCGCTCAGAAAACAGAAGGTTCAATAACATGTAATGAGAAATCATTTCATTAGGTCATCAACAACAATTTGGCGTTAAAATGTCGTTAATGTCCTTACAGAGTTACTTTCTGCAAGTTAGGCAGTGTGCTTGGATTTCTTTTTAACATTAAGCATTGGGTTTTGATGAGCATACGAGCACAGTCTTTCTTCTATTTAATAACATTAATTAAAAAAATTATCATTTTACAACTCACCGATCGAGGTAGGGTTCCATGTAATTGAAGGGGTATAGAAAGTTTTGAGCTTTCTTTTGAGGTAGTGATGCCACTGATGTGAGAGAGGCCAACCTGTGGGCATTCCTTCGAGCAACAGTCCAAACTAGAACTCCAGGGAGGGCCCTTACACCCTGGATGTAATGATGACAAGGCATCTTCTATTATTTATACTCGACAGTTATGAGCCTCACAATTGTTGGTCCATAAACTTGTATCTCGTGGCTGCAGAACAAGAGAGAGCGAGACAATTGTGTGACTTGTCTGTAAAAGAAGTTCCTACTATCCTTTATTATCACATATATAGCTTTTTTACTACTAACAGTACCTCCCTCAACTATTATTTAATACAATAAAGACTAGAAGGAAATGTACACAAAAAACGAATATGTGTGATTTGCAGGTCAATCAATGTCAATGATAGCTACTAATGATAGTTGAAGCAGTTCGCTGACGTAAATGTCACATGGCTACTGCTTCATGCTAGCAAAACATTAGCATCGGGTTAACAATAAACCTATTTTTGGTTAAAAAAAATGCTAAAATAATCAATGTTTATGGCTCACCTAAACGCAACTCATTTCAGGGTGAAATAATCACACATTCAGCTTAGTTGGGCATTGTGTAAGCGTTGGTTGAAGGTGGCTTTCCTTCCAAAGTTTACTGCAGTCCTCCATGTTTTGTGCAGCGCTCAAATGTGTCCGACCAAATCCTGCAGCGATTTGGTTCTGCTATGGTTTCTACACTACATTAATAATAACTTTAAAAAACAAAAAACATACATATATACATATATATATATATATATAGCAACGACGAGTTTAAGATTAAAGTTAATGAGTCAAGATTAAAGTTAATTATGAATTAATTGAAGAGTTTTCGTTCCTGCTTACTTTTTCTCTTAATCCGGGTTTAATAATGTTAATAATGTTTTAACATTTACCTCACAAAAAGTGGGCGAGAAGTGGGTGGGATGAGCATGGCTAATATGATTGGCAACACAAACTAATTTTGATAGTATAACTTTTATTTACAGAGAATGATGAATAATCCAGCACAAACAAGGTTCTTTAAGAACTATAATAAAAATGCAAAGTCAAAAAACCTTTTTGATTCCAAAGGGCAAATCATTTGTACAGCAAATGCAAACCTCAGAACATTTCACAAACACATCACAGTTCTGTGTGTCAGTCCCAACCATATGCGTAAAATATGGGGAGTGTAGAGGGGTTGCAAACTTTATGAAAAGAGGGAAAAAATCCGAGGTACTTACAAAAAGTACTTTGTGTGGGAAAGTGTGGTATAAGTCTCTGAGAAACATTAACCTTTAGCGCCTCACAGTGGTGGCTTGACGTACAAGTTGTACTATTAGGTGCCGGGCTGGCACGAAAACCTATTGTTTTGTCCATTTTATTTTTTGATTTTTACACTGCTGGAGGCATATTTTGTTTCATTCACTAACATAACCGCTAACAAGCAGCCATTGCATTTTCCCACTGAACACATACACATTTACAATATATTATTTTCAATGCTAATATGTCCAAAAGAAAAAAAAGACCTCTTTTTATTTCATAATTGTAAGTGTTTGTTGTGTTGAGCTGTGTAAGTGTAATGTTAAGCAACAACTTGGAAATTGAACCAGATGAAGTCATGGGGGTTCATTCTTAATGCACAAGAATGACCCAAAACACAACTTTAAAGGCCCTGTACCCAGTTTACTTTACTGGTAGTGACATTAAAAACTAAAAACAAACAAACTTTCCATGTTATCGTAAAGTTTTTTTTTTTATCGTACGTGAGCTTGCAGGCGAGTCGAAAGTGACCCTGAGAGTTGTGAACGATGCTTATAAACCCATCCCTGTAAAGAATTGTTTCATTGTTGTCAGCAGAAAACAATGAAGGCCTTTCAGGAAAAAAAGAAGACGGTCGGCTGGGGTGGCTTGAACTTTCTGAAGAATGTTTGATTTCCAGTGTAAAAAGAGTGCTACTAGGATTTTTTGAGAAAACTAATTTTTCAATATTTGAAGATAGTTAAAAGATAGTTTGAAATGTGGCAAAATGTGATGAAATAAACGATGAAAGTGCAGCAGAAAAACTAAATAGTGGCAAAAATGAGATGAAAAAGAAAGTGAAAAAAGCGACGACAACAACAGGAAAAAGATCAGTTTTGTAAGTGTTTCAAATGAGGCGTTAATCTGGCCCATAGGCTGTAAGCTCAGTTCGAGAAGCTTTTAGATTTGGGTAAAGCTGAACTGGAGAAAGTGCAGGGGGTAAGAGGTTAATATCCTGAAGTAGCAGCGTATGAGCAGTCACCGGCGACGGACAGTGCTCGTCTCAATACTGGGTGTTTTTACCGTTGTGCGTACTCCTCTCCACACTGTTCTCACTGAGCTCAAAGCCACCGTTGTCCAAATCCAAATTCTGCCGTTTGCCGGTCTCTGCCTCGTTTATAAATGATGTAACCTGGAAAAGACAGTCTTTTAATGGAGTTACCTGTCTATAAGGATTATATTAAAGTTGACTTGTATCGAAAGCAGGTCAGAAAAAAATGTTATATCTTTAGATCCAGGCTTTGATGCTGTTGGTCCATGGAACAGCTTTAAAGGAAGTGACTTGGTTGTTTCAGCTCAAATTAATATTTTTGTCCAATTTTTATATTACTAGTATTTTTCCTATTTCCCAATTTTTTTTTGCAAATTATTTACCCAATTTATTCCCCATTTTTTTAACACAATTTGCCTGATTTTTGCCACAATTTCCCCCCAAATTATTCCCCAATTTTGTTATTGTAAAGTTACATATCTTCCATACATTATTGTTCTGTTTTCTGGTTCTAGACGACAAATATTTTAGTATAGGTATCGGAAAAAGTTCAGGTATTGGTATCAAAAACCAAGTGTACCGGTATTGAGGAAAAAAAAAAGTAACATACTGTAGATGATATGCAACAAAAGAGCGACGAAAACATGAGAAAAAAAAAGATGGAAAAGTGACAAAAATGGGACAAAAACATAACAAAAAAACTCAAAAAGGTTCATTAATTATTGACGAACATGAGAAAACATCACTAAAACCTGCACTAATGTGTTTTGATCCAGATAAAACTATATGCTTTGTGTCCTTCACTGAAAATACTTCATAATAGTGAAAATATTTCATTTCCAAACAGTAAAGTCACTGATGAAGAGCATGTACGAGTGAGGAGAGTCAGAGCGGAGGACGGAGGTCAGCTGGTCCGCTCAGATTTCAGATTTCCTCGCTGTTAGAAAACAGCTTGTTTTAGCAGAGAGCTAACGTAAAGCTAACAGCTAGCAGCTGATGCTACCTCGTCCACTCAGTTACCCTTTCCCACATGCAGCATCATTAGTTGATTCAGATTCCCCAAACCGATTTGATTCGAATCACCCCCACCAGTGACGTCATCTGACACCATCCACACCCACCGTGTCTATATCTGGAGGGTGTGACCCACCACTGACAACAGCTCTGAGGAAGCTGTCAGAATGGACAGTTAAACTGTCAGCTCTTTTTTTTTTCAAAGTAAGTCCAGTTGTGTTGATTCACCCTTTTTGAGCCGGATTAACTACCTGAATGATTGAGAAACTACATTGTTTGATTCGATTCGCTATTCACTAATCAATTTGATTGATTATCAATTCAGTTAAGGATATCACGCAGTACCAATTTGACTTGGATATGGAAGACATCCTCAGAAGAACTAATGCTGCAAATAGTCGAAACTAACTTGGTAAATTGGTAAAAATATGAATATTTACATTAAGAATTAAACTCCTCTTCTGTTGTCCACGGCAAGATCTTTGGAAATAAATCACTAAATCTTTGTTTGGAAGAACTGCGGGACAAGGCAACATGTGCGCAAAAGCCGTTTTATATCCAGGGGGAGCTATTTTTTACTAGTTTTTGCCACGCTGTAACTTTGTTTCCTGGTGGGCTAGCCCTCAAAATGTCTACTACTATCTCATTTAGTTCCGTAGTTATTGTCGATTGAAAGAAACATAGTTCTATTTCATATGTTGCTTCAGCCCTTTAGGCTTTCGCTGATGCATAGTCTCTCGGAAGCTCCGCTTCCCGCCTGAGAAGATCAAACGATCTACCGCTCCAATCACCGTCAGAGCCTAGCACAGCCCTAGTCCTATAAAAGGGGGCCTAGCCCACTGCTCTTCTCCTTTTTCTCTCAGCTCTTACGCTCTTGAGAAGAATTTATCTACAATCAAGATTGAAGACGGACAAGACTCACCGCAGAAGATTGCCGCTTGAAGATTTCGTCACCCTCCGGTGTCAAGCGGTTCTGCGGTCCCTGACCGGTCATCCTCCACCGCACAGACGAGGACTTTTCCCCACGCGGTTCACGCTCCCAGGGGAGATGCGCGAACGCCGCCGAGGCCTTCAGAAGCAGACCTCTCGGTTTGGGGCGGACGGAACTTGGCAACTTCCGATACAGGTCCCTGGTGCCCGGGCCCGGTCGCGCCCAGGTGGACCTTCCTCGCTTCAGGTCCCAGCCTGCGTTAGCCCGCTGACTAAACGCCAGGTGCGAATGGTCTTCCTCTCTGCTAACATCCAGTGTAGGATTGGCTGAGTGCTGTGGCGTTGCAGGACGGTATCGGGGCTTCCCTTGCCGTCCTCTCCTCCTGGGACTAGCGTGGAGTCATCTTTTCCCTCTGAGCGGGACAAAGTTGATGCTGACCATGCTGAGCTTGCATCTATGCTATCGATGCTAACGCGGCTCGAGCAGCACTAGCCTGTCGTCATTTGCGGGTAGGCTATCGACACTCAGGGGAACGGAGAAGCGTCCTCCCCTGATCCTGTCGCTTTCCGCCTCCTCACTCTTCGGTCCTGGTTAATGAAGTCCATCACCGAGTCCTGCCCTGCTGGATCTGCACCTGCGGCTGCAGCGTCATACACCCGCTGTATGAGTGTCAGCGCAGAGAGTTCCGAGACGCTACTCTCTGGCTGTATGTACCGGGTTCTATGGAAGAGCTTGTGTGTCAAAATTCTTGACAAACTTCTCTGATCAACTGCTTGACAGGTTCGAGCGGGGAGCAGTAGCTTGATAACGCCGTTACCGCGCATATGCCATGACGGCACGCCATGTGCGCCGGGTACTATGGAGGTACTTCTGTGTCAACAACAACAACAAAAAAATTAAAAAAAATTTTTTTTTTGACAAACTCCACTTATCCACTGCTTGACAGGTTCGCGCGTGGAGCAGGAGCTTGATGACTACCTGTTACCATGACAGCACACCATATGTGCCGGATGTTATGGAAGGGCTTTTGTGTCAAAAAAAATTAAATAAAAATTCTTGACAAGCTCCGCTCATCCTCTGTTAGGTCAGGTTAGAGCGTAGAGCAGCAGCAGACAGCGACGTGCTGGGTTGGTCGCCTGTCAGAGTAAAGAGCACGCTTCTGTCCCTATCTCTGATAACAGCGTGAAGAGATCGCTTGTTTTCAGTGCCTCAACGACAGTTGACAGCGGGGCTCAGGTGGCCTCACTTGTCGAAAAAGCTCGTCCCTCTGCAAAGAGCACGCTTCTGTTTATATCTCTGATAACAGCGTGAAGAGATCGCTTGTTTTCAGTGCTTCTAAGACGGCTGACAGCGGGGCTCGGGCGGCCTCACTTGTCAATAAAGCCCGCCCTTCTGCTCGCACGGTGGCCACAGGCGTGCACGTGAGGCCTTCTGCGGCCTTCTACGGCCTTCTGCGGCCTCGAGCTCGGCCCTGCCTCTCGTTTAGGCCCACACGCTGGCCTGAACGATGATTGGCCCAGTGTCACAGCGCGCGCCGCGGCTCCGCCCCCTCCTTGCCTGCGGTCTGCGGACCTGGGAGAAGTTGGTCGCGATGAATTATTCCCTCAGCCACGTCACCGGGCGGCGTCGGCTGACGGGCTTCTCATTGGCCGCGCTGACGATGCTCGTCCTCGGGCTTATTTACCTGCTTATACTCGGGGAAAACGCAAGGCAATTCTTTCCCCGTCTCCTCTATTGGAGACGGCAGCAAAAAGGATATTTCCTTCACAACCCTTTCCGCGAGGGCCCCCCACGTCACGACTCATCCCCAGGAGGGGAGTCTGTGGGCAGGCCCACGTCTCCTCTCTCCCGCGGACCTGGAGTTCTGCCTCTGACAGTGTTCTACCAGGTTTGGAGGGCTCTCCAGGAGGAGGTGAGCTCTCTGCTTCAGCGCGGAGCTATAGCAGAGGTGGATCCGCTCAGGGCAGGAACAGGGTTTTATTCTCCCTACTTCCTCGTCCCCAAGAAAAGTGGGGGCGTCCGGCCAATTTTGGACCTGCGCGTCCTCAATGGCTGTGTCGCCAAACGGCCGTTTCGCATGCTCACAGTCAGGCTACTGCTGCAGTGCGTCAGGCCCGGGGATTGGATGACGTCCGTGGACCTTATGGACGCTTATTTCCATATTCCCATTGTCCCGGAGCACAGGAAATTCCTCCGGTTTGCAGTACAGGGGAGATGCTTCGAGTATTGCCGCCTTCCGTTCGGCTACTTGCTGGCCCCACGCACTTGGAAAAAGTGCGTGGAGGCGGCTCTGGACCTGCTCCGTCGTCAGGGTCTCCGTATACTGACCTACCTCGACGATTGGCTGATCCTGGCCCCCTCTCCAGGGGAGGCGGAGGACCATACAGCCAGAGTGCTAGAGCACATCTCCTGTCTGGGCTTTGTAGTCAATCACGACAAGAGCCAACTACAACCGACCCAACGGCTCCAATATTTGGGGCTAGTCCTGGACTCCAGACACTCGCTCTCACTGGAGAGGCAGGCGGCGATTGTGGACTTGGGTCGGGCCGCAGTGGAACGGCCTCAGATTCGCCCTCAGCGGATCCGCTCTCTACTGGGCATGATGGCGGCAGCTCACCCGGTGGTGAAGCTGGGCCTATTGCATATGAGGAACCTCCAGAGGTGGTTTTCCCGTCTCAGAGGGATGTCGAGGCCGGTGCGGGTTCCCCCGGCAGCTCGGAACAACATTGCCTTCTGGCTGGTCCGCAGTCGGCTCCGAGAGGGAGTACGACTGGGTCTAGCGGACCGTCATGTGGAAGTATTCACAGACGCCTCCCTGACCGGTTGGGGCGGCGTGCTGGGTCATTACTCTGTAGGCGGCGTTTGGTCCCTACCTTTGAGACACATCAACCTCCTGGAGATGGAGGCGGTGCAGAAGGTGCTCCTGCACTTTGCAGCCAGTCTGAAGGGTCAGCATGTGCTGGTCCGGACGGACAACACCACTGTAGCTGCATATCTGAACAGGCAGGGGGGACCAGGTCTCCCCCTCGCCACAGCCTAACGGTGGAAATCCTACTGTGGGCGGACACTCACCTAGCCTCGCTGACGGCCCGCCACATCCCCGGCGAACGCAACGTGGGCGCCGACAGAATGTCCAGGGGAGGCGCCCTGCGGGACGAGTGGAGCCTGGCTCCAGTCGTCGCGGCGGAGGTTTGGCTCCGGTTCGGCAGACCGATAGCCGACCTTTTCGCAAGTGCAGAGAGAACGGGTGGACGCTTTGGCTCGTCGGCCATGGCCAGTAGGCCTCTTGTACGCCTTCCCCCCTCTCCGGCTTATGGCGTCCCTACTTCACAGGGTGAGAGCGGAACAGGCCCTCATTCTCGTGGTGGCCCCGGACAGCCCGAGTGCCAGGTGGTACCCGGACTTGGTGGAAATGGCCCTCGCCCAACCATGGCCCCTTCCAGACCGGCCCGACGCCTTAGTCCAGGCCGGGGAGCCCTCCGATCACGCCCGGTTCTGGGACACCGGCTCATGGTTTGGAAGCTGAGAGGGGGAAGCTACTCTATTTAGTCCTTCCCCCCTCGGTGGTGGCTACGATCCAGGGAGGTCGGGCCGCATCCACGACCCTGGCCTCGGCTAAGAGATCTGGCGATTTGTGCGCACTTTCCGTGCATCCGTCCTGCTTGTCTCTCCCTGCCGACGACGATGGTCTAATGGAACTATGGCCCAACCCGGCCTTCCAGCCCAAAGTCATCACGACCTCCTTCAGGTCCAGAGTGATCAGGGTGAGACCCTTCTTCCCTCCTCCGCATGCTTCTGTGGAGGATGAGCGTCGTCACAGCCTCTGTCCGGTGAGGCTGTGCGCTGCTATTTGGATCAGACGGCTGGCTTCAGACGGACAGACCAATTGTTTGTTGGATTTGGAGCCAAAAATCGGGGTGCCCCCTTGTCCCCCAGCGTTTGGCCCACTGGGTTTGCCTCGCCATTCGCATGGCTTACGAGGCGCAGGGGCTGCCGCCGCCGGTGGTGGTCAGGGCTCACTCCACACGTGGAGTGGCGCTGTTTCGAGGCACGTCGGTGGAGGAGATCTGCCGAGCGGCCTCTTGGTCCTCTTCTTCAACTTTTGTGCAGTTTTACCTGCTGGATGTCGCCTCCGACTCTGTCACCCATTCTGTTTTGAGTGGTGGCGACCTTAGCTCCCAGCGGCGCACTTGAGAGTGGCGGCCTGGCTGGGGTGTGTTGGGTGTGTCCGGTGCTCTTGAGAGAGGCGGCCTGGGATACACCCGCTATCAGTATGGTCGGTTTGGGTTCCTCGGGCGCTCTTGAGAGAGGCTGCCTGTCTAGAACTGACCATTATTCCTTCCTGGGGGTGCTGGCGCTCTTGGGAGAGGCGGCCTTACCCCCCACGTACTTTAAACTGGACGCCCCCAGCCCCCCGCTGTTGGCGGCTGGGGTGGCGTCCCCGTTTTCTCTTTGGTGAGAGTCTGTGGTACCTTGTATGGTGACTGCACTCCTCACCCGGCCTGTGGGCTTGTGCCTTGCCGACACGTGGGTTGTCGGTGTGCATGTCAGCCCCGGGCTCGCTCCAATCACTTGAGTCCATGCCTGCTGGGAGTACATCGGTCTCCTGGGCTTCGCGATGGCTTATGCATCAGCGAAAGCCTAAAGGGCTGAAGCAACATATGAAATAGAAACCCCAGTTACCTAATGTAACTACGGTTCTATGAATATGTTGCGAAGCCCTTTAGCTTCAGGCCCAGCAGGCAAGTCCTCTCCTCCGACGGCTGAGTTCAAAGGAGAAGAGCAGTGGGCTAGGCCCCCTTTTATAGGACTAGGGCTGTGCTAGGCTCTGACGGTGATTGGAGCAGTAGATCGTTTGATCTTCTCAGGCGGGAAGCGGAGCTTCCGAGAGACTATGCATCAGCGAAAGCCTAAAGGGCTTCGCAACATATTCATAGAACCGTAGTTACATTAGGTAACTGGGGTTTCATGCAGTCAAACACGACCGTAGAATCGATTTAAGAGTTTTTTGAATCATATTGGGCTATTCAAAAGAGAATCAATTCAAATCGATAAATCAATAGTACTGGATTGTATTTTTGCTTGTTTGTTTTAGCCTATGACCAGTTTTATGTTATGGTCAATTATACTGTGTTGTAATAAATTTAGAAAAATTAAATATGGCCCGCGCCTCATTTTCTATAAAAATATATATTTTTTGGCATTACCTGCGGTGCGTTCGCACCGGAATCGCGCCTCTTTGCGTAACAGTGTGCCTCCAGCCTTGCTAGCATCATCTCCTACAGCCCGGGCTCAAATGAAGACATGACTCTGTAAAACGGTGTAAACTGAGAAAACAGGAGGCTTCTCATTGGACGGACTGACAGATTATCTAAACCGAAGCATAAGGACAGTGTGCATCGTGTTTTTGGAGTTTTGTTCGGATTATCCCATGCAGAAGCAGGACTCTTCACGGTCTGCGGTAGATGGACAACATGTTTCCCTGTCGTATTCATCGGTGCAAAGGGCTTGACCAGCTACTTTCAGGTAAGGAACACCAGTTCAGTTGTGGATGTTTGTAAAGCGGATGATGAAGCTCATGGTGCGTGAGTTTTGGGAAACTGCACCGGCAGCACTCGTGTTCAACCGGTCAACACACTAAACCTCGCTATCTGGGCTCTAACTTGACTAAATAACATAGGAATCATTAATCTGACAGCTGCATTTTCTTCCTTTCTCCCCTGACTTCATTCGATACGTCTTTGTGGGAAATGTACAAGCGCAGAGATGCTCTTTGTGAAGTTAACAGGTAAAAGAGAGGCTGAATATGTGGATGAACGCTCCATCTCCAAGGAGCGCTTCTTTCACTTTCTTCATAAAGCGCGAGGTCTGGACAGAACAGCTCATGTGTTTGGTCAGCGTATGTCCCCTTAGCTGAGAGGAGCAGTGGCTGAGCAGGAGTTAGTCATGTTGTTTGAGATGAACTGGTCTCACATGTAACTCTTATTCTGTATTAGGCCTTTGGTCTGGTTTATGGGAGTTAATCCTGCCATATCCCTGATATATCATGTTTTGCCCTGGTTTAATCCTGGTTTAGTTCTGAGTAGTCCTAGTTTTTTTATTAGACTTTTTAATATTCTGTATTAAAGAGGGGGTATTATGCTTTTTTCAATCACATAGCACCAGTCTATAGCATATTACAATGATGACGTAACCTTCTGTTGGTCTGTATATGCAGTAAATTAAAATAACTGCCTTGAATAAAATTGCTCTCTCAAAATGACGTCTTGAAATAGGCCTCTGTCTCTTTAAGAAGCTTTCCGACACGCCCCCTTCAGCACACTGCTGTGGCATTTAAACAACACTACTGTGAGGGGAGGGGCTCTGCTGAGCTGAGGAGCAGTGGTTGGTGGCTTGGATGGTGACGAAAGGTCCAGAGGCGTCTGTAGGAGGTGGGGGCGTTCCTAGGAGGACTGAGGCATAGCTACACCTAAAATGGCTGCCGTCTAAGTTTTTACTGATTACTCAAAAATATGTGAATGAGCCAAGGCAACACTCTAGGCATGTGTTTAATGAGGGAATGACATAATAACATGATATGAAGCTTGAAAAAGTCGATTTTACATAATACCCCCCTTTAATATGTTATTGCAATGTTTTTAAAGCCTTAACATGTTGGAATATAATACAATTATTGTATTAGCAGTTATTAGGCCCAATTCTATTCTATTCAAGCATTGATGATAATAAAATACTCATTTATTTATCCCAAAAATATGAATACGTTTGGTGGCGACTGACCGGCCCAGTGGCCAATGACCTCCGACAGATCTGGCCCAGTGAAAAAAGTAATTGAAGAGCCCTGCTCTAGAGGCTCTGTGACCTACAATTGTGATTCATGTTTCCTTGGACCATAATTGAAGGTGGTGATTTTAAAGTTAATTTGTAGACAAACTACTGCAATGGCTGACATTTTATTCTCAATGATATGTGTCTGTGGACCCAAATCATAATGTATATAAAGAAACTGTGAGCCAATGAATGTTTGAAGCATATTTATATTTCAATCTCGATTCTTTCAAGGCACAATTGCAATTAGTGCAATGCAAAAGCAAAATATTCCTTTTCGACTGTTAAACCAGTAAAAAGTGCAATGTTAAAAGTTCTTGTAAGTAATAACTCTTACCTCTCAATAGTCATAAAGTAATGCTTAACATACGCTTCAACTAAATCAATGTGTAAAAAGTTTGGTGTAGATAAAGTTTATCCAGGTGCCAGAGAAAAGGCTGAAGTTATGGAGAAGCTGTATTGTCCACAGGACCAATAATGCAGTGGTACATGTAGTAACATAGCCTCCAGCCCGCTGTAAACCATAAACCTGAACTTAGGATGAGATGACCTGGGCCCTCTGATATGACCTGGACCCTTTGATGTGACCATGAGAAACGCTATAGCATTGGTGCAATTTCTATAAGGTTTATAACATTTGAAATATAAAGGTTTACTTTATTAGGATTTTATCCCATCCTTCACACCAACTTTATTTTTAAAGCATTTAAAACTATACAGTTTTGCCATTGTCATAAAACAATAGAAGAATGAATAAACAGTCTTAACACAAGATGCAAAGTCCGGTAAATACAACACAATACAGTCAAACAAATAAAAGAAAAGAAAAGAAATCCAGTAGTGCAAATAACATAAGGAAATCTGAAACACCACTCACTCAGTGATTGAAAGCCTGCAAGAAAAAAAAAAAAAAAGTTTTATTATTATTAAGTTTATTCTGTACATGGCCAGTATGTTGTGGACAGATCTTTGATAGACTACCTGCCCTGCCCTGGTGATCATTCTAATAGTAGACAAGAACCAGATTGATATCAGTGCCAATAACATTAATGACATCAATGACATCAATTTGGAATCATGCCAGCTTAAATTGAGGAGGCTGCACTTTTAGGGCAGCATTTGCTGATGATTGGATCAAGCACACCGCAAATCAGATAGTTTAGTTTAGCTTTGAAAAATGTAAAACGTTGTTAATCAGTCTATCCATTTAGTTCAAACCACTTTTGGTTTGGGTTCAATCAGATCAGCGGGAGCAGCACAAGATAGTTTCTCGTGTTTGTGTGCGAATTAACAAATAGCACGAGAATTCATAGAGGAAAGTTATGATAATAGGACTCAAATACACAAGCTGAGGAGAGAACAGTGCTTTGCTATATTTGCAGCAGCTACTTGGCCATTAGTTGCACATTGTTTGTTTTAAAAATAATTTAGTCTATTGACTTTATTGGACTGGACAGTAGCGAAAGGGAGTGAAGATCGTGTAGAGACACTCACCAAAGCGTCTGGCATAGGTGCTATAGACTCATCCACAAGGCCTTTACGGGCCACAGACATTTCAAATTAGAACAATAAAATGCAAGTTTTTTTTACATTTTTGCTCAATTTGGTCAAGGTTTGCCGATGTAAATGAGACCACGCTATGCAACTTGAACCTAACTCCTGCCTTCATTCTTCTAAGTGGAGAGACAATGAATGTACTCTCACCCGTTTTGAAGAATGGTTAGAGTGTTTAATAATGAAGCATGAATAATAGAGTGGAGCCATCACAGAGCAGGCGTTCATGTGCGGCAGCAGTTTAAAATAGCCAAGTGCCAACGCTCAGCCTTAACTCACTGTGGATATAATGAACAGGACTGAGGAGAAGTGACAAGAGAGAGAGAAGAAGGAAGGAAATGTGAGCTATACCTCATTTTCTGGGTGTTGTATCTACATGTTACCCGGGCCCGATGGGGGAACAGCAGGGCTATTCTACGGAGGTTTTGGGAACAGTGGAGCTGGCAGTCCCTCTAGACTCAGATAAGAGCCACTGTTCCCTGCATGCTCACTGACTCCTCAGATGCCTAGCCTCAAATCCAAACCCTAACCTTAACCCGGCCTTAATCAAGCCCTAGAACCCTTAACCTTAGCACTCACCCTATAACTCGGTACCGGAGAATATTAGGCCTCGTCCACACGTAGCAGGGCATTTATAAATCCACTCTCCGTCTAGAAAAAAACTTGAGTCCACACAGCCTTGTTTAAAAAAAATCCATCCACACCTAACTGCATATACTGTAAGTATATTCATAGTTAAAATATCTTCACTAGTTTCTGCACAGCACATTCATTATTTTTTGGCAGCTGTATAAACAAGGGTCCCAAATGCACCGCTATAGTTTTACAGACCTGCCTACCAATTGTGAGACAACCAATGAATTTGGCCATTTTTTGTGTGACCTTCTGTCAGATTAATAGTAGCCTACATGGTGTGAGCTACAGTACTTTCCTAACAATACTGACCTCTGATCGTATGACTGTAGACTGTCCTTGCACGTAATAACTCCAATAACGGCAGCAAGGACCGTGACATTCGTCTCGACATTCCTCCGGGAGGACGACTTCATCTGAAAGTTCTCCCAAAACCGTTGTTGCCATCTTCTGCATGTTGGATGTGGGGTGGTTATCTGGAGTAAAATAGCCGATTGTAAAAAGATGCTTTTTCAAAGCTATGTAATCTGGGAGCGAGTGTGATCTCAGTGATTTGCTGAAGGGCGTAATTAATAGACGGCATAAACGAGTTAGAGAAATGCCTACTATGACACAGGAACAAGCTGCAGGAAACCTTTTCAGTAAATATTAAACAAGGAAGGGATGGCAATGCTGTTTCTTATTCAAAACCAACAAAAGAGCAGAAGAAAACACTGTATCAGTCGGCGTGCACACCATCTTTAATGTTTTGGAAGAGGGTGGTGACAGCTTTCGTCTCTTGGTCCGTGAGTGGACCGATAGTGGTAAAATTGGGAAATGATTGGCTGTGTGAGCAGCTGCCCAGACAGTTCTTCTTTGAACAGAAAGAAGAAGCGTCTGTACACAGGCCGTGTGTGTGTGACGTCAGAGCAGACAGAAACCTTCGTTTTTAGGGACAGACCTCTGCGGTTTGGTGTGGATGATAGACCAAATCGTAGGAAAATATCTTTGTTTTGTGAGATACCCTGCTACATGTGTACAGGGTCTCAGGCTGATCCCATACAGGGAGGCTCAGAAGTAGACTCACAGTTGTTTTAATCTGGGAATTTTTAATCTTTTCAAACAGTTTATTGTTCGTGGTCATTTTGCTAACCTTGCCTCCAAGCTGAATTCACGCATAAGCAACTTCTTGTGCTGCTCACGCCGAGCTGTTTGAACCCGAACCAAAAGTGGTTTCAACTAAATGGATACTCATTAACAGGGCGATGACGAAAAACCCCAAGTTAGAGCTACGCGGCTAGGCTACTTTACACACACAGGCAACAATTCTTAAAACTAAAGATTCATTTTAGCATTTGTAAACCCGGAAGTAGTATCAACGCCAAAAACAACTAGCCACATCAGGCTAGCTTCTGCAACCCCTGGTTCCTGAACGACATAAAATGTGCTTGCAAAGCTAATTCCTGTGATATTGTCTATGATTTTTATGACTGTAGAACATTATGAGCATTGAACTGTGGCTTTGGCTTCATCCAGTTCTTGCTTCACTAAAACTGTTAGTGTTAGTTCTGCCCAACATGTCCAACTGTAACTGTACAAGTAAATGTACATAGATATTATTCAACAAATTTGACTGTGTAAGCTGTCTTTTGGGCCACCCTGTATCATAACTCATGCACTGTAGGCGAAATGCAATCATACAAATCATACGACAGACATTATCCTAGTCTGGCCAGCTTTCATGAAGCTTTGATGAAACTTTCATTACGTGGGTCTGAGGTCGTAGTCTAAAGAAAAGGAGCCACGGCCAAAGATAGTGCACGTTTTAGATGGGGTGAACCTGATGAACTGACTGATTTCGATTTGGTGCTGTACGTGTTCCGAGTGTGATGGGGGAGTGATGACAAGACTGTGTTATAGATGAGGAAAAAACAATGATTGACCTGCTGTGTTTTTAAAGAGCGTGTAGTGGCACGAGCGGTCCGTTGCCACGGAGTACGGTGACAAAAACCTCAGATAGTGACCTAAATTTAGTTTGACAACGCCACCCTGGGATTTCAGGTCCAGGGAACCTGGATAGTACATAGAATTAACACACAATTGGAATTTCACCCCGCGAAGGCCACGCAGGTTCGAAAGAACTGAGAGGAACGACAGACAAATAAAATCAGTTTACATTACTTTTATTTCTGAATTTGAAAATACTAGGTTACAAAAAGCTTTTCTTGTTAAAATAATTTTAGTTATAAAGAAGTTTAAAACACACTCTCACTCAGTCGCACCACTCACTCAAACACTCACCCAAATCAAATATGCAAACACAAATAAAGCAAAATGTCCTTTAAAACTGCTGCATCGGGCTTGGGAACACCAGGAGCTCAGTTACCTGGGATAAAACTTCTTGGTGCTTTTAACACCGTTTGGAGTCCGTATTTTAATTCGACACGCAATAGAATGTCTATTTCCGAGCCACTCCCGAGTGGAGGTTCTAGCCCAAAACGATGACCATGAGTGAACGGAAAACTCGACCCAGTCCTATGTAAAATAATTAGAATTTAGTGACTAAATAATGTGGCAGAAACCACAGCGCAGAGGTAGTACTTACCTATGTAGCACTCAGGAAACCGCACGACACAAAGCAGCGGAGATCAAAGGCCGTTTGCTGTGTCCGTGCTCCTCGCACTGGCGTTACTAAATGGAGAAGCAAGGTGTAAGGCCTCGCAATAGGCCAAATAGATAAAACGAAATATATTAAATAACCGCTTACCGGAGACTGAAGTTGGTAAGGCGCAGGGCGTTTTACACGCCGAGATGGGGAGCCAACTGATGGAAGCGGAGCCACACGCTGATGCCAAGGTCCGACACTAAACACCCCAGCGTTAGAAATATTCTGACTAAAGGCCATACGGTTAAGTTGTAAACTTACCCGTGATTACGACGAACCGCAATTCGAAGGTTGCACAAGGCTTTTGAGACTCTAGCTTGTTTTGACTTTACAGCGAAGATGGTTAAATTATCCGTGGCTCCGGTCCAGCTCCTCCGTGGCACACGCAGGGACGATCAGAGGCAAAGAAAAGGAGAGGCCGCACACCTGCAGACATTTCCTTAATCAACGCTCAGGCGCAGCGTGATTGGGCTGCCAGCGGGGCAGGGCCTACCACTACATTCTTACCCCCCACTTGGATCGTCGACCCGACGATCGGCATGGACTAATACCATGGCCGAAGAACGGCTGAAGCAGAATTTGATACCGGATTTTGACTGTCTAGCGTTGAACGTGGCAGATTATGTGGATTGGGGTGGCGACCAGCGGTGGAACGTGACGACTTTCTCGCACCTGAACCATCTAGATCAGCCGTCGAAAGCAGCCCAAAACCAGAAGACGGTCCAGCAACTGGCGTTTCCATCTCTACAATACATGCATGTCTTGGGGCCAGCAAAGGAGGCTGGGAATCAACAGACCGACGAGGGGCAGGCCCCAGTTCGGGCGTACCCTCGGAAGCAACGTACCACAAATCCTCGTCATACGATGACTCACTGGGTAAGTTCTGTGGTGAGACAAAAAATGAACGCTCATTTTGAGCTTCGGCAGATGGATTCACTCCAACAAAGGCCTTTATCAGAGAGCGATTAACTTGTTTAACTCTAGTCTGGTCCTGCACTGGAGCAATGGTATAAACTGATCCTCCCTCTGATGGAGCTCTTATAACAACATGCGGCACAGAGGACCACAAGTCTTGGATTTTACAACGACCCCTCACACCAGTGTTGCGCACCAAAACCATTTGCCCTTCCTTCAAAGGCCCATCATGCACATGTTGATCATGTTGGTTCTTTCGACGTTGGGCTGCTGCCCTCAAGCGTTCTTGAGCTCCATTAAAAGCCAGCTGCAGACGAGTTTGGTGCTCTAAGATCCATTCATGGGGATCGCCAGCAACAGGATCGCTCACTTGACCCAAAAGAAAATCGACGGGGAGTCGGGGTTCCTGACCGAACATTAAGTAAAATGGCGACTCACCAGTTGACTGATGGGGTGTGGTGTTATAAGCATACAAGATTTGTGGTAGACACACACACCAGTCACGTTTCCGGGACGCTGGCAAAGTGCGAAGTAAATTGTGCAACGTACGATTAAATCGTTCGCACTGGCCATTCCCAGCTGGATGGTATGGTGTTGTACGCGATTTTGCAACCCCATAAAGTTCACAAAGCTGTTGCATCAGCAAACTCTCGAAACACCTGCCCTGGTCCGAATGGATCCTAGCTGGGACTCCGAATTTAGAAAACCACTCCGACACAAGTACTCGAGCCACCGTAAGTGCCCGTTGATCTCTCGTTGGGACGGCAAGAGTATATTTACTGAAAACATCTGTGATGATGAGCACATTTTCCACTCCATTCTGTGATGGTTCCAACAAGGTGAAATCCAGTGCAATGGTTTCATTTGGGCGTGAAGCCAGGAGATGACCCATCGGTGCCCGAGCTGGTGGACGAGAATCTTTGGCGACCTGACAACGCTCACACTGACGGCACCATTCACTCACTGCCTTGGACATCCCGGGCCAGTAACAACGGGATCGGAGCAATGCCAAGGTCCTTTCTACACCCTGATGGCCGTGCTCATGATGCACCTGAGTCAACACCTCCTCTATCAACGCAGCTGGTAACAGAAGTTGGAATATGGCTGCACCGCCATCTGGACGGAAGACCTTTCGATACAACAACCCGTCACTCTCAACTAAACGGTCCCACTGCTGGAGCAAGACTAAAGCAGAAGAAGAAAGATTTCTCCGCTCCTCGCGGTTGGGCCGTACCTTCGCCCTCCAAGAGGACATTACTTCCTGGATAACTACATCACTCTCCTGAAGTGCGCGAATGTCACAAGAGGAGTGGCCAGGCAGGGCCGACACGGTGGCTTGAGTGGCCTCTACCCGTTCAGGGCCACTCAACCTTTGCAGGGTGTGAGGAATAAGCGCGCCTGGAAGCATTCCAGCAAGCTCCTGTGAGCGAAAGACTGGTTGTCGGGACAAAGCATCCGCATTCTGATTACTTTTACCAGACCTGTACCTCAACTCAAAGTCGAAAGACGCGAGTTGTGCAGCCCAACGCTGCTCAACAGCTCCAAGCTTTGCTGTCGCAAGATGACTAAGCGGATTGTTGTCGGTGTAAACAACACACTTATGACCTAACAAATACTCTCTGAATTTGTCTGTCATTGCCCATTTAAGGGCGAGCATCTCGAGCTTCATTGAGCTGTAGTTCGACATGTTGCGTTCTGTAGGACGCAACCCACGACTCGCATATGCAACTGGTCTAACCTTTCCTTCGTGCTCTTGGGAAAGCACCGCTCCAAGACCACTGTGGCTCGCGTCAACCTCTAAAATGAAAGGACGCGAAAAGTCTGCATACGCAAGCACTGGTGCACTGGTCAACTTTGCCTTAAGGCCGTCAAAGCTCTCTTGACACTCCTCAGTCCAAATCTCACTGTCACACTTCCCTGCTTTCTTTGACTTCCCTGTCAACGCCGCAACTCTCCGATGCAGCGGTGCTGCCAACCTTGCGAAACCCTCAACGAAACGACGATAATAGCTTGCGAAGCCTAAGAAAGAGCGAAGCTCCGTTACGGATGTGGGCGTCGGCCAATTTGCCACACATGCAATTTTCGCAGGGTCTGTAGAGACACCTTTGTCAGAGATGACATGACCCAAGTAACTGACCTCGCGCTTCAAGAAACTACACTTGCTGAGCTTGACTTTTAAACCCTCATGATGGAGCCGTCCCAGGACACAATCCAGCCGTTGAAGGTGCTGTTGAACATCAGCGGAAAAGATGATGATATCGTCCAAGTACAACAGCAGTGACTGCCCTTGCTGATCGCCGAAAATGCGCTGCATAAGGCGCTGGAAAGTCCCTGGGGCGTTACAAAGGCCAAAGGGCATTCTATTCCACTCAAAAAGCCCAAAGGGGGTACAGAAGGCAGTTTTAGGTCGATCTTTCTCAGAAACTGGCACTTGATTGTACCCAGCAGCAAGGTCCATAGTTGAAAACCAACACGCGCCAGTCATGGCATCCAAGGATTCATCAATCCGAGGGAGAGGGAAAGCATCTTTATGAGTTTTAGAGTTCAATTGCCGATAGTCGACGCACAACCGCAAGGACCCATCCTTCTTACGAACTAGTACTATAGGCGAGGCATAAGGGCTTGAACTTTCCCGTATAACCTGCGACTGGAGCAGCTGGTTAATATGCTCTTTAACTACTTCGTATTCGGACGGTGGGATGCGACGATGACGTTGTCGAACGGGTACATCGTCAAGAAGATGGATTTCATGGGATATGAGACTAGTGCAGCCCAGGTCTTGGTCATGGGCGGCAAAGACTGATAGATGTTTTCTAAGCAAAGACCTAGCTGCATCGCCCTGTTCCGGAGGCAAGTGTGAAAGGTCAATTTCTTCGATGTGATCTCGAGCTGAAGGATGTGCCGTTGACGTAGCTACCTGCGCAGTAACGGAGGACACTTCGGCGACCCCTGAAGGTAAGCTAACAACTCTCACATCGTCAAGCGTACCAATGACTGTCCTGGAGTACAGGAGTATATCTGACACACCCACATTTACAACAGGGATGTAAGCTGTACCCCGAATAACGCGGACCAAGGCCGGTGAGGCCAACAGACCCGCCGGTAAGCCAGATTCAGGTGGTTCAAACAGAACAGTACCATCTGAAAATTGTTCTGAGCAAGTGGCTGTTACGATCTTCATAGCACCTCCAGGTATCCGACATGATCTCTTCCCACGAACCCTAGCTCTACCTGGCTTCATAGGAATCGGTTTTACACTAGCAACATGACATTTTTGCAAAGCGTCCACGAGAGGAGTCGGAAATGACACAGAAGCTTCTGCGAATAAGGCTGAGCCATACTGTCCGAAAAGCTCCTGGTAACATTTACTAATGATATTCATCCCTAACACACCAGGGACTTGCAACGGAGGACGCCCAGGTGGATCCTTCACCACCAAGACACCACAACGGGGCATCAATTTCCCACAAAGGGTAACCTCAAGCTCAAGGTAGCCAATATACGGAATGGCAAGTCCATTGGCGGCCTTAAGTTCCAACCAATGGCAAGCTTTAAGACGTTCTTCACCCCAGGGCTCGAAGTTCTTGTGAAAGAAGCTCTCGGTGATTGTCGAGACCATCGACCCGGTATCCACCAGACATGGTACGGGGGCGCCACCCATACCAACGTCGATATGTGGACATGTGGAGATTAGCTTCTGAACGTCTTCCAACCTTACCCTAGGATCTCTTGAGCCAGTAGATGCCCCACCCGAGCTGTGGCCCGGCAACGCGGTGGGCATTAGTTTTCCGACGGCTGACGTGATGACCCTTGACCACGCGCAGCTGAGTGTGGGCGTGACGGAACACGAGGCCCATCACACTCTCTGGCAATGTGTCCGGGCTGTTGGCAGCGATCACAAATGATGGGACCTGATCGTGGGGAGCGGCCACGGGAGTGAGAGGAACGGCTACGCTGGTGAAACGTCTGCAACTGAGCCATACTGGCGGTTAACTTGTCCAATTGCTCCTGCTGTCGCCGCAAAAGCCCTTTCATCTCGCTAACTTCCGAGGTCGGCGGGTGGTATCCCGACCGCTGGCCGCCACCCTGCACCATGTACTGAATACCAACAGCTGAGGGGACAGAATTGCTTCGGCCACGCATAGCCGCTGGCAGCCCTTCACGCTCCCACCGAATAGCTTCGCCTCTGACGTCCAATAACGTTGCCTCAGGGGCCTGTCGCACAAATTGTTTTAACGAACGCCGGAGGTCACAGTCTAAAACCTGCTCAACGAATTGGTCGCGCAACAAGACTTCTGAATTTGGCGTGTTATTTGGAGCGCGCTGCTTTACCTTTTCCATCAGTGATCTGAGAGCGAGTGAGTATTCCAACAGTGTCTCTCCCTCGTGTTGACGACGGGAGAAAAATGCTTCCTGTAGTGCTACATAGGACTCAGCACATCCATAAAGCTCCTGTAAGATTGCCTTAATTTTGATTGGGTCACTTCGTTCTTCAGCTGAACGAAACTTAATTTCGTCACGAGCCTCCCCTTCCAAATGGTCATAAAGAAAAAATGCCTGATCTGCCAATGACAAGTGTCTGGCCCGCACACACGCCTCCGCTTCTTCAAGCCATTCCCCTAAATGAATTCCCACCCTGCCCCTGAACATAGGGCATTTTCGGTCCCTAGGGACAAAACCGGTCGATACTCGGAGTATCTCGGCTAGAGTTAGGGGCGGGTTCGGCCACAGTGGCAGATGACCCAGTGGGAGCACCTGACCCAAACTGAGGGCGCTCTTGACGTAGACTTTCATTGTCGGCACGCAACTGTGCTACCGCTTCTTGTAGTTCTCGCAACTGTTCCTCCATGGGTGAAACAGTAAAAAAAATACAAAAATTCAAAAACGGAAAAAAAATGCTGCTGTTGTTCCCAATAACAATTTCACATTACACGGACTAGGGGTATGGAAATGTTTACTTTTACCAATGGCAATAGCTACCCAGTAAGATGTGTTCAACAGGAAAAAAATACTCTGCAACGCAATTATTCACAGCACAAAAAAAAAAAAAACATGCAATGTACAAAAATATCACAGCAAATGTAAAAACATGCAAAATATATACACAACACAAAGCGTGTAACAGAATGTACTACTTCTGAATCGCTACATCCACTTCTAGCAGCGTAAAAGCCAAGTAAAGTGTTACACTAAACCGTCCAAGTCCTAATCACAATCACGAAAAAAAATAGTCTGTGTCCCATCTCAGTTCATCCTTAGCCAACAAACACCAAAATGTAGTGGCACGAGCGGTCCGTTGCCACGGAGTACGGTGACAAAAACCTCAGATAGTGACCTAAATTTAGTTTGACAACGCCACCCTGGGATTTCAGGTCCAGGGAACCTGGATAGTACATAGAATTAACACACAATTGGAATTTCACCCCGCGAAGGCCACGCAGGTTCGAAAGAACTGAGAGGAACGACAGACAAATAAAATCAGTTTACATTACTTTTATTTCTGAATTTGAAAATACTAGGTTACAAAAAGCTTTTCTTGTTAAAATAATTTTAGTTATAAAGAAGTTTAAAACACACTCTCACTCAGTCGCACCACTCACTCAAACACTCACCCAAATCAAATATGCAAACACAAATAAAGCAAAATGTCCTTTAAAACTGCTGCATCGGGCTTGGGAACACCAGGAGCTCAGTTACCTGGGATAAAACTTCTTGGTGCTTTTAACACCGTTTGGAGTCCGTATTTTAATTCGACACGCAATAGAATGTCTATTTCCGAGCCACTCCCGAGTGGAGGTTCTAGCCCAAAACGATGACCATGAGTGAACGGAAAACTCGACCCAGTCCTATGTAAAATAATTAGAATTTAGTGACTAAATAATGTGGCAGAAACCACAGCACAGAGGTAGTACTTACCTATGTAGCACTCAGGAAACCGCACGACACAAAGCAGCGGAGATCAAAGGCCGTTTGCTGTGTCCGTGCTCCTCGCACTGGCGTTACTAAATGGAGAAGCAAGGTGTAAGGCCTCGCAATAGGCCAAATAGATAAAACGAAATATATTAAATAACCGCTTACCGGAGACTGAAGTTGGTAAGGCGCAGGGCGTTTTACACGCCGAGATGGGGAGCCAACTGATGGAAGCGGAGCCACACGCTGATGCCAAGGTCCGACACTAAACACCCCAGCGTTAGAAATATTCTGACTAAAGGCCATACGGTTAAGTTGTAAACTTACCCGTGATTACGACGAACCGCAATTCGAAGGTTGCACAAGGCTTTTGAGACTCTAGCTTGTTTTGACTTTACAGCGAAGATGGTTAAATTATCCGTGGCTCCGGTCCAGCTCCTCCGTGGCACACGCAGGGACGATCAGAGGCAAAGAAAAGGAGAGGCCGCACACCTGCAGACATTTCCTTAATCAACGCTCAGGCGCAGCGTGATTGGGCTGCCAGCGGGGCAGGGCCTACCACTACAAGCGGTTTTAAGAGTGGTGCTTGGTGCCATTTGATCACTCATGTCTGCGTAATAAAAACATAAGCAGCATCTTGCCCTAGGTGTGTTTGTTTGTTTTGTGTGTAAATTATTGACGTGTGTGGCAACGGATGACGATGAAGATAATGTTCAAACTCCCAAGTCCATCCTACCGCCGCATTTTCTCTAAATCTTGTATCATTCAGGGCCAATGGTAATCAGAGGTGATTTGGCAGAAGAGCGCACTGTTTCTTGGTCCTGGTGTTTGTGGATAAAGATGGGCCTTGTGAGTGCCTGGCGCCCGTGTCTGTCTGCCGCCTCAAATGAAATTTAGGTAGCTTAAAGAGGGGGTATTATGCTAGTACCAGTCTATAGCACACTACAATGATGATGCAACTTTACGTTGGTCTGTATATGCAGTAAATTAAAATAACTACATTGAATAAATTTGCTCTCGCAAAATGGCTGTAGCGAACGTCTTGAAATAGGCCTCTGTCTCTTTAAGAAGCCCCGACCCTTTCCAACACACCCCCTTCAGCACGCTGTCTGTGCCATCATCACAACACTACTGCATACGTTCTCTCGTCTCCTCCACACACATTTAAACTACAATCGATTTTTGGTGCATTTTAATTTTACTGTTGGAAAGGAGCTACACTTTATCACTTTGTGAACAATGGCCACGCAGGATATGATTTGATTCTGCGTCTGACCTAGAAAGTGACTTTGGAGACGAACCTTTGAGAGTTCAGAGGCTCTGTGCCCACACCGAAGGAGCTCTTTCCTGTTTGGAGGCTATCTAATCCCTTTTTGCTACTGCCTAAAATGGCTGCCATCAGAGTTTTTAAAAAGATTACTCAAACATATGTGAATGAGCCAAGAGAACACTCCAGGCATGTTTTTAGGGAATGGCATTATAACATGATTGTGAAGCATGAAAAAGTCAAAGTCAGGTCTGGACCATTACAGACCATTACCTCTTCATTTACAATATCATATTATTATTTCGGATTGTTTAGGACATTATTTGCGTGTCATTTATTGCTGTATATTCATTCAAATTCAAATAAATTAAATAGCTACATTGTAATCATTTCTAGTTTGTACATTTTGAGACTGAACACTCACGTAGCAGAGATTGTGGCAAAGAGGATTTGCATCAGCGCCTTTGTTGATTTTTATTCGGTTTTGGTATCAAATGGTATTTTGAACAACTCGACATGACATTTTATTTTTTTCGTCATTAAAGGAATAGGCCACCATTTTTAAACACTGAGATATGTTCTTACCTTAGCTTAGACAAGTTGACATGTAGCCGTCTGGTCTTTACGAGTGCGCTCAGTCACGCAAACAGGGCACAGACGGCGTTAGCATTTAGCCTCTCCTCCACTCCTCTATGGGGCCAAACGGAGGTGAAGTTAGAAGCAATCAAGCTGTTCCACGTTTTCCCTATTTAAATACGGTTACATGAGCCTTTACATGATCCAAGTTTAGTCACAAAAAATTAAACATGTTGATTTTCTAAGTGGATAAAAAGGGGAACTATATTGTAATACGGATGGCTTCACAAAGAATGCACTGGCTTGTGGATGTGACCTTCCTGACCCCTTCACTAGGTTTGACACATTCACATTAGTGTTTTTAATAATGAATCCGTGTACCTTTCAATCATTGGTTATTCTATTTCAAAATAAATTGTAAAACAAAATGTATGGTTGTTTAATTGTGTGTCCCATTTTTGAAAACAATTGGTAATGCTCAAAATTCAAAATAAAATATTGAAATGTTTATTCGCTATACTGGAAACAAATACTGCTAAAACAACTTACATTATTTTGTTTACAACTGCTTTGTTTTGATCCGCTACCGGAAAGGACGAGTGGTGAGAGATGGAAACCGCAGTGGGAAACTTAGCAATCAACATTTCAGACGCACGAAAGCCAAAATGAACAGTCACGTCTTATTCAGAGGGGGGATTTCATTTAGTTCTCCAGCAGCGCCTCTGAACAGCTCTGTTCGTCCTGCGTCTCGGCAAAGACACCGGAGCACCTCATCCTCACCCTGCTTTACGCTCATTACGCACTGTGCGTCTAAATGTTCCCACACTCAGGCCACTGAGGCTGAAATGGCGGTTTGGTGTCAGTATTGGTGGGGATACTTCACTTGCTTTAAAATATCATATATTTTTTGTAACAAAGTCTGCCCTGATAGAAACTTGGCAGCCTATAGTGGCAACAAGGCCTCTCTCTCCTGTCTTCGCGTTGTCACAAATTATAATGGGTTACACTTTATTTTACAGTACCCTTGATTAGGGGTGTCCATGGTTAACCGGTTAACCGTTAAAAATTGCATAACCGAGTAAAAGCATTTTGCTCGGTTAACTGGCGTGTATAATTTGCCGTGCAATTGAAAATATTTGTAATACATTTTTGCACCACCAGAGACCGCCAGAGCGCTCCCAAACATTTGTTCACGAGAAGCCGTCATCGCGCATGGCTAGCTAGTTTCACTTTTCAATATGAAGCGGGCCATAAACAGCACATGGGAGCACTTTACAACCGAGAATGACGGATCAAAATGGAAGTATTGCATTGCAGTGCTTAGATATACTTCAACTTCAACAGCCGACACCCGGGCATCACTTAGGTAAGCTAAAGGCAGAAAACTCGACTTTCTCGTTATTGTTAAAACGTGGTGGAGAGATAAGTGTTGTTGTTGTTGTTGTTGTATGCATGAATGACTGTTTCTTTGCACAATGTTTCAAAAAAAGCGTGCTAAATGTAGCCTGGCTAACGCCAGACTAAAATCACAAGTGATATTTAGTCTGGGGACCACCAATTCATTTTCTCGTAGGAGAGGTGTGGTTTACGATTGTCCATAGCCGTTTATTGGGCGCTACGAATGTCTCTCATGCGTCTGCACGTAGCCATAGCCAATCGTATCATGGTATCAGATGACGTATGACGTACCTGCTGTAAACTTTTGAGCTAAACTATTTAGAACACGTTCTAAAGCTTGATCGAAAGATGGCATCGCGTCTGCTGCTGTCATGTTTGATCCGTAAATATTTTTTTATTTTTTTTATCCCTAAACAAACTACAAGCTTCCGTATGTCAAATAGTGCGTCATCGTCTTACTGTCCCTCCTCGTTCTGTGATTGGTGCCCAAATCCATGGAAAAATGTCGGCCATGGTCCCCAGACTGTTGTGAAGTTCGAAAAGATTCGAGTGCACACAGCAGTCTGGCGTTAGCCAGGCTATGCTAAATGACTGCTGGTAAAATAAATAAAAATACTGTAGGGCCACGTGAACGCAAGTCGGTGACCTACTTTAACTGCTCTGTCATTACCACTGCGTTTTATTTCTATAAATTAATTTAATTTTAAATGTGTTCCAGCCATTTAATAAAGGTGTTAACAATGTAAAACCCCTTTCGCGTCTGTTAGTATAACGTAACGGAGGGGCGGCGCGCGCGGGGGGTGGTTAGTGCACACACTAATGGTTAACCTAACCGCTAACCTAACCGCTAAGGGCCTCGGTTAACGGTTAATGAAAAACTTGAAAACGTGCAGCCCTACCCTTGATACATTGTACCTAAATTTAGTACAATGTAATGTGCTCTGTAACAATGTGTAATAACTTGTACCTATAGGTTAGATAGACAATGGAATAATATGTATTAGTAGTTTGTAGGTACATAATGTAATAAGTCATAACTCTAACCCTAACCTTAAGCCCTAACCCTAAGGGTCTCGTGTCCTATTACATTATGTACCTACAGGCCCTGTCCACACGAAGTCAAGCTCAGGACTAAACGCTAAAATATTTTATCAATCCAGTGTATCATCTAGACAAAACCAGCGTTTTAGGGCTCTGTAAACAAACGTTTTCCAAACCAGGTCCCAGAGTGAAAAGATCTCAAAACGCCGTTTATGTGGCTCCGTCGTTACGGCGCCTCCACAACATTTACTAAACGATGACAGCGCCAGAGTGATGTCTGTTATCCATAATCTAATCACCTTAAAGTTTTACTCCGCTCCTCTATGCTCCACCACAGTCCGCGAGTAGAAAGTAAAAAAACACTGCAGAGTTATCCTCTGAATGGAGGCTAACTAATAATATGTATTAGTAGTTTGTAGGTACATAATGTAATAAGTCATAACCCTAACCCTAACCTTAAGCCCTAACTCTGTTTGTGTGTTTTTGTACTGACGGTAAAAGTCCAGTCACTGACAGGTTCTTCTGCTTTAGTCCCGTTACGTCTGAAGAAAAAAAACTCATTTCCTCGTCTCTTCTGTAGATTGTAAATCCGTTTAATTTTCACTTTTTACATGCCACAAACGTTTACTGCGCTATCTACATCATCTTCTATTATCTGTGGTAGCGTCACAGCGCCACACACAGGCGTGGTAGATGAATCGCAGCAGTTTTACACACATGACTGGCTTCATGTGGACGCACACATTTACTGAGCTGGCTCCGTGTTTATAGAAAATGTTTTTGAAACTTTACCCGATTTGTCTTTGTGTGGATATAGCCACAAAGTACTAATAAATGTTATTCCATTGTGTGTCTAACCCATAGGTACAATTTTAAAATGGAATAACCAAAGGTCGAAGGGAACACGCATTCAAATGGAATGACAAACACATTTTGTTTTGTAACACATCACTTAATACTTACGGAACTCTGGCCATCCTGCAAATGGAACAAATTGGTGGACTGACATCCAAAAACCGAATAAAGGTTTTTTGTTTTCCATCCATCCCCTACTTTTAACAAACAGCTCAATTTGGACCTCTCTCCAATTCAGGCCGAAGCTCAGACTTTGTGTCGTCACACCCTTTCTTCTCCACCAGGTGGCACTGCAGACCACCTGATCTTTAGTTTCTCTTTGTCATCGCCTCCTGCTTTATAACCTGCCCTGATTCATGATCCCTCACGTATCCAATTACAGTGTGCTCCTTTTATTACATTTTTATAGATTTCTCATCATTACCAGTCTGAATAAAAGCGCTCTGTTTAATATTTCAACACAAAATAATAGATGGCAGAGTTGAAGAAATGAATTGTTGGCAAATTTAACTGGCAATATGTCCTAAGCTGAAGTTACTATAGGTGCTATAGCAGAGGTACCAGCCGGCCGGGGTCCTACACACACCCCTTTTACAATTTTTAGAAATGAATAATGCAAAATATAGCACATTTCAATATGTGTATGACTGGGAACAAGAAGGCCTTCTGTTTTAGTATTGACTGAGGGGAAAATGGGAAAACCTCTTGCATCAAATTGATCTTCTATAACAGTGTTTCTCAACTTGTGGGACTAGATCCAAAAGTGGTTTGCGGAACCCTTTCCCTTTTGAACATTTATTTTATTATTCATTGTGGAAAAATACAAAAACACTACCTGGTTCTGTTAAAGCAGAACCAGGTACCGGCTCACAGCAACTAATCAGAGTCTCGTATCCTCCCGCGCTGACCAATGAGATGAGCGTTTCCTGTGAACCAGCCTGCCAGGTCCAATCAGGAGGGAGGGGGAGGAGCTTGATCATTTACTTTAGAAAATTCTGTTCCGGTTCTCCTCGTTTTTCAAACTAAGGGCGTTTTCACACAGACCTAAAGACAATCTTACTTTTGGATGAGTCCAAACATGGGACCTTTTCCCATGTTTGGACCTGTTTGGTGCGGGAGCATGTGAACACGGACGGAACTAACTTTGAAGTAAATGCAGTTGAAACTAGGGCGCTGTCGGGTCGACCCATAAGGCGCTCCAACATGTGTGAAAATCCCCTTATATGGGCTTTCTGGTTAAAGAGGGGAGGAATTTCATTGTTTACTTGTAAATCTCACTCTATCTCTCCGCAACTTACAGACTATCGCTTTAACTATCGCTTTAACATTACTGGTACCGAGTTATATTTGACATCATATCTGTTTTCTTGTAATTTTATGCAACTGTGAAGCACTTTGAATTGCCTTGTGTATGAATTGTGCTCTACAAATAAACTTGCCTTGCCATATTTAACAGTGTTTCATGGTTTGCTCATGTGCAAAACAAGTAGCATAGGCTGAAGTGGATCAGCAGCCATTGTTTACTCATGCATTATTCTCTCATTTGGCGCCCTAATACGGTGCACAAAGCTGTATTAGATTTTCCAGCTTGCACTCGCTGTCTAGCAATAGGGACGTCACGATTCTAAAAGCTTGAGTCACGATTGTTCTGAGGAAAAGGATTGCGAGTTTAGGATTACTCACCACGATTATCCAAATTAAGGAAGAAAATACAGAGAATTTCTCCAAGCCTTTACAGTACTGTCTAAATGTTCACGAAAATGAAACAAGACATTGTTTTTATTGAAAACCTGTTATCTTTTATCGTTGAGATTTCACTCTTAAAAAAAAAAAAGAGATGGAAGTATTATATCTAAAGCAAGAAAATCGATATTCCTTCTGTTATGAATTTACTATTTGCATAAGGCGAGGCAAGTTTATTTGTAGAGCACAATTCACACACAAGGCAATTCAAAAGTGCTTCACAGTTGCATAAAGTCGGTAGACGGGGCGAGCGATTATGGTGCGTCAGAAGTTCCATTTTTCAGAGAGCCCGAGGATCAAATGCCAGACCAATCAATCGTGCTCCAAACAGGCGTCTATGGCCTGGGCTGTCATGGCATTTAGCTCCCCGGGAAGCATATCGATAGAATAAAAAGAGATATCATACAAAATTGATGGTGTCCCCAACCAAGCTGCGCAACAGATGTCAGGCCATACTAGGACACAGAGATGGATTATGTCCTTGTATTGAATTATTTTTTGGCACTCTAGAGTATAATGTCTATAGATATTATGTATGTCTGCATCTAAATGAGAAAATTTGAGAAATGAGAAAATCTAATTTGAGAAAAACAAATAGAAGACATAACAAGTACAGGTATGTGTGTGGAACAATGTGGAACATTACAAAAGCTGCAGACACTCACGTAAGCATTACAGAAAGCATGACGTTTCTGATTTATTGTTTTAAATGCGCATAATATATTACGCTTTTGCTGAATTCTAAACGCCATTTCTGTCTCTGGAGTCTGTTAAAGTCACAATGAACCCGAGCACTCTCCCTGACAATGAGGAAGTGGCCCAGCTGCATGGGCCTTACCACCACCCACGCGCCACGTCCCTCTTCAGCGTGACACTGACTCATCGCTGCATTTGACCCGTGCGACCTCTGCACAGCCACTAAAGCAGCCATTAGCGTTGGCATGTTAACCAGGGGCCATTGCAACATTATGACAAGTCCACAAAAGAATACCACAATGTGTTCCCTGTAGATTAAGGCTTGACCGCTTTATCGAGCCAAGAGGTCGCAGCAAAAATGTTTACGACATCCTTTGCAAAGCAGTAACGTGCAAGTCCATTGATTCGTCTTTTGTGCGCCTATTTTGCATTCATCAATAAGGGAAATATGACGTGTGCGTAAAACAATATGCTCTGTGCATGGGCTGTTTTGGAAAACTTCCTGTTGGCCTAAGACTACTGACTGTCCACATTCAAAATTAACATAAGATTTAAAAGCAGAAGAAGACTTAAATAAACATCAAGTCTTTCATAAAATTAGTTCAGACGGCGGAGTTTCTTTGCCATTTATTAGTGTTGAATTAATGTAAGCCTTTAGCTTCAAGGGTTAACCACTTAATAATACTACTACTGCTAATAATAATAATAATAATAATAATAGTGGCTTACACTTGTATTGCGCTTGACAAGCCTGTATTACCAAGTTCTCAAAGCGCTACACTGAAGTTATTATTCATTCACTCCATACTCGGCAGTGGTAAGCTAATGTTGTAGCCACAGCTGCAATAGACTGACTGTCTGAGTAGACTGACGGAAGCGAGGCAACCAGTCTGTGCCATTGGCCCCTCTGACCACCACCACCCACTGACTCATTCACTGGTGTTCCCAAACATCTTCCATCCCAGTACCAACCATAGCAAAGGTGGTATATACCGTTATAAAAAAAACATTTACATCCATCTTACTTATTCAACAGAGCTTGTACATACTTCTTAAATTGCCTATAGATTTAAATCACCGAGACACCACTAACCCAAAAGCCTCCACTCAAACCCGGGAGTTGCTAAGGAGCGTTCTGTGCACAGAGCCTTGTGATATAGTTAAATGGTTTTATTTTTGAATCTTAATCTCTGGTTATGACCCATGAAAAACATTTCTTTGTTATGTTTGAATTAGTCCCATTGTCCTTTTAAGGGTAAGGGTGTTTTATAATATTCAATATAACATTGGTTCCCAAAGTGGGGGTCAGCAACCCCTGGGGGTTGCAAGATGATTTTGAAACAATATTTTTAACATTTCTGACACTGAATTGGATGCATATTTTTTATTTTATGAAATTAAGCCAAATACAATATCGAAACTAAAATAATACTACCAGCACCAGGGCAGAGCTTAGACTGTTACTGCAAACAAAGGTTCCTAAGGTGTCATTTGTACTCAGTATTTTGGTTTGGTTGGTTTGGCAGTGATTCTGAAACAGTTGGTCTGCCAGCGCCACCTAGTGGTTTGCAAGAAAATTCCAAAAATAGAATTGCATGAACGTATCCCAGTGTTTCTCACTGTTTTGTAACATGTGCAGCACATTTTGCCGATCTTTTGTAGCGAGTGTGTCTTGTTAGAAAACAAATGACCATATTTGGATTATATGAAATATCCACTATCCATTATGCGTCAACGTAATGCTATCGTTATAGTTTTCATTGGCAAAAGCAACAGTGGTTCTAAATAACATCTGCCACATACAGCCCACTTAAAGCGCCGGTCAGGAGCTGCAAGATCCCACAGTGCGCTCCTACTAAAGTCTGCATTTAGAAACACAAGATCGGGTCCATTGTGTTATAAGCTGGCACCGAGCATCTTTCCTGACTTTATCATCAATGTGGTGTTGCGCACTGTCCATAGCTATCCATCTCACTGCTGACTGTTCATTTAGACATTTGTCTGTTAATATTCGTGCACCCTGTGAGGGACATTTTGTTAGGATATTGGGCTCAACACAAACAACTTGATTTGATTAGCTTAATGAGGGAACTGAGGTAAATTGCGAATCCACCAGGTCATAGAAGATCATATGGTGACTGAAGCCATAGTCTTTGTATCACCATGTTTAACAACACAACACATACAGTATTAAGTTGGTTTACATTGAATTTGGATGACAACGTTGCAACATGATCCTCTATTTACATATTCCATTTCAGACTCTGGGGAAACCCCTGGCTGCGTCTCGGTTTCAACTGTCTCCCTGTGAGCTTCACTGTAAACGCAGCATAAATATTTTGGCAGGTGGTGTTTGGCGGATATTAAAACACAAACACTCACCGCTCAGGGAGATCGATTTTTGCTTAACAGCCAAGAGTTGCGGAGCCACTGATCGACATGCAGGCCTTAGAGGCTTCACTGAGGAGGGTGACCTTGGGGTGGGAGAAATCAGGACACAAGAATATCTCAACGTAAGACAGACAGGCTGCAGAGTACACAGTACAACTGAGTTGCACATGTATTTGTTATATTGGTGGGAAAGTCTATTTTGGGAGATTGAGATGGCACTTCTGCGTTCTGGAGGTACAACATTTCCCGTGCAGACCCAAGTGTGTACTTTTGCAATTGCAAACATTATATAAAATTATCCTTCTTAGCTACACTTAATTATTCACAGGTCTTCTACAAACAATCAATTAATAATACATTATTAATAATACAACATTTTAAACTTTTAATATTTGGATGTGTCTTCCTTTAACACAAACAATTAGGTTTGGGACCTATGCTACATTACAGACACATATTGGGGCGGAAGATAGCAAAGAATAATACACTACACTCGAAATACTATTTTGTCATATTGTATATACGAATTATATATGTTAAAATGCTGACTGGTTATTAACAAGGGGTCCAATCCTGATAGAAAGGGGGTTAGCATGGCCGATATTTTAAGTAATTTAATTTTATGTCATTTTTTAATCTCTCAAATAAGTTTATTTGGTCGGGACAGTGCAAGTTAATGAACAAGCCACACTGGATGTAGCCTTGGGCTAATTTCCATCCATTAGGGGAAATCAGAGTACCTGGAGGAAACCTACGCAGACACGCGGAGAACATGCAAACTCCACACAGAGAGCCGCTAACTGCTGCACCACCGTGCCTATTACTACTAAATAGCCTATAGTTAAACATGTGTTACTATAGTAGAGTGGAGGGGGGGACAGGTGGTTTCCATATTAAACCAATTACAGTAAAGTGTGAAGTAGAGCATTTGTTTCCAAGATAATGCTGGGCATAGACTTAACAATCTACTGTTTCAAGCACGAGAAGCGGCAGTAATGTGACAAATGTAAAGTCACGTTTATGAACTTTGTGGACCAAGTAGTTTGTTGGTCCAGTCGTTGTAGTTGAAAGTGAACTTTATTAAAATTACAAATGTGTGTCTTTACTCATCTGCCAAGACAAAGTCTCCCAGTGCACAGACACAGATAAGCAGAGGAAACCTAATACCAGAGGTTGCACTCTTCCAAGTCTCATTCACTCGAGATGTATTGGTTGTCACAGTTATGCCTGAGCCAGCATTGTACTTTGCGGCAATGTCTGCTCTCAACATCTCTATAAAGCAGTGTTAATCTTTGAAAGTGAATTTATGGTCATTGGCCATTGAACCACAGCCAATGTGTCTATGGGAAACTACTATCAGATATTTGTAGGCGTACAAAAAAAAAGCACTCTGCTCGTCTCAAGCCGGAAGTCAGTCCTTGTTTTACGATCGTAGACCACATAATTGCGCAAAATGACCTCACTCTGAAACTATACTAATTTGTATGTGATGTACTACGATACTAAATGTTTTACCACAGATTGAAGCATGCAGAGTATTTCTCACATGATCAGCTTATTTACCTTTAGAGTGACTAAAAATACAACTTCAGATGTCCAACGATTGTTATTGCTACTTTGAGTTGCCAATTATGAGCAGCCGATTCTGACCTAAAGTCCCTTCAAACAAAGTCACACAGTAATAATCCAATCTAATGTATTTAAGGAAAATGAAACTCTATAGGACAGGATTCTTCAGCACCTTAGAAGCCTCTCCTTATGCATTCTGTTCTGTCGAAGACTTGCGCTTTCTCACGGGCATATGGCATGTGTAAATGAGGTGCGAGGAAAGTGCCGTACTCCCTTGACCTTGACCTGAGCTTATCTGTGTTCTGCTGTCAGTGACGTGCTGCTTGAAATGTTTTGTATGTCGACAAGGCTATTCTCAATCCCTCATTTCTGATATACTCGTTAGGTCACTGCGCATGCGCAGCTAGCCTCAAACAAGAGAGAACGGCTGCAGGTTGGGACATACAACAGTCAGACATCATTGTACATGAGCTAGAACTGTAGAAATATTTGTGTGATGGGGAAAGGGCCACACTGCCTTTGCTCTGCCCGATCCCGTCAGATCTCGGAAGCTAAGCAGGAAGGGCCTGGCTGGTATTTGGATGAGAGACCGTTTGGAAACACCAGGGTGAATGTAGTGAGTGAGTGAGTGAGTGGTTGGTGGTGGTTGGAGGGGCCGAAGGCATAGACTGGTTGCCTCGCTTCCGTCAGTCTACCCCAGGGCAGCTGTGGCTACAACAGTAGCTTACCACCACTGAGTATGGCGTGAATTAATAATGATGACAGTGTAGCGCTTTGAGAAACTTGGCAATACAGGCTTGTAAAGTGCAATACAAGTGTAAGCCATTATTAATATTAATTATTTGAAGATTATATTTTTGAGAATGATACTTTTGAGAATGCTATTATTGTCATTGTTATTATGGTGATGATAATATATGTATAATATAGTATAGTAATGTATGTGTTTATATATGTGTATATCTAAAACACTGACTATTTAAACAATAAGTAAATCAATAGAATGGTGAAAATTATAAAACTAAGTAAATACACTCAGAAATCACAAACTTTTCTATTTGTATTGTATTGTATTGTATTGTATTGTATTTTGAAATTGGGGTAGGCACTTATAAACTTTCTTGCTTCTGCCTACTCCTTTTGAGTTATTTATTTTTATTTGTTCTTGTTTTTTTTTGGTAATAATGTAAATGAAATGATGTAAATATTGTAAATAATAACGCACTGTAAATAATAGCTCAAATAAATCAATCAAATCAATCGCAGTCTAAAAGCGTCTTTATCATATATTGGGTCGTTCAGTACGGCCATATCATCTCTGTAACACAGTCATAACCTTGATTAATAACCTTAATAAATATATAGGCTAATCGCACCGCGCTCGCTAATGCTAACACGGCTAGTGCTAATGTCCAGTAACATAAAATAAGGAGTTTTTCGGCTTGACAAACAGGAGAACAACAGTTCCAATTGAACTATAAGTTATTGGTATCTTTACCCGTTCTCGTAGAACACCACTCCCATCCAATCAATTTAACTGATAGAAAGAACAAAAGTAACAAGGCGCTAATGACAGGTGTTTTTGCTCAAATAGTTTTACAGTAATCTGGCTGGCTTTCTTGTGGTTACATGGCGTATCTGCTTAACAAGGCAAAACCGACTCAACCCGAACAACACCGCAGTACTACAAACGTTACAGTTTGAAAACCACTTGACTAAACAGATTATGATCCCTGAAATGTCCTCTCCGCCACATTCCTCTGCCTTCCTCATTCTCTCATTCCTCGTTGGATGATTTATTTGCCCTCTCCTCGCTCTCCTCCTCTGCCCCCAGGGTCAGCGAGGAGCTTCATCATTCTGTCCGGACCCTTAATCCCAGCTCCGGAGACACCCGTGCCGATACAGGGCCAGAACCGATTAAACAACACTGCAGTACAGCCTAAGTGGAAAAATAAACTTGAGAAAGCTAAGCCGGCGCAGAAGGAGCGAGCCATCGACCCACTGGGGGTGACAGAGGAGCTTTGAGCGGCGGGTAATGGAGGCGCAGCAAAGCAAAAAGGTCGACAGATTTCAGTTCGTGCAAGCAAATGGTTGAGCAAGTACTGAAATTTAACAGGTTCAGCTTCTATTTCAAGCTCCAGAATTGATTACCTTCTTTCTCGTTCAACTCCATTGCTCTACATACCTTATATTGTTCTCTGATTTTGCCCTATTTACAATACTGCACTGTGGTTTGGGGTAGTACTTACAAAAACACATTAAAACCAATAGTAATGCTGCATAAAGAGCTATCCGAGTAATTCATAAAGGTTTTTGGACCACACAAATTCATTATTTTTAAAATCAAAGATCATGAAGTTTTGTGACATTGTTGAGTTCCAAACAGTACAGATGTTATACAAAGCAAGATTCAAATTGTTACCAGGCCAAATACAAAGAAGGTTCCAAGAACGTACTGGTTGTTATGAATTACGTGATGAATTAAACTTCAGGCCTCAGAAACATAGCTCAACTTTGAAAAGTTTTAGTCCGACAGTTAATGAGGTACAATTGTGGAATAAATTGGAGATGGAGATGAAACGAGGTTCAAACATCAACCTGTTCAAATATAAATTCAAGCAAAATATTTTTGCAAAGTATAGAGAAGAAGAAATGAGTTGCCACTAGGGGAGCAGTAGGATCAAATTGCTTTTTTATTAATTAAGGAAGAGTGTTGTTGCTCTCAACGGTTGTCATTCTATTGCTCAAAATGACAAATAGAAAATTAGGGTAGGCGAGCTATGGATCTGTTGAGAGGGATTCTCCCAACGGGCTCGAAACCTCGTCTTTTAACGCACCACACAGCATAGGAACATCATCTACAAAATCAGCTAGTTAGCACAGCTGGGTAGGGGTTTGTTGATGAGGAGCTACTTCCTCTACCGCTCTACACCTGGCTTTTTAACGCACTACACTGTGTAGGGCTTACATAATAAATGTACATAATAATATTCACAGAGTATAATATGTATATTAATCTGTCTTTTTAACATAAAACTAGTGACTTTTGGTAATGCTAACAATGTTAGGCATGGTAACCATCTGAAAGAAATGTAATGATTGCCTTTTGTTACTTGCTTTGTACTAGACTTCCTACATGAAACAAGACCGTTGTTGTAATTGTGCTTCTTTTCTGTTGCTGTACGAACACTTCAAACAGTGTTTTGTAAGTTATAGTTCTTAAATAGTAAATAGTTTGTAAGTATGTAGCATTATCATAGTTGTTTCGTTATTAGTTGTTACATAATCGGTATTGCTCCGTTTTGGAGAATGTATACAGTGCATAAGTTTAGTCATGTAAAGCCATAATGTAAGTAAATTTTGTAAATGGTCATTTCGGCCATGGTCGGATGCTGCGGGTGTGTAGGGTCTATTTTGTTTTGCTGTTGTTTCCTTGTTGCTATTTTGTTCCTTTGTTGTTCCACTATGTTCTTGTGAAATGATGATTTTAATTGTATTGATTTTGGGGTGGGCGCTTATAAGCTCTTGCTTCGGCCCACTCCTTTTGAGCAGAATGTTTACTGCTCAAATAAACAAACATATATAAACAACATATGCAAAATTAACTTTTTTAACATTCCTTTTTACTTTTAGCCATGTCATACCATATTCTTGTATCCCAAACTAGTAGTGCCATTGCCAGCGATCCACCTTTTTTGCATTTGTTCAGAAGCCGGACCGTCTGGAACATAGATTAAGGGCCCACTCACACTTGACATCCGAACCGTGCCATTCTCTAGCTCGTTTGAGGAAAGGTCTGGATGCCCCGAACGGCCTGCGCTCACACTTGCACAAACAAACCGAGTCGCGGCCGAATAGAGCAGCACGAGGAGTTGTTTGTTTAGGCTACATGTACAGCAGCAGCGCATGTTTACTGCGGAAATAGCATGAAATAATGTCTACTATGGGCCCCGTTGTCAAATCTGTTTACAATTTTCTTTGCATTTTACTGCTGTTTAAACAAAAGGGTCTATGACGAATAAATAATTGCTTTTGTGTGTGTTGTGCAGCCCCTTGTCCTTAGCTCAGCTGGGTCAGTGAGCAGGGCAGACGGGCACCTGTCGCTCTGAGCCTTTCCTCCATGAAATAAAATACAGCCTTCAAAAGGCTAAGACAACAGAAGATATGATGCTCGTTTTATGTCATTCATTGCTGGTTCGGCAACCGGTTCAACAGCTTTGTAACATTGTAACTAAAAATCTACGTTCAGCTAGCTTTACTCTTAATTTTATCACATGTAAAGCACATAAAGTGACTCAAAATGGAGTTACTCTTAAACCCTTGAAGCGGGGAGATGAGAGAGATTGGCTTCCTTGTTCAAAATCAATTTGTGAAACTTTATTCAGCCCCAAAACAGCAGCAATACTGCAGAAAAACATGATTAAAAGTGCTGGTACACCCTCTTTCTACTACTCCCACTTCAGGTTAGTAGCCTGATAAACCACACCCACTTGTTTTCTGCGTGAAAGAAGGTGGGTCTGGACACACACGGTAAACAAGTTGCTGATTGGTGGCTAAGGCCTAGCCGAACCAATCACGACTGTCACAGAGAATTGACAAGGTTACGTCACTCGCTGCTATGTTGTTAGTTCAAGAAACAACATAAACATTAGCCAAAACTAATCATGGATGAAGTAGTCGAGGATTTTGCCTCCGTGTTCTCATGAGTTTATATTCAGTTCATATTTTGTGAGTTGGACTACAGCTGTCGTCACGTCCGCTAATTGCTGATTGGTTTATTTCGCGTTAGGCCCGCCCATTCAAACTGCTCCAATTGCTCCGTTACCAGACTAACTGCCCTGCGTGGAATGGACAGGGAATAGTATGGCAGGGCCAGGCAATCAGGTTAGGCACAAATGTAGCCCCTCTCCAAATCAATGTAGCCTGGTGGACGAAGTTGTCCCTCTTGTCGAACAGGCCCTGTCAGGATCATTGTTGTTGAACCAAAAACACAGCGGTCAGGTTTCAGATCCAAACAGCGTACCGAGGTTTCTACAAGCATGGACAAACGTGTGTGAATTAGCTGCTAGCTCGGATATCATTCTCAATTCCACACCTGGGAGGACATTGGGCGCTGAAATAAGTCTGGAGTCCTCAACATTGAACCCCTTAATTCTCACTCATTTAAGTTTGTCTTATTGGACTGGGACCGCATGCGGGTCAGGTGAGGGAGGGGGGGGGGCTCGTCGATGAGATCATCGTTATAAAAGCTGTTGACAGACAGAGACTGAAGACAGGGTGGGATGCATGAAGAGTGGAAATGTACATCTACTGTTAAAAAGTCTGTTGGGTAAATTTCCTATTATTTCCTATTAGCGAGAAGTTTTCTTAGTTTTTAAGGTAAAGTTTAATAAAAAGGAAAACAGAAACAGAAATGACCAAATTAAAACAGGATTATTCCATCCTGCGCAGTGGTAGTCAAGTGATGTCAATACTTGAGTAAAAGTAGAGATACTGGTCAAATATAACTCCAATAAAAGTAAAAGTTGCTCTGTTGCTCCAATTACTACGTAAAACTGAAAGTATTAGCTATTATCCATTACAAAAGTGTGGGACATCACGCCCAATAATAATAATATTTACACTTCTCAAAGGAATTCGTTAATATTTTACAGCTGAAATTACATACAATGTTTAGCATTTAGTAAAGATTGTACGTTAAATACTGGTTTAAAGTTGTATAATGTAGCAAATAAATGTTTGTTTGTTTGTTTGTTTGTTTATTGGTTTATTTGGTAGGGACAGTGCAAGTTAATGAACAAGCCACACCGGATTGTAGCCTTGGGCTAATTTCCATCCGTCGTCCCCCATTCGCACTCTCAAACACACTCTCATTCATCCTGGCCTATTGTACATGTTTTTAGTGGTAGGGGAAATGTTCATTTCCTTTAGATTTGTAGACAAGCTTTGGGGCCCCCATGCAGTGCTTCAGAGGCCCCCCAGGGGCCCCGTCCCAGACCCCACTATGGGAAACACTGCTGTAGAAAAAACTCAATAAAATATACAGAACAAATAAGTTTAAACAAGAACTTTATTTCTACTAAAACACAAAAATAGTGCCAGAATTTACCTTCTGTACGGCAACACGATGGGGACAAACTTTTTTCACGTTCTGAGTCAGTGGCATTTGACAGTACGTCTGCTCAGCGCCCTGTGGTCCATAGGATGTACAGAATTAGGCTTTTACAATGAACGAAACACATGGCCAAATTTACTGGGGAACTTTTTTTTTAAATTTTCTATACATGTAGTGGAGTAGAAAGTATTATATTTCAAATGTTTCAATTGGAGTGGAGTAAAAGAAAGTTCTCAGCACAAATACTAAAATAAAGATCCTCAGTTTGTGCATTTTCCCCCAAAGGTTTGATTTGATTTTTGATTTGATTTGATTTGAATATTTTATTTCGAGCTAAAGAAGAAAAGAAAAAACAGAAATATATATATACATAATAAAAGAAAAAAAGAAAAAATAATTTACATTACAGCTCGAAAAGGAGTGGGAAGAAGACAAGCTTATTGACTCCCACCCCTGTTCATAAACTTCAATAACATAACTATAACAATGACTGACAACAGTGCATATTTCTTACCATTTTACAAACAACTATCAACCGAGTTGGTTACATATTAACAAATGCGACACTGCATTATACCAGGTCAACATTCACAGTATCTCACACGCTCAACATTCACAGTATCTCACACGCTACAACCAGTGTATTATTTCTGTCTCCCATACAGAATTCATTACCATGTTGGCATTATCGTTGTTCACCATCACCATTACAACCCATATAGCATTACTCTGTATCAAAGTGTTTGAATGGTACATAAAATACTCCACATTTATTCATGAAAGGTACAGTAATCGCAGACTGATTGATGTTCATGATAACAAGAATGGTCTTACTGATATGTGTTAAAAGGGATTCGGGGCTTTTCTTTCTTTTTCTTCTTTTCTGTGACTGGACCAGCTGCCAGAGGGGAGCAGCCCCCGAGCAACCGGACCATCATTTGTTAAGTGTCCTATACTATGCATTAAAAGAGACAATTTTTAGGAGTCTGCTGCCAGAAGAGAGTTTCCTTGAGCTGCCGGCCCCCACATGTCTGCCCTATACTATGGGTTATGTTGAATGCGGAGTACCTAGATATGTGCATGTTTTACTTCTAAGAGTTTATTTCCTTTATATTACCATCAGCATCAATAGCAGTACCGCTGTCTGAATCGATTGAGTTGGATTCTAAGAATAATCCACAGATTGTTAGGTATTAATCCTAGACTGTTACATTTAAAGTTTAAATAGTGATGATAACAACACAACAGCAATAGCAATAACAATGGCAATAACAACTGCAATAGTGTAATAGTAACAACCACAATATACTTCATTATTAGTTAGATCTGACCTTTAAAGTATACAGCACTTTGTGACACCCATTAGCAATCAAGTACCCATTTCCTCCTTCTGGTACTTTGACCATACCATTTTTTTATATCTTGATTTGAAATGATGAATATTTGGACATTGTTTATATTCTGCCCCCAATTTGTTCCAGAGTTTAACTCCACATACAGACACAAACATACTTTTCCTAGTGGAAGACACTGCTTGAGTCTTAAAGTTATCACACCCCCTCAGGTTATATCCCCCTTCTGTGCGTGCAAAAAGCATTTGTATCCTTGCAGGTAGCACATTTTTGTTGGCTTTAAACAGAAGTTGGGCAGTAGAGAAATCAACTAAATCATGCATTTTTAACAGTTTAGACTGCAGAAATAATATATTAGTGTGATCATAATATCCTACTTTATGTATAATTCTTACAGCCCGTTTTTGGAGTATAACAAGGGGTGTAATGAGCTTTTATAGTTATTGCCCCAGACTTCTACACAGTAGTTTAGATATGGCAAAACTAATGAACTATATAACAAAAATAATGCATTGTAATTTAAGAAAAACTTTGCTTTGTTAATGATTGAGATACTTTTGGAGACTTTACCTTGTATGTGTCTTATGTGTGGTTTCCAGCTTAATTTACTGTCAATGATGACTCCTAAGAATTTAATTTCTGATACTGTATCTAAGACTACACCTTCTATGTTTACTGAGTCTGGTTTTCCATTATAATTACCGAAAAACATTACTTTTGTTTTATTTAGGTTGAGGGACAATTTATTAATGTCCATCCATGTTTTTAATTTACTTAGTTCACAGTTTATGTTAGTTACTAAATTACTATAATTGTCATTGGAATAGAAGACGTTTGTGTCATCTGCGAAAATCACTAATTTTAATAATTTAGACACATTAAAAATGTCATTAATATATAAATTAAACAACTTTGGGCCTAAGACAGATCCCTGTGGGACCCCACAGCCAATGTCCAAATAACCTGATGTAAACTCCCCCATCTTCACATACTGTTGTCTCCCAGTTAAATAGCTTTGAATCCAGCTCAAAGCCACTCCCCTTATGCCATATCTGTCTAATTTTTTTAATAATATAGAATGATTTAGTGTATCAAATGCTTTTTTCAAGTCAATGAATATTCCAGCTGCATGTTTCTTGCCCTCTAAGCTATTAGTAATCTCTTCTATTGCATCAATGATGGCCATTGAAGTTGACCTTGCTGCTCGAAACCCGTACTGACCTTCATTAATTAGTTTGTGCTTATCTATGAAATTATCCATTCTACTGTTATAAAGTTTCTCTAAGATTTTGGAGAACTGGGGGAGCAGAGAGACAGGTCTGTAGTTAGTGAAGATGTGTTTGTTCCCATTTTTATGTATAGGTATAACTTTTGCAATTTTCATTTTATTTGGAACTGTTCCTGTTTGAAACGATAGGTTGCATATGTAGGTTAATGGTTTCACGATACTATGTATAATTTGTTTAACTAGTGTCATATCTATATCAAAACAGTCTGTAGACGATTTGTTCTTACACCCGTTAATGACATCTATTATTTCTGTTTCAGTAACTCCAGACAAAAACATAGTTTTTGAATTAATGTCTATCAATGACTCCATTTCGTTGTTACTACACTCCGGAATCTCTGCTGCCAGATCCGGTCCAACATTTACAAAAAACTATTAAAACTTTCCACAATGTCATTCATATTATGGTTGTCATTGATCCCATCAGTGAAATAGTTTGGATATGAATTATTTTTTGCATTTGCAGGTTTGGGAACTACGTAGCTAACCTGCTCTCCATTGGCTCCCTGTAAAATTCAGGATTGATTTTCAGATTTTACTGCTGACTTTCAGAGCCTTAAATAGTCAAGCCCACAGTACATCCAGGACCTTTTGAGCTCATACTCCTCTTCGGTCCTCTGGCCAGAACCTGCCAGGCTGGGGAACTCTTATAATGAGTCCCCAAGACTCTGATATGAGGGGACCTGTCTTTTCAGTCTGTGGCCCCCTGACTGTGGAACGCCCTATGGACTCTTTTAAAAGACCATAGACCACCTTTGCTTCTCAAAGACTTTGGACATTTTCTAGAGCTTGATAAATCATTTGATTAATGTCTCTAGGCTGCACAACCCATTTGCATTGAGCTGTCTGTAATGAGTTTGGGCCACAACTCAACTAAAGAATCAGGTATAGGCTTTGAATTAAAGATGTATTCTTGTTTTTGCTTTCAAACATTCACAAATTAGTAACAAATTGGTCTTGATAATGTTTTCATTTTGCAGCTTATAAAATGCCACTTCCGATAGATTTGAAGAAAACAGTAGTTGATGAAGCCAAGTACGGTGCTATTTTGTTGAGCTCTATTTGTACAGTGGAGTTTGCTGGCACTGCCATTATGCGGAGTTGGCTCAGTGCGGCCCATTATTCCCCCGCAGCATTTCTCAAACTTTGCAGAGATCTCCAGTTCTTGGAATGGCATTCTCTCTGTGTCCAACGCCCAGAATCGTCTTACGACTGTCCAGAAAGCCACATGTCCCTGTGTTTTTGACAACTTGACTTTTAGCTCGGCCGAAAATATGACAGAAGATTCAACACTTGATGCCAAAACAGCCCCAAAACCAAATGGAAAAAATGGTGTGCTGCCAATCAAACCGCACCAAAGACAATCTTCTTAACCCCCGAGAGAGTGTTGTCGCTCTGTCCGTCCGTCATTCATTTCACAAATTGGCGAGACCGCTCAGGCGTTCAGCGGAAATAAGGCAAAACACTGGGATTGGGATTTGTCGAAAAAGAAAATGTTACAGTCTTTTTTCCCCACAAAATCGCAAGCACTGACTTGGTCCCTGAGAAACAGAATTGTTGTGAGTTTGCATTTCAGTTGGCTTCCCTTGCACATTCCCCTGTGTTCGAGCTGCTCTGGTCTGGAGACAGTAGTGACAGGTACTGAAGGCTGGGTGGGTCAAATGAAGAGAAGAACATTCCCTGTGGCTCCGCTCAAAGTAATCTCACCACAACCGCCCCAAAATGATGGCTGAAAAGAGAAGTGTGTGGGTGTCAAGTTTATTCTCAATATTCTCAATTTGAAATGTCATTCTAAATGTGCCACCAGGCCTCTTGCCTCACATCTAGTAGGTCCCAGGTTTGATTTTACTGTTCGGGCCAGGTGAGACCTTTCAATATGGAGCTTGCGTTTTCTTTCCATATCTACCTAAGTACTCAGTTTCACTCATCCCTTGTAAAAGATATGCTGAAATCTCAGCAGGACTTTTCCAGTTAAATCAGGGGAAAACATGGTTGCAGTCTTACTAAAAACAATTGTGTAAACAAAAAAACAATATGTTCTTACCTGAGCTTAGACGAGTTAATGCGTACCTCTCTGGTCTTGGTGCGTGCGCTCAGTCGCGCATAAAGACCAAAGATGTTGTTAGCATTTAGCCTCTCTTCCTCTCCTCTATGGGGCCATATGGGGGTGAAATTAGAAGCTCTTCCACGTTTTCCCTATTTAAATACGGTTACATGAGTAATTACAGGATCCAAGTATAGTCACTCAAAATTAAACATGTCGATTTTCTAAGTAATAACACCTTAGGAGCACTTCGACGTCCACACAGTAAAGTCGAAATGCTTAGGAAATCGACATTTTCTAAGTGGATAAAAAGGGGTACTATATTGTAAGGCGTAATAACAAAAAGCTTTATAGCTTTATAGTGCCACAGGTGCAAAACTATCCAGGGAGAGCACAATGCGCATAGAAGCCACTGTGTGTCGGGTGTGGAGGTCCCGAAGGTCCAGGGGGCTTAGCGTTCCTGTCTCAATACCTGGCGACACAGCATCTCGGAGAGCAGTACGTGGTCTTGGCTATAACCTCGCAGTTATAGGAAACCTGTGACAAAACACTTTTTCTCACTATAGGCTCTGCCATCCACTGGATGACCAGCATGTTAAGGCAAATATGGGTTATGAAAATTGTGACAAATTGGACTTCTATATTTTAAAACTTGGAACGAAAAAGAGAAACATTATAGAGACAAATAAAATCTAATATTTAAAGCAGAACTAAGTAACTTTTACCCCTAGAGGCCATAAGCACCACTGCAGGTGTCGTAGCATGTTGCGTTTTTTTACTCATTGTCTGTGAGAGTAAATACTACACTGACAGAAAAGACAAAGGGAGAGAGGGATATTGTACATCCAGTTACCCAATGGAGATCATTTTTTCATACTATTTAAGAGGCGCTAGCCCGCAGTTAGCTTTGCCCGTTAGCCTGTTAGCTTTTTCTTTGTGATTCCATTAGTGTGTATTGCGCTTTCGGGTCGGAGCAGGGCAAGTTGCAACATGGTTTTCTGGCCAGAGACGCCAGGGGGAGATAAAAGACCCCCCAATCCTCCCATTAACACTTGTATTACCCCCAGAGGGACTACGGAAAGGATCTATTAAGATAAACAAGTTACTTAGTTCTTCTTTTAAGTATGGAACCTGCCTCTGGGTCCAATATGACTTACCTATGTGTTAACAGCACCATTACTCCACCCCTGGTTACAAAGGGATGAGAATTGATACTTTTTATTGATATCAAAGCCATTGATTATTTCTCATATCGATCCGGTTATTTATCAAGCCTTTTTTAGATTCCAAGTAATTGGAATCTAAGCCTCTAGGGGCTTCTTGTAAAATGGTTATTCATTTCACGTAATTTAAAGCTGAAAAGTTTATTTCAGAGGAGCTTGTTTCTCTAAAAACGTTTGTCTGAGTAATTCTACTTGCGACAGTGACGCGCCAAAGAGGAGCTGCATCGAACAGATAACCAGGTTGTTTTTCTCATCTATCTCTCCCTTCCTCTGTTTTAAACCTCTACAAACATCTTCTACAATGCCTGGGCTGATTGCATTAGTTTATCAGTTCATATTCAAACCTTCTCCTGGATGTGTTTTCAATTGTGCGGTCTTCATTTTGATAAAGAAAACCCCAAACTCCATCTCTATCGCGTAACTAAAATCGCATTATCACAAGAGAGCATGGGAAAACCACTTCTCTCTTCAAGCCCTCAGTGCCGGGAACAACTTTCTTTGTCATTTCTCTCTCTGTCTTTTTCTTTTTGTCAGAACACGTGCTCTTCCAGGGCAGCGTCTCCTCCTCCTCCGTCTTCTCCGGGGACGCTGCCCGCTGTCTTGTTAACAGGGTGATTGATTGAGGTGGGCCTGTCCGTCTGGAGCTCCTCTGAAGCCCCCTGCCTGTTTCATTTGTTACACATTTATAGTTCATAATCCATCTGCTCTCGGCCCGTCACACGCACTGTCATTTTTCATCTGCCTTTTGTGTCTGGGGGGGGGGGGGGGGGGTCATCTATCTATATGTCCGCGGCAGAATGTTTGTCGGTCGAACGTAATTGTCCCGGATAGTGGGAAGACTCACATGTGGCTGTCATTAGTGAGTGGGGCTAGCATGTATGTGGCGCTTTTTTGGGGGGGTTAGCGCTCACAATCCACGGCAACGGGTCAATCATGCTGCCCGGTGAAAATCAAACCTGTACCTGTGTTCGGGTTAACCTCTTAACCACCTTAAAGGAACAGGCCACTGTTTTTCCATACTGAGATATGTTCTTACCTGAGCTTAGACGAGTTGATGCGTACCTGTCTGGTCTTTACGCGTGCCCTCAGTCACGCAAAACGACCAAAGATGTTGTTAGCATTTGGCCTCTTCTATAGCTCCTATGCATTCCTATGGCTCCAAAAAAGGGGGTGAAGTTGGAAGCGACCACGCTCTTCCACGGGCACGCACAAAGACCAGACAGGTACGTCTCAACTCGTCTAAGCTCGGGTGAGAACATATCTCAGTATGGAAAAACGGTGGCCTGTTCCTTTAACCGAGCGTATTTTCTCCAGTCTGGCCTTACCCAAATAGTGTGTTTGCCCGTGACGTCACTTTTCCGAAGTCAGACACGATGGCGATACTCACCCATGTACTCGTCTTTCAAAACAGACAGTACCGCGAAGTTTGAAACAGCAAAATTGTTGTGTTCTAGGCTGTCACAATACATCAGACAGAGAAACTACTTTGCAGAACTACCGTTTACCCAGAGTTGTGCAGAATAAGGGAGAGCAGACAGAACAATTATCTAAATAAAGGAGACAATAGATTACAAGCCTCAATCAGAATTTGGACGGGAAAAATCTGGATATCTTCCGAATTTGCGCAGCGCATTTTGTAGCCGGTATGTGGATTTTACATTTAATGAACAGGGTTAAGCCTATGTGTAAAAAGTTTATTTAACATTTTCAATTAGCAAGGTTAATTCCAACAAAATATTACACACATTTCTAAGAGTGTAATGTCAACTTTGTATAAAGAGCATGAAAAGGTTTGCAAGAAGATAACTAAGTCTATTGGAATCATAGGTAAAATTAGAAACCTAGTAAATCATAAATGTGTCTTAACACTTTACTACAGTCTTATTTATCCCTATATAAATTATGGCAATGTTGTTTGGGGAAATACCTTCACTACTTACCTAAACAAAATTTTCGTTCTACAAAAGAAGTTTGTCCGTATAGCTACTCTTTCCAAACCTGATGCTCCAAGTGCACCTTTGTTTTTCAAATTAAAACTCTTTAATATTTTGATATAAATATTCTTATGACATGTACGTTTGTATTCAGATCACTGTATGATGATGATTGGCCTTCTTATATAAAACATTATTTTATGTATAACCATCAGGTCCATCATTATTCTACAAGGCAGGCTGCAAAACAGCACCTTCATCTGCCATTATATAAAACCTCTTGTGATCAACAGACAATTAGATTTCATGGAGTTAAAGTATGGAACAGATATATCCATCTTCTGGATTCATCCACCACATTATACATGTATAAAAACAAACTAAAACAGGAATTAATGGCTGAGTATTTGTGCTGAGTACAGAGCAAATGACTCAAAGGAAATGATTGTATGAGTTTTGTATACTTGACACGTTATATTTGTATGTGACTTGGTATTTTGAGTATGTAGTAACCTGGCGTGGGTTGAAGTTGCTCTGATTCTTATTTCATTGTTTACTGGGAGTGGTGTTGTTATAAGCCTACTTGGCTTCTACCTCTCCCATGCACATGCTATTATCATTTATTTGTTTGTTTTGTATATTCATACATCCGAATGGATGCTATTTATGTTCTCCCCCCCCTATAAATGGCTACTCTAAAGTGCTAAATAAAAATAAATAAAAATAAATAATAATAATAAAAATAAATGATATCAAATATTGATGAGAAAATTGATTCACTCACTAAACAAACTGGCATTCGCTTTCATTTCATATGGAACTTCATCCAATTAACTTAAGTTTGCATATAAAACGTTTTTTGTTTTGCATTCAGTCTTTCGTTGTACAACTGGTCAACTGTGTGAGAGGCTTTGGGATCCGATCTCGAGGGTTTATCGCGAAACCTTGCGTTTTTGTCCAAATTTGATAATCCGTCACGTTCATTTGCATGAGCTAGAGCTCCAGCATGGCGGCACATCCGGGTCTGAACTAGATTTCTGACGTCCGTGAAAACACCCTATAAACAAGGTACAAAAACACATGACGAAAAAGTGATGAAAGAGCCAGAAAAGAGCGACAAACGAAGTGAACAAAACGCAACAAAAGAGTGACTAAAAAACATGCCGGAAAAGCAACAATAACACCATTTTAAAAAGCGACTAAAACGCTTCAAAAATGTGACATAAATGAAGTGGCCTATAGGCTGCCAGCTCCAGTCGAGAAGCTTTTAGATTTGGGTAAAGCCAAATGGGAGAAAATGGTTGATATAATTTGTATTTTTTATTATGTATAAAAACATTTCAACATTTCCCGGATATGTCTAGTGCGGCGGTGAAGTGCATTTATTATCGTAATTTCACCCTCCAAGTACCACTCGGAATAGATCAATATCCAGTCAGGTGTAAACCAGGGGTAAAGGAAACGTCAGGCCAATATTCAGCCCTCCAGCATATAGAACCTCTGGCCCCCAAGGTGATTTTGAAACATTTTTATTACACAAATCAGGGCTCAAATACCTATTAGTGCTGTGAATATGCTGAAAATAATATCTTCCAAATTTCCCAGAGGATGACCCTGACTCTCCAATATTAAGACAGATACAACACTGGGATTTGGAGACACTGGGTTTTTTACTTTGAGGTGAAAATCAGCCCGCCACAAAGCTAACTTTGCCCCCGTGTAAACAATGTCAAAACCACCATTTCTAAAAAAACAAAAAAAAACAAAAGGCTTGTAAAAATGGTTAGAAACTAGTCACAGTAGGGAGAGAACAAAAAAGTGTGTGTTCTGAAGCTCTGAATACTCGTCTTTTTAATATATATTTTTCAAGTGCAGAGTTTTGGCAACATATTGTTGTATGTTTTTTACTGTGAATGACTTAAATTTCAGCCTAGTTTTGAGCATATTGATTGTTTGTTGTCAATGATGCACATTGTCCAGTTCGGCCGGGTCTGACCACCAGAGGGCACCACAGACCATGGATTGTTTTGGAATGTTTCTTTGACACCATTTGTTCAAAAAACGCTTTTGAGATTTTTGTGTGTGTGTAATTCTGTTGAAGCCTTGTTTGAAAATATAAAGTGTGTAATATCAAATAAATGTATCATTAAAATTAGCTTATAAAACATGCTTTTAATTAGACAACTTTTGCTATATATTGCTATATAACATCTTAAAGTTTGATTCAGCCTTGATTGAGTGACGAGCTGTTGCTTCATTTATTGGTGGTAAACATCGCTAGTCCTTGTTTTTATTTTGTTTACATTGTTAAAGTCCTAATTTGAAGTTTGTACTTAGCTTAGCTTAGCTTTTGAACTTTTCAAGTCAGGTAAAGCAATGTGTACAGCATGGCGCTCGCTTACTTTTCAATACAATATGCCTTAACCGAGTGCATTTTCTCCGGTTTCGACTTTATCCAAATCTAAAAGCTTCTTGACTGGAGCTCACATGCCAGTGTGATGCCTCATTTGAAAGCTAAGACCTAGAAAAATTGATGTTAACAGATCTTTATCCTTGCATTGTTGTCGTGTTGTCGTCGCTATTTTTACATTTTTTTCCTCACTTTTTTGTGGCTTTTTTTGTTGCGCTTTTTTGTTGCACTTTCATCGCTCCTTATGTCACATTGTTCTCGTGTTTCTCGCTATTTTGGGTAAATCCAAACTTAAGAAAATGGGCTCTGTTCAGGTGGGAGCTAAGAGGTTAAGGTTGATCTGATATTCAGCACTAGTTGTATATTAAATAAACGCACACAGGCGCATTGAGTCGCCTTGTGTGTGAAATGCGCAGTATAAATATACTTGCCTTCCCTGTCTAGTTATGCATGATTTACAATAGACCAGGTTATGCAGTTATTTTTTTTTATGCGTGTGTTTATCAGTCAGGAATGAGTTTGGACCACAAGTAACAACTTAAAATTCACCGGGCACTTCCTGTTTCATCATCTGTATACAAAAAAACAAACAAAAACAAAACAAAAATCAGGTACAGGACCTTTAATTCAGTATATAAACTAACAACTACTTTGAGTCAAACCAGTTCAGACTCTGGTCACTGTGAGCCCCCGCCAGCAGGGGTCAGTATTGCCCCATATATGAAGCCACCAAAGGCTGAGTCACAGACAGTAGCAACCCCATCTGTTGCCCTGTCACAGACTCAAGAGGTACAGCTGAAGCGCGTCACCAAATACCACTCCCGGATTTATATATTTTATTAGCCTTTAGGTACACGTTTGTTTTTCCCTGAGTCAAGAGCGAGCGTGATGTAAGAAAGGCTTTGTCCTCCTTGATCAGTGGCGTTACTCTGAACAACGTCTACGGTTAATGGCTGACTATGCTTTGACATGTCGTATTTGGTGTTCACATGTAAATGTACAGGCATTTGAAAACGGAGTAACACAGTTCATAGACATTTCAAACAGTTTCTTGTGTTTTCAAGACGTTACATGGTTCTACGATGAAAGATTTGAGCTTTCTACAGTTGAATATCATTAGGAATGGATCTTTAAGGTACTTGCAAAGTGCACCTTATGGTTTTCATCTGCTATTTTGCAAGGTATACCTAGAGCAAAGCTATTCAGTTACATATTTTACTGGGCTAGACACATTCATATTTTTCGGATAAAAAAAAAATACAGTACAATTAAACATTAAAAGAGAGTTCTGACTCTACTCTAAAGGCTAAATGAAGGCAAAGGCTATAAGAATGCTAATGTAATAACTATGTTTTAGCAGGTGCAGTCTCCTCAGCTGCAGTGGACATTAGCTGTGGCACGGGCAGTAGCTAACTTTAAAGGAATAGGCCACGGGTTTTACATACTGAGATATGTTCTTACCTTAGCTTAGACGAGTTCATTTGTACCTGTCTGGTCTTCACGTGTGCCTTCTGTAACGTAAACACAGCACAGACGGCGTTAGCATTTAGCCTACTCCTGGTATTATTACACCTTACAATATAGTTCCCCTTTTTATCCGCTTAGAAAATCCACATTGTTTAATTTTGTGTAATTATACTTTATAGTGTGACACTTCACGTAACCATATTTAAATAGGGAAAACGTGGAAGAGTTTGGTAGCTTCTGTCTTCACCTCGTTTGGAGCTATTGAGGAGAAGAGAGAGGCTAAATGCTAACGCCGTCTGTGCTGTGTTTACGTTACGGAAGGCACACGTGGAGGTACAAATGAACTCGTCTAAGCTAAGGTAAGAACATATCTCAGTATGTAAAAACGGTGGCCTATTCCTTTAAGAGAAATTGCTAAAAAGGTATAATGTGTCAATTACAAAGTAAAAGTTCAGCACATATGACTTTGAAAGGATGTGAAGGAGAAGAGGACGGGGACCGCTGTTTCAAACTACTCTTTAATCAAATAAAACAATACAACCAATTATCCAATAATCTGTACACATTTTTTTTTAAAGAATAACAAGCAAATGAAAATATACTGATAGCATTGTGACATTTAATAAATGCCATCACTTCATTCCTGTTGAAAAAGACCATATTTATTGTAAATTCTTTTAATGGGAGACAAATGTGGTGGTGTTTTTCAGCATTGTCTCAACCAAAATCATAGAATGCAGTATCTCTTCAGCATTTTTAACCTTGAACCCGCAATAAACCATCTCTAAACAGAGTATCTATCGGTATCTACCAAAGTGACTTTCACCAATTCGTCAACTACAAAGGGTTCAGTGGAAGGCCATCGCTGTCATCAATATCAGGGGCGCCCGGGTTCACGGTGGACTCTCCGAAAACACAGCTCCATCAAGCTTAAACCAGATGCCCCGCAGATTAATTGTGATGAGGACCAGAGCTAGTTCTCCGCAGAGTGACGCTAGTTAGCTTCAAAGTGTCAAGTCAGCTGCACATTCGTCTGAGAGAATGAGCCTGCACTCCAATAACAACAGACTCCTGGACCCTCTTCCCTGCGCGCGGGGAAACTCTAGAGGTTTCACATAATCTCACATACTTTTATCCATCTTTCTTTTCACCAATATCAAAGTCGGTTGAGCGCTTACAGAGAACGTTAGTTGGAGCGACTGCAGGTGGTAACGGAAGGAAAGGGGCATGAAGTTCTGATTCCACCCTGATGGATGAAGCTGTCCTTGAGTAAAGCTGGACCTCTCCACAGGCTGAAAGGCAAGTGTAAATTTAAATTTTGTTTTTTGTTTTTTGTTAATGGCATTAGTGGTTGGTAGGGCTTGATACCGTTAACCAGGATGGTACTAGTAGTTAAGTGATCAAGATCAACCAGTGTTACAGTGACCGCGGTTATAAAAGCTCACGTAGGTTAACCCAAGGTAAACCGCTTTCTCGTCACATGTAAAGGCTGAAGAAACACCGACCAGTTTAAAAGTGGACATATCGTGCAAAAATTACTTTTTTGAGGTTTAAACCATGTTTCGACGTTGGTCCCTCGTCAAAGACATACCCGGAGCAGTCTTTCACAACATTCACGTAGTTTTGAGTTAATCCTCGGACAACGCTGTTAAATTTAGTGGTGGTTGGTAGGGCTCGATACTTAAAGGGATACTTCGGGATTTTTGACATAGGGCCTCATTTCCTAGTTATCCAGAGTGTTGTTGATGTCTGGAGATATTTTTTCTTTAATTCATGCAGTTCTTATATTTGAAGAGTCTAGTTGCGCTAGGCTAGAGCAAGGCTAAAGCATTTCTATGGTAAAGTCTAGCCTGCATTAAAAAACAGTCTGACCCACTCCACAGTGCACCTGAGGTAAATCACTTATAACGCCAGACTAACCATATAAATGTCTGTGTCTATAGAATAATTTTAACCATTTTGCATTTAAAATAACTTATATTTGAGCAGCATCAGCTTCGTGGCTGTAAGCTAAGGCAGCGGCGGAGTGATCTGTGAGAAAATAGTCCCTCAAAATGCGGTAATTCATGTGATACAAGGTCAGTTATATTTCAAAAATTATTCTATTAACACTGACATTTATATGGTTAGTCTGGCGTTATAAGTGATTTACCTCAGGTGCACTGTGGAGTGGGTCAGACTGTTTTTAATACAGGCTAACTGATACCATAAAGATGCGCTAGCCTTGCTCTAGCCTAGCGCCACTAGACTCTTCAAATATAAGAACTGCATGAATTTAAGAAAAAAATATCTCCAGAAATCAACAACACTCTGGATAACTAGGAAATGAGGCCCTATGTCAAAAATCCCGAAGTATCCCTTTAACCACTGCCTTAACCGAGCACATTTCCTCCAGTTCGGCTTTACAAGGCTGTTGAATTGAGGTGTTTCTTCTCCTACGGAAGTTATTATTGAAGAAAATTATTCCTATAGCTGCCAGCAGGAGAAGCCCCAGTCAAGATCTTCACCAGCTCTTTTGCCTGCATTTCATTGTTACCATTACATTCTTACTTATCCAATGTGCAGTGAGCAAACCGAATAGATTTTCACATGATAATTGCATAACTATTCAGAGTAAAAACTAAATAAACCCCAAAACAAAGAAACCGATGTCAGAACGGACAGAACGCACGAGAGACAAACTGCTGTCCTAGGTGCTGAGCATCAGGTGAGCGGCACTTTTATCGGTAGTAGGCTTTGGTAGGTGGAGACCGGTGATTGGGTGGTCGGGCGGGCGCCGTACCAGTCAGCGAGTCCAGGGATGGAGGACAAATCAGATCCAGAGCGGGAAGCCAGTCCACCAATCAGGGGCGAGAACTCATGAGGGGAGTGAAGACGAAGGCGGGCCCTTGCCAAGCGCCGTAACAGCTGCCAAAAGAAGAGTCCCAAAAGAATCCTCATGGAAAAAGACGACAGATCAAAAAGGGATTATCTTGTGGAAAACATTCCTCACAATAATCGTGAATCCAAAATGTTGTGTTGTGCTGTGGCGTCCATGAGCGAGCGGTTCTTTAAGGTGAACGGTTCGAACCAGATTGTGAAAAGAGCTGCATATCTTTTCAGTCAATTTTACCCTGAACTCCCCCAATGGAACACAAGAATTAGCCCAACAACGGAGCAGGCCACACAAGTGAAAGCTTTTTGCACTCAAGTCAAAGCTAAATACTCTAAGAATGATATGTCAGACAGTTACAGCGTCTTTTTGTGGCACAAGATTTTATTCACAAACAGTAAATGTGTGCCCTTTTATCAGTAGCGTCTTAGATCTTGTACACTAGACCTACTTAAACGTGGGTTACCTTTAAACATACACTTCTGTTGGGCATTATTACTTTCTGTGTACAGTCGTTTTTCCCTCTGGGTCCAGCATAAAGCTCAATCACTTTCTCAACAAAAGCACTAAGACGAGCCATCCAGGTTCCCATAGCAACACTACTTCACGCTGCTTCAAGCTACGTTTGCCGAAGGTTTGATTATGCTTTTACTCCAATTTCCCGGGAAATGTGCACCCAGATACCGCGGTGCTTTCAGATGTAAGGCTCTGCTCATGGACAAGCATCGTTCTGCCCATATTGGCTCACATTTAGCTACTGCTGTACTTTCTTTGCCTGTAACATTACATTTTCGAGAAATAAGACGTTACTCCGACGCACGGACTTGACATTTATTGTTGAAGTTTTAGAAAGTATTAAATCGGGTGCAGCGTGTACCAGCTGTGCCTGCGAAGAGAGCGCTGTGTTTTTGCCGAAATACAATCTTTTGAGGTTTGCAGCAACACAAAAGCGGCGGGGAAGATAATTTTTCTACAAAGCCCAGACACAGACAACTTATCAAACGGGCTAATATAGTTTTAAATGACTAATTCTCAACCAACATTTTAGAGATTGCAAGAATACGTGAAGAAAAGTCACTGTATCATCCAAATATGAAAGTAATGAACATATTTCTTTGTCATTTATTGCGGGATGTCATCTATCAGCATTGTATAAGCAAAATAAAACTACTTTCCATTAGTCGGAAAGGTTTTCAAAGTAATCATTTGGCGATGTTGTTTTCTGTAACTTAGGCATGAGCGATCCAACCCGGCTTTCTAAGAAGAAATGGTGTACCATATGAAATTTACGGGTTGGAGCTCTGAAAGGACAGAAACATCTATCTCCCTAACCCCAACTGGAACCCAGAATAATCTCACAGATCTATGAAAAAAACTCTATATAGGAAATGTCAAATGTAGCAGCCATCTTGAGATTGTCCGATCAGAATAGATTTTAATACCATTATCAGTGAACAGGTTCACAGACCAGGGAAAAAGTGCAACATGACACATAAAACTGGTACAGAAAAAGAGTAAACTATACAACCTTTTACAACCATAAGAGCATGTGGGGAGGGGAAAAACTGTTCTTGTTGCAGGAAGTATCGGTCAGGATAAACCGTAGCCTCTTGCCTGAGTGGAGAGGGTTGAGTAGTCCATGTCCAGGGTGAGAAGGGTCACCTGTGATACGACCTACACGGCGCCGGGTCATCAAGAGATGACAGCCTATCACCTCCACACCTACTGTGTGTGCTGCAGCACAATGTGCACACACAGTAGGTCAAAACTTCACTGGAGGAGACTTCTTTGTTTGAAACGTTTTGTTTTAGCATTGAAGCAAAAGGCTAACAAATGTTAAAGGTCATATATCATGCAAAATCGATTTTTTGGAGCTTTTAGCCATGTTGTTATGCTATTTCCTTATCAAAAACACCCCCAGAGTTGTTTTTGGCTTCGTTCATGCAGTTCTAAGTAATCCTCTTGAATCCTGCTCCGCCCTCTCCTCCTCGTCAGAAAGGAACGGAAGTGCTCTACGTCTGTAATGTAATGCCTTACGGCCTGATTTTAATTTATAAAACAGCTTTTTCATTATTTTTGTTGTAAGATAGAAATATAAAAAGAAAAAAAAGGGAAAAAAGGAACTCCGACGCGTCTGTGCTGTCCCAGAAGAGTAAACAAGCGCACCCCGGAGGATCCGAACAGAAGTCATGTTTTTGAAGATGGAGCTCTTTCTAACCTACTCTGGACACCGCCTGTTCTTTTTTCTTACCCAACGATAATGTCATGGATGCGCGTTTGGCTAGAGAGGACAACCTTCCTAAAGAAGAGTGCATTCGCCAGAAGTTGGAATTTCTTTCTGGGATTCAGCTACTATATCAACCAACCTGATGGATGCTTGGTGAACCTTGGCCTGAATTAAAGTGGATTAACTTTTATAACCAACAGGAGTGTCATAACATAAACACCCGATGGGGAGGCCAGGCTGAGCGGTGAGTCAATCAAAACGTGTGTTAGCGTGTGTGTGTTAGCCATTTATGATGGTGTTGCCAATGTCAACTCCTTATAACTGCATTATGTGAAGTAACTTCACTTTTTGCAGCGATATTTATATTTATAATACTGCAAATGTGGAATGAGCGGAGAGAGGGGCAGAGTTAACTGAATCGAAGCACCCCAGAAAATACTTATATTTCTCTCAAAAATGAGTACTCCATAGTGATAGAGGTACAATATATCATATAAATACCTATAGTTTACTTTGGAATGGCTAAAATAGCATGATACAGCTCCTTTAAAATAGCATTACTATCAGTTCAAAATTATTATTCTGTCTTCTAAATCTTATTTAATGTTTTTTTTTATGTTAAAATGTAGACAGGAAGCAATCCTAGCATGTGCGGACAGTTAGCAAGTCGGCTATGTCAGGAATTTTTCCTATAGCCATTAGCATTGGCCATCAAACATCGCAAGTTAGGAACGATCCAGATGTTTTCAGCTGTTGTCAACCCATCGACTGCATTTAGGTGAGATCAAAGCTTAGATTGAGATCATTAATGAATGTACAGACCTTGTAAGATTTTACTCAAGATACAAATTGGTGTATAAAAGTGTCCTCTGAGCTTAAATCATATTATTCAGTGGCCAATAAACATCATCTTATAAGATGTTAATGATAAAGAAACCACAGCAATGATATAAATGCCATGAACATAACATACCTCGTCTCCAACCAATTGAGACACTGTATGTGAACACTACAGAGAAGAAGCGCCAAAGCACAGACAAAACCCTGTCCGAGTAAAGTTTCTCTACAGTCATCAGAACAACATAGCCCGCTAAGCTAACAGTACACATTTCCTCTCATATTAAATTGCTAAGTCAGAGGGATAACACAGCAGCTTTGTCTAGACACATGCTTCAAAGCCCGTTTATTTTTCTCTTCTCATAATAGCCCCGGTTCGGTCCAACAGCAGCTGCAGCGTAATTCCCCGCGTTCTGTTATTTCATTGCGCCACATTTTTGCCCTCTTACTAATACTTAATCGGTTTAGCAGGTCGACAAAGCCGCGCGGCCAAAAACAGCAGCGGGAGAAAGACCAAAGAGACTGATTGAGGAGAAGCCAAAGGTGGAGGCAGTTAGTGACAGAGACGAATGCGTGGAGCGGCGCTGAGCGAGAAACGTGCGGCTGCAAATGACAGACCGATGGGTCAAATGAAAGAGGCGACGCCGGGCGCGCTGCGGTTGTGGCTGTCGGTGGAGGAGAATGGCCAGTAACCACCAAAGTAGTGATGTGAGAAGATTTTGCCACGGCTCGTATGGACGGTATTTGGCAGCAGTGGACGATTGAAAAAGTAGTTTGTCAAGTTTTCATACGTTTTTCATATTCACCTCGCTACAATTCAAAGTGCATGCCATGCCCTGACACTTTAACGTTTGAATCGGTGACTTAAGGATTGGGGCAAAACACACTTTAAGGCGAGACATGGCAGGTGAAAGTATTGATTTTTGAGTTTCCTCCCTTAACATCTTAGTTTTCATGTCAGAGTATGAAAATGACAAAACTTAACCCATATGATGCTTATTTTATAATATGTCTGATAGCCAGGCGGAGATAACCCTGAAGTAGCAACCACGTCTCTTTGCAAAACCGTCTTTCCCACGCGTATTCATTCACAAATATTGACATATTTTACATCCACGTGTCCTGCGAAGGGCCCCCGAGATGATGCACACGCGATACAAAACTTTAGAACTGTTTTTTTCTCTCAAAATAAGGTTTTCGCTTCACTCGTGCAACGGCATAGCCACTATAATAGCTCCTACAGACAGATTTTTTCATCTCTAATTACCAGTCTGATTTATTCAGCTTTGAACTCAAAAAACAAGGTAAAATTTGAGTTTTTACAGATTTTTTCACTTATGATTAGAAACACTGAAGTAAAGTCAAATCAACTGGAACATTGTTCATACATAGTTGCCCGACGTTTCGAGAATCATCCAATTCTCTTCTTCGAAGGGCCAAAGATGTAAAGTGGTAGTGACGTCCTCCAAGCGCTCAGGTGTTGTAGATTGCACACTTATGATCAGCTTATTCAAAATCCCCTCTGTTACTAATATGTCAACAAAATAACACCATACATTTAAATCTGGGTCTATCCATTATTTAGATTAGTCAAACCGTAAACAAGAAGTGCAGTTCTTGTTTATAGTTGGACTATCTCATTGCAGTCCCCTCCTCTCTGGCTTTTGTGTGTGCATTCTTACATTTTGACTACAGTGGCGTGAAGAAGCTTCTGACGATGGGAAACATCTTCAGCTCAACTCAACCAGTCCAGTCGATGATATTTGAATATGACGTATTGACTTGCTTGTACTTTATTCTAGAAACTAAGAATAACATTATGCTGTATGGGTTTTAAGTCTAATATATTAATGAAGCACAGTTTTATTATTCCGTGAATAGCATTGGCGTTGCTCCTCATAGATCACCGCTGGAGCATCTTACACATCCTCTTTTGGACAAAAACACCATTACGAAAGCGACAGACTCTACTGTTTTCCACTGCTCTTTCCTAATGCTCAAACGAATGGACTGTCAAGGTCGGGCGGTAATTTATTGCATCTTATGACATTCTCTCAACTTGATCCGTCTGAAGTTCTTGCCGTTGTGTGATGGATTCGTCCAAATATAACATTTTGCAATCTTAAACATATTTCACTGTCGCAATTTCCAACAATCAAAGTCCAAAAATGGGGCACCATGATACTCATACCACGTGTCTATGTGCTGTCTTACCACGCAGACGCTGATGTTATGGATAAAATATTCCTCTGCAAATAAATTATGCAATCCCACATACTGTATTTCAGATACACTGAAACTTATGTCTGCAGGGGTTTGCCAAAAATGTAAAAAGGCATAAGAATACTTGCCAAATACCATATGTCATGTTTTTATTGCCCTTATTTTCTGCCCATAACGCAACTCTCTTTTTGGCAGAACGAGACGGGCTGAAAAGTGAATGTATAATTAAAAGTAAAGCTTTATGCCAAGGACACACTCAAACAAGGGCAAAATGGGATTACGGATCCGAAAGTTTAACAAATGAACACATCAAATTATTACGTTTTGTGATAAGGTTCAGACCATTTAGTATTATATAAGGAGGAGAATAACTACAGTATGGCTCACACTAACACACTTTGGTATTGTAGTCTGGAGGATCTGGTTCCACTTCTTTTTCCAATGTCATCCATCCATCCATTTTCTTCCGCTTTATCCGGGGCCGGGTCGCGGAGGCAGCAGTCTCAGCAGAGATGCCCAGACTTCCCGATCCACGCACACCTCCTCCAGCTGTTCTGGGGGACCCCGAGGCGACACCAGGCCAGCTCGGAGACATAGTCCCACCAGCGTGTCCTGGGCCTTCCACGAGGCCTCCTCCCAATAGGACATGCCTGGAACACCTCCTGAGGGAGGCGGCCAGGAGGCATCCGGAACAGATGCCCGAGCCACCTCAGCTGGCTCCTTTCGACGTCAATGTCATTGAAGTAAAATTATTTTACAAGTATAATTGTGTAATGATTTAGGCAGATCTTTGATACGCTAGTATTACAACATGAAAGGTCCATGCTTTGGGAACCAGGTTTTCATTTGCTAGTACCTTTCTAAATTAGTCAGCTGGTCAGGTGGTTAGGAATGGCCCCCTGACTAATTGGCCTGTCCAATAAGGGGATCGCCGTGAAAAAAAGTACACAATAAAAAAATAAACAATAGTAACAGCAATCCTCTCTATTTCTCTGGCGATTCTTCTCGGGAAGCTATCCTGGTTACAGCACCCGGCTTGTTTGTATCACATTAGGACAGATATTTGGATATGGCCAAAGAATACAGTGGAGATATAAGTCGTCTCAAAGATAAGGGTTTATTGCTGTTGTTCCTAGTTACAAAGAAGTATAGCCAGCTGGTGACTTCCGTTGACAGTTCCATTTAATCCTAGTCTTGCACTCCTCTGCGCAGAGAGGGTGACTGCCTACCAATGAGTCAGTTGTTTGTGGCTATGTGTTTGTACTTTATCTGTAATTCATGCTATGTGCAGAATGACTATGACCATCGTCTATCAGCTAATGGTCTTCTGACATGGTCTTTGTGATCTGTAGCGTGCAAGCAAAGCCTTGAGTCAGAAGCTTGTTCAGATTCAGTTCAATCCGGACATTACAAAGTTATTTCCATAACGCCATGACCAAAGCCCACTTAGGGTCGCGGCCGTCTCGACAAAAGTTCAGGTCAAAAACCAGGATTCATATTGAAAAAACGCCACACTAAAGAATCTTTAATCAATTTAAATCCACCATTATTTAGTTTTCTAAATGAAGTCAGACGCATAATAAAGCGACCTTCCTGAGCTGAGCTCCACAACATCCTGCTCAGATTGGTTTGGATGAAAGGCCTTTGGAGAAGGGCGTGACCTCGGGGTCTGTTAAGACAAAGGGCCTTGGCAGGCGGTGAACAGGAGGTGTGGACACATGGAGCTCTCTAAAGACCCCGTTCGGTTGTAACCATGTGTGAATCCATGACAACACCAATCACATCCTTTCACTCATTCATCAAATGCACAGCGGTTGGCCGTTACCATGTCGACCAGGGACCAAGACTGGGAGATTCCCTCATCTTCATTCTGGGCTGGCATGTTTTAGCACAGAGGCAGGTTCCACTGTGATAAAGCCGACTTTTAGCATGAATTTCAATACCATTTTTTCCCCCACAAGGAACAATTTTACATAAACATTTCAAATTTTGGGAAAAATTGATACTATTGTGATATTGTAATGTACAGTTTCAATGTTCCAATCATCAATGTTGCTTGGCAATTCTGGGCATTTAATCTTTAGCAGCTACTTCTGTTCACATTTCCAGATTTCGCTGAAAATTTGCCAAATTTATTTCTGGGCATTTCAGTGAAGCCGCCAAATAATTCAAAATGGAAAAAGGCAAACTTTTAATGGTAAGTTTTTGTCAATAATAATCTGAAATGTTTAAAGGATCATTCACTTACAGCCATTTCATTACAATGTTCATGCATTAGTCTTATATAGTGCTTTTCCAGACGCTCAAAGTCACTTTGTGCATAAGCTACTATTGTAGTCACTGACGGAAGCGAGGCTACCAGTTTGCGCCATCAGCCCCTCCGACCACCAACAACCACTCACACACACACTACATTCACCACAGGCTTCCTGGTCTCAAACGGTCTCCCACGCAAGTACCAACCGTCCCTGCTTCTCTTCTCTCTTCTCTTCTCGAGGTCTGACGGGATCGGGCATAGCAAAGGCATCATCTCTAGCTATTTCAAAAGAGTTAATTTGGTCTTCTTGTGTTAACTTGCAAACATTTTCTTATGGTCTGATTTAAAAGAAAACGTTTATAACTTCTTCTATTTTTTACAACCAAATTTTATAATCCAGCTCTTCAGACAAACCAGATAAAAATAAAATATTTGGGTCGTAAAACCAAACAGAGTTGAAATCTAGTAATGGACTGATATCCATTCTAAATTAAAATAAGTTCAAAATGTAAACCAAATTGTTATTATCAGGAGTATTGTACCTGGCCTATTTATAGTGTAGGTAATGTAGGAAACTCTATGGGGGCTAATGGGCTTTTTCTCAAACACAAGGTCATAGGCAACATCTATGCCAAATTTGGTGCTGTAACCTCTACGCCACACCATTAATATTCAACCCACGAGTACCATACCCATTAGTTTTACCTACTCATGGTCTTGTTACATTGGCAGGAGTTGCTTGAAAGCGTCTACATTCTGAAGTCTCTAACACAGCGTTTCTGAAACTGGCTCCCGGATGGCTGGATGTCGCCACCCTCGCGGAGAGTGACACTTTGTTGACGGCTTCATCAGTAGCGCAGATGGCGGGGGAAGTGGAGAGGAGCTAGAACAAATGTACAGAGGGAGGCCGCAGGAACCTTTCACACACACCCCGAGCACTGGCCTCTATCCAGCAGCCTGTCTGGCCAAACTGTCCCGGCTTTGGAAAAATCTGGAAGTCTGGCCCTGGCTCTGAACGGGGCGGCCCGGCAGGTGAGGGGCGAGGCTGGGCCAGCGAATAAGGGCATACTGCATGTTCTCAAATGATATGATTTTCAAACAGGGTGTCAATAAGCTTGTCTTCTTCCCACTCCTTTTCGAGCTGTAATGTAAATTATTTTTTCTTTTTTCTTTTATTATGTATATATATATTTCTGTTTTTTCTTTTCTTCTTTAGCTCGAAATAAAATATTCAAATCAAAAAAAAAAACAGGGGACATATTCAGAGCTGCGGAATAATAGAATATCTTAAGCGGATCTCTCCTAAGGCCCATTTATGCTCTACGGTAGAGACGCATGGGATTTCAAGGCAAGGAAAACCTAAAAAAAAGAACCACAGAAGGACAGATCCACTCCCATGGACTGACAGGCAGATAGACCCACGGCTGATGAAAGTCCCTCTGCAGATGAGGCCCAGGCCGTAGAAGAACGTCCAGTCCTTGTTGGAGCTCCAGTTCTTGTTATCCAGGCCCTGAAATGGGAGCATAAATGAGCCTTCAGATGACTGAGCGCTTACACAAACTTTGCGTCAAAATATTCTTGGGATGAACCCAGTATGTTTCCATGGAGAAGATACTCTCGTGGGATTTCTACGGAGAACTGTTACGACCACTCGCGCTGCATGCAGAAGGTGTGTGGGTGTGTGTGTGTTTTCCTGAAAGTGAATTTCCCAGTGCAGTTGAACGCCTCTCTTGGTGTATTCGGAGCCGTCTGTGTACATGTTGCCGATTTTGTGTATGAACTGAGTTTTATAGTTGTAAACTAGATATTGTACGAGAGTCATGGGTAGAATTGCAGACGTGGAATAGAAAAGTATCTTGTCTTTTCTCAGAATCTATGTCCAGGAATTGGGGTCTGTCCAAAGGTCAGAGCGGGGAAAGACAGAACTTGTCGGACTCTCTCTGCTCCGTTAAACCTGTAATTTATGGACAGAACACACATTCGTCTCAACTTCCGTTCACATTTCCATTCCTAGTGCCACCGCGGTACCTTCCATTTTTAGTTGAACGAGCGAAACACTTGTGATGTCCAAATTGCACGTGCACACAAAACGGCCCCTGGCTTTTGCAGATAGTGTTTGCTTCCCGATAAACCAAAATGCTGCTACACGCCCGGCCCGCCACCCATGTGGGGCTGTTAAACCGCCCGATAGCGCCGCGCCACTATTTCTGCCGGCCGCCGCTCTTCGGACGGGGCTCCATTAGCATATCTGGTCATTGGTGCCTTGTTAACATGCGACCAGTCTGTAGCTCATTTGAGTTATCAGTCCGTGCCATATGCTGCCGTCTAGACACTTCCCTTGGCGATTTTCCACGGGCCCTTGAGATTTTTCCTTTTTTTGGACACCACACAAATTTATTTACCACCTTCCAAGTAGATGGCCCTCTTTTGGCTCACTGGAAATTGCTGGTAACATGGTATCTTCACTTTCTACAATGGGAAGCCACGTTCATGTGCGATGTTGGATCTCCCTGACTAATCTCCTCACTTGTAAAATGGAATATGCAAATGTGTTGTCGTCATCTCTGATGCTTTTCTTCATGTTACTTTGCCAGGGGCAAGCTCTTCAAAGACTTTCTACATAGATGCCTTTTCTCTTTGCGTCAATAAGATACTGTTTTCAGAGGAAACATCACTATTTGTCTCTGAGGAAGCCGTGGGACGACACTCTGGTCAATTAGTAGCCAAGATGCCAGAGGGTTTACTTATAATTAGATTGAAAACGTACATTTATTGCTTCTTTATGCCAATTTCTTCACATTTGTTACAGTTCGATGGTATGTTTTGCTGCAACGGCCTTCTAGAATAATCTCCCAACACATTTTTTGAGACAAATTGAGATTTTAATTTCAACCTGCTGTCCAAACACCGCAACATCGTTGCATATTATTGGCTATGGCGGGAGTTGGCAAACCACTATCTCAGGAGCCACGCGCATGAGGCTCTTTTGATCTTTGATGGTAAAAGTTAGACACATACAATGTGTATTTACGTGCATTAGGCGACATCTGAGCCAGAAACTGGGCCGTGGGCTATGTCCTCCTGAGATTTTGTCCTCAGCCAATTAGACAAATTGTGAGAACAAAGAAAGGTCAGGCCAGAAAATGCCTGACTTAAATGTATTACTAAATCAGAAATTAATTTATCTGGAATTAAAACACATAATGTTTGAAGGCACACTGCATAACATGTTGGACTATACTGTTGCCTGAGATACAACACTTGCTCCTAATGACCAGCTAGACACGGCAAATGCTATTTGTGTTGTGGGTAATCAAAGAATGGATTTGGACCTAACCCATTTTAATCTCAGTGTGACAGAGTAGCCTGCTCGCTCAGACTTGCTTTTTCTTACTATTCCGTCCGTCCGTTCCACTGTCTCCTGGTTTTCATTCATCAGCCGTCATTGGGCTGCTCAAACCTCCCTCCATCCATATACTTTTCATCCGAGTAACAGACATTTCATATAGTGCTGTGTTACAAGAGCTGTTGCATGTGTGCTCTCGGTATGGAACAGACTCTCAGACATTCCACCTACATCTGTGTACAAATGTGACTGATTCATGTACATATTTCGGGCACTATATGTGACTGCAGACTTGACTGACGATAGAGACATTTACAGACAGTGCCGGATGCTTTATGCACATGCTAACATGCCGATCTGCAGGTTTGGAATGGGCTTTGGGACCCACAATCACCCTGGAATGACAAGCCGTGACCCAAACACGACTTAGACTTATAATATTGTCTTTTCCACTAAACAATGTTGTCAAATAATCATTAAATATGTTAAAACAAAAAGCTGAAATTCTGATTAAAAACAGACACATAGTTGTTCTATATTTTTTCTGTACGTACATTTTTAAGTTTTCTGGGAAAGGCTCACGACCCACTGAAAACAGTTAGATAACCCACTGTTGTGTCCCGACCCACAAGTTTAGAACCACTGCTTTAAGGCTTATTGTACTCCCATGTCTACTGCCCACCTGTGGAGGATTTATAAAAAGAGTAGTATGCAAAAGCTTAATGCGGATTCTACTGAGGACCCCAGTGCAAGCCAAATGTTTGTAAATGCCGTTGTACCCACTTGTCCTGCTGCACAGATCAATCTTGTGTACATGTGCTCGTGCAGGCTGTCAGACTCAGTGAGCAGTATCATCACTGTATTGACTAAGCCCGGTGCGTTATTTTTCCAGAACTGGCCTCTGAGCGTATACAACTGTTTTTGTTAGAATTGTGTGTGTTTTCGCCAGTTCAGCTTTACCAAAATCTAAAAGCTTCTGGACTGGAGAACAACACTGTAATGCCCCATTTGAAGGCGAAGACCTGCAAAACTGATTGTAACTTTTTATTGCATTTTTTTACACGTTTTTGTCGTGTTTTCGTCTTTTTTCGTCTTGTTGCTATTTTGATGCTTTTTCAAGAAGCTTGTAGACAAACTGGAGAAAGGTGGGGGTTAAGAGGTTAATTCATATACAGTATTATTGTCCTTTATGAAAAACGGAGGCTGTGTGTGTGTGTGTGTGCTCTTGTACTTACGACATTGTGAGGACCAGTGTGAGTTTTTAACCGAGTGAGGACATTTTTAGTGTTAGGGTTAGAATTGGGTTTAGATTAGGATTAGGGTTAGGGTCTGGGTAATACATTATGTCTATTGTCATCACTAAGATAGAAGTCCAAGATTGTGTGTGTGTGTTTGAATAATGCTGTCCAGTAAATAGTTGCAATTAGACTATGCATGTGGATCTGGACTCCGAACCTGCAAAGCACAGTCACCCAACACCAGTCTGACTGAGCCACATCATTATTTTGTCCTTTCCTAATAAGTCTCTCTGGCCCTTAGATTAAAACAAATAAATAAATGTGACAAAACCGACATTAAAACGCATTCCCTTTTAAATCAACCGATCTTTTGCTTGGAACAAACAATGCCTCGACTTGAAAGATTTAGCCCTTTTGAGCAGCGTCCAAGAGCGCAGCTGTTAACAACATAGTAAAAAATCAACTGTAGCCATAATGGAAGTGTTAGACGATCTCCCACGTACCATATGCACCGCTCCTTATGAGAGCAAGGGCTTGTAAATTCTCACCATCCGAGAGTTGATTTGTTCGGCCAGACAGCGCCGCAATGCCTTGGAGAATGGCCTCGTATTTGTTTAATTTGGATTTTAAGAGATAGGTTCAGCAAACGGGCGAAATGTTGTCACTCATCCCAGTCTTATTTGTCCTTGCGGTCCATTTGAGAAATTACCGAGCGCGGCGCATACATCTTATTAGAGGGAATAAAAACCGAAATGCCAAACGGTCTTTTTCGAACAATCTGTCCCGTACATTTTGCCTGATGCCTAATGGCCGACATCTTCCTCTTGTATCCCGCGATGGCCTCATTTATTTTTATTTTTTTCCACAGGTTTTAGGCCTCATTTTTAGTGGAGACTTTTAGCCTCACTGGAAAGAATATAAAGAAATTTGATATATCCTCTTTGTCATTGCCTGTGACAACAGAAAATTAGTGCTTGAAGCAATTGAAAGGTTGCTGTGAACTTCCCCGATCCCACTGGTGATGTAATTTGATTGCAATTTCAAGGTTAGAGGGAATGCAGTTTTTATAGTCGTTTCACTTGATTTGATTAAGGAATAGAATGGTCTAATAGCAGTTTTCCTAAACATTTCAGTTTTTTGCGACAGCCAAAATTACCATGGAAACAATTCAGGACCCAGACAGTAAAAAACATACTTAAAAATATAGATATCAAGCAAAGTTTTTTTTTTGTTGTAATCTGGTGTAGAGATTGCTTATTTTGTCATTTTACCTGAATTATTCACAAATCTACACTGTTTTCAATTAAGAATTTGATTAAATACTCCAGTGGATCCCAAAGTGGGGTCCAGGGACCTGCAGGGGGCCCCCCAAAGCTTGTCTACAAAACAAATACATGGAAAAAATATTATTTTTTAAAGGAAAAGTACATTTCTTTGCTACATTATACTAATTTGAACCAGTAGTTAGCCAACAATCATGGCAAAATGTATGTTATTTTATCTGCAAAAAATACAATTCCTCAGAATATAGTATAATATTATACGGGGGCTCCAAGAGATTTTCGGATTGATAAGGGGGCCGCGACTTCCTGGACTTTGGGAATGGCTGAAAACACTATTAATGTTTCTATTTTATACCATGAAATCTTCTGGGAACACCAAGCTCAGAGCTTGCGTCCCCCTGAAGGTTTCCATCCCCGCTTTAAGAACCACTAGTTACAGGAACCCTAAAATACTCAGACTGGGCTTTGACTGGTTCTGACAGGTTTCAGGCTGGTCCAGATTTAGTGCAGAGCTGTTCAGACTGAATTTGGATGGGTCGAGACTGGGTTTAGACTTTAACACTGGCTTAATTGTGTACTGTGGTACATATAATATAATTTATTGCCAGCATTTATACTTGTTTATACTTGATTTTTAGCACATGCAGACAAGGACAAAGATTTGTTTGAAATTTGTTTACTCAAATGACATTCTATATTTTTCATCGACTTTTTTGACTGTTTTTATGGAAAAGCTTAGTTTTATTGCATATAATGGCAGTTATTATTGTTATTCATTTATTTATCTCATCGGAAGATCAACAATCATAAAACATGCAACAGTGCCGGTTGCACCAGTTTTGTTGTAACCCAATGGTGGAACTACACTTTTTCAAAGACTTTCGAGTTCGGAGAAATATTTGGTATATTGGGAAATATTGGGTTCAGTCTTCCCCTGAACCCAAAATAGCTATAAATTCAAACATGCAAGAGTAAGCAACGCCCACATCTCAGAAGGACAATATACAGTAACTATCACTCAACGTTTTCGAAAAGCAAACAAAAAATGTAAGCCCTAAAACGGACCCTTGCGGTACCCCACATACATTATATAATATTATGTTGAATGTATTTCTCAATGTTCATCTAGAATTGTCGATAACACCCTTTTAAAAACTATTTTTAACTAAAATGTATATTTCAACAACTATTGCCTATTTTCCAGCATGCACTGGACTTCCCTATCATGAGCTCTCAAGGAATCTAGTGCTCTGTGTGTAATGGTCAGCTTCGCATTGGATCACTGCCCAGGCCTTGTCTTATAAAAAGTCGAACATGGTCCGTCTTGCAGCTGCACTGACCAAACACTGAAATTTGGCCCGTGGTGGTTACAATGGGCCGTAGAGCAAACCTCAATTCACTGCAATTATAATCTAGTGTTACGCCTATGTCTTTAGGATTGAAAAATGAAGTAAAAACATTGGACAGACTAGAGTGTAACTAAAACGTGTCTCCTCCATTTCCTTGGGTTTCGAGTCGACTTAAAGCTAAATAAGTTCTCCCCAATATATGCCTTTTTGTAAAGTCTTGTGAGCAGCCGGCCAACACTGCGCAGGGCTGACTAGGTGCATTCTTGTCTAATGATAGTCCTGCTGCACAAAGTGGAATGGAAATGGATAGGTGGTGATGGACAAGCGATCACACGCCATGAGGAGACTTGGTCGGGCTAAAACATGAGCCCAGACACTTGTAACACATGTACTTAGTGGTTCCGACGTTCTTTATAATCACTTTACAAGATTTGCAAGTGGATAAGTCAGTCAAAATAAATCACCTCGACTATTTTCTTTATAAATGTATAAATTACGATGTCACCTATGATAAAGAGCATACAGTGAGCAGAATCCTTTTCACATACCAATACTACATTTATTGTGTAGTATTTGTATATAGTGTTTTTTGTTTGTTTGTTTTTTAACTTTTTTTAAATTCTATTTTATAACTGTTGGCAAAAAGTCACTCACAATGTTAGACCACTAACATTTAAGCACTACTAATGCCATTCATTCTGCATTAAAGTAGATGGGAGCGGACAGGAAAATAATGGGTGCGCTTCTTATGAATGAAGCTAGCGTGAATGAAGCCGCTCACCTCACTCTCCACTGCAGGACTCCACAGCGACACGTTTGCTGTTAAAGACATCTCTGCCTCTGTCCATAGTCCAAAAAACTGTCTCTCTTCCTTCTTAAAATGATTAGGTTATTAATGTATATTAAGAATCTCTATGAAGAGTGACGCAATAAAGACTGCTATAAAGTAAATAAATAAAGGTGTTTCAACCCGTGTTTATTTCCACAACCAGCAGTGCACTATTGCTCATGTGCGACACATTCAAGCAGAATCCTGTTCAGACAGGAGATCATATACAGGTCGCATTTCATACTAATATGAATGACCTTTCAAAAATGCTGTTTTTTTTAAATTAAGCAGTGACGACAGTGTAGCGCTTTGAGAAACATGGTAATACAGGATTATAAAGCGCATTACAAGTGTAAGACATTATTATTATTATTAAGTCCTGCAGTCTGAATGAAGCCTAAGAGACTCATCCATGTGTCTCCTGCTGGATAGTCTACTGTAATGACCACTCACTGGCCTCACCAAACGAGCTGTAAAACAGCTGCAGTACATCCAGAACATTGCTACTCGAGTCCTGACTAGAACTAGGAAATACCATAACTATATTAGTCTCTGCGCTAGCTTCCTGTTGCTCAGAGACTATTAAAACAGCTCTGCTCGTGCACAAGTCTCATGGTTTAGCACCGAAGTACATCTCTGACATGTTGGAGCCATATAAACTATCTCAGGCTCAGAGAACCTCAGGGAGTGGTCTCCTGCTGGTGCCCAGAGTCAGGACTAAACAAGGTGAGGCTGCTTTTTAGTTTAAATAAACTGGAACATGTTACTGTGAATGTGAGACTGGCCTCTACTGGCATCCTTCAAATTCAGGCAAACTGATACATTTAGCTGAGTGTGTGGCAAGTGAAATGGCCATAGACACTTTGGTCTATTGTAGTATATACCTGGGGGTCTAGTGGATGGGTGTGTGAAAGGATGTGATTTTAATATGTTAAGCACTTTGTGTTACATTTTGACGGAAAACTGCTTTACAAATAAAGTTTTATTTGATTTAATGTTTATTTGTACCACGTGTATCAAGTGCGGAGGACATTTCCTCATAAAAATATAATCTCTGCCAAGTGCTAACTTATCGCACTTATCTCACCTCTGATTATATTAGAGCCTTTGATGCTTTTGAAATAGCAGAAGTCTGCATAGTTTTCATTTCTCTGGTTAATTTATAGTTGATATTTGTGTGTGTGTGTGTGTGTGTGTGTGTGTGTGTGTGTGTGTGTGTGTGTGTGTGTGTGTGTGTGTGTGTGTGTGTGTGTGTGTGTGTGTGTGTGTGTGTGTGTGTGTGTGTGTGTGTGTGTGTGTGTGTGTGTGTAAGACGACATGTTTGTTTTGATATGGATGGGCCATGCAGAATGGGTTGATAATAAATGTCCAAAAGTATGCAAAACAATACAATGTAACAAACAATGTCGTTTGTGTGAGACACATTCAGCACAGCCTAGCTACAAAGAATAAAGACCCATATTGGTGAGATATTTGTCATGACAAAGTTTCATGCGTGCATGTCCACAACAGCCTGTTTGTCCTTGTATTTTGGCTCATTCCGCAGTCACAGCCAGCGTGCCGTCCTTGGTTGTGCTGTGGACAACTCTCCTCTCATTGTCTCTGCCCTGCTGATTAACCTCTCCACGCCCACGGGTACAGCACTGTGGATGGAGACAAGGCTCTGCAGGTATAATACACATAGCTGGAGTTTCCTAATAAGATCTCACTGCTCAGAGCTCCGGGCTTATAGTATACCTGCTGTGAGAGACAGTGGCTTATGGGAAGGACAGAGTGACTGTGGCGCTATGATAAAACAGCACTTGGCATCTAATGGAGACAAGCATTTGTTGAATTATGGAATTTCACCTACTTTAGAAACCATAGCATTAGTGTGCTATGTAGTATGCTAATTGATATACAATGTATGTGGAAAATGTGTTTATTTTATGCACCGGTTTGTGCATTTAGACACTTGGACAAAGTGTTTGTGATGGGAAAATTTCAAGAATGTAACTATTGCTTAAGCGCCTGGATTTGAGTGAGGCACTGTATGCACATTTTATGGCTGTACCTTTGTTCTTTGTTTTTTGGTAAAAGGATTAGATTTTGTTAATAAGTGCTGTGTTGGAAAAGTTCCTGTTTTAGACCAGTTTGACAAGAAGACGACAACATCATTGAGCCAACTTTACTTTCCTTGACAGAGACTATAAGAGCTCTAGTATCTATAAGTTGAAGATGGGTCTAAACATTTTATCTGTTGAGAGCTTTAAATGAATTGAAAACTATTTTTCTACAGAAACTGCTTTGACCTGAAACAAGCATAAATGAAACAAACACAAACTACAACACAAACATACTTCAAGCTGTTGTTGTTTTTTTTTATAATGGAAAGATTATAACCAAGATTATAACTTCTACCAAGCCCTAACGAATTAACAAGAAATTCTGCCAATAGAAAAAGCAAATACTGAAAACCCACTGTCCAACTCTGTCCAACATCCATCATCATTACTTCAGGGGCTCTTCTTGTCTCGTGCCTCCGTATGCGACTACCCAAGCAACTCCCCAGCGTCGCAGCGGGGTAACTGCAGCAGCGTGTCGCCTTTATTTTGGCAAATGGACCATGGGATCACATCGATACCTACCACCTCCACTCTGCCGCTCACCCCGTCAAGACCTCCCCCAGCAGGACCCTAATGGGAAATCAATTCTCCTTTTTTGTTGCCCGGGTAGGTGGGCTTAAAGAATAATTACTCAAACAGGGGGAAAGGCCACGGACATCCAGTCACGTTTTTTTCCCAAGACGTGGAACCAATACCATTATCCGGTTAAAAATCCAATGAGGACCTCTCCCCTTTCCCTTTCCTCTTGCTTTCGGAATGCCGCCGCGCTATCGACACGTCGTGCAAGCCGATAATGGGATTCCCGTCGTTTTTTCGGAATCTCGATGGATTCCGTTGCCTCTTGCGCTGTTGACTTGTCTGTAGGGAGCGGGGCAAATTATAACACACTTAAGCACCCGAGTTCTACAGCTCAGGACACTTCATTTGTTTGCACTCAGTCTACCAAATCCTCCGCAGCCACTCAGCCACCCACGCGGCGGACAATGGCCACTAATAGGCAGATGTGGCCGGCGCTTAGTGGGAGCGTGACGGATCTGAATGTAGTGAACTTTAACCTGACCTCTGATGGAGAAGCAAATGGCTATTGACCCGGTGTACGACACATTAAGGAGAAACCAATTGTAAACGTGAGAAATTTGATCAGTGGATGTTAATAAAATGAGCGAGAATGGAAATCAGACGGATTATAGACAATGGAACACTGGTGATTTATGGCGAGCAGTAAATCTTGTGGTGAATCTGTGCCACAATATTGAGTTTTGGGATGGATGCAACACTGGATTAAGAATAATGCTTATGAACCAAAATTACATTATTATAAAATTGGGTTTGGAACCATCAGTAGTTTTTTCATCAAAGGCATACTGCATGGAGGGTCACAGATCGGTGGTTAAAGCTGCATTAAGCAACTTTTTATGCGATATTTGTTGATATTTTTGCGTATTTGACCTTGTAACCCAGCAGCTGTGTGAGTGGTCAGCATAGCGCCTTTACTTTCTGTCACAGTGGTCTCTAGGACGCTCCAGGATCAATTGTTTGGAAGGTTTTCACTGCAGACGGACCCTCTCACCAGAAAACCTACAACACAATTGATACTGGAGCATCCTAGAGACCAACATGATCAAAAGTAAAGGCGCCATTGTAAAATAAGCACAAATATCAACTTTTATTCCCCGCATTAAAACGTTGCATAATGCACCTATAATACAAAAAAAAATTCCACAACAAGCAGCCTGAGGGCCACCAAAACTGGCCTGAGGGCCGTATTTGGCCGTCCCTGTCTGAAACGCTAAACTCTCAAAGTTGCTTAACCATTTAGTGTGTTCAATAATCACTCCTGAGTTTCAACTCAGTGATGAATAGAGTGAATAGAGCGTTGATATGGCGGCTCATCATGAGACTGGACAAATGCCCTTGAAGGGAGGACAGGCTTTCTTCTTCCAGACACATGGCTGAAAACTGGACTGTCCATACGAAATCCGGACATCTGGTCACCCTACCTCCAGTGCATTGCAAGTTGCAGAGATCAAATCGCCAATATTTCATTTAGTGGGTAAATGAGTCACAAACGACTCACCATATCTATAAGTCATACACTGACAAACCTACAATAACCAACACTAAAGCTATGTTTTTGATGCGAGTTTACAGTGTTCAAATTTTAAATAGTCTGTTAGATCGACTGAAGGTCTTTGACTCTTATGTTGGTTCAATATTTTAGAAATTCTTTCATTAAAAAAAGATAGATTAAAATATGGACCACATTATACACTTCTATTTCCCGTGGTTTCCAATGCAGTAATCCACTAATCCTTACTCACATTCACACCTTGTTTTCCCCAGTGCTTGAGATTCAGATCACATGCTAATTCCAGAGCAAGCCTCAATATCAGATTGATAGAAAGGTGCTCGGGGACCTGTTCATCCCCGCCGTCGTCCAATCAGTGGGGCGCCAGCAGCTACAGACTGTTGATTACCGACCCGACCCACCGCCACACTGTTATCTCCCCACCTCTCAAAGACCAAATCCGATTCCCCGTTTCTCTCACCCCACCCCTTTCCCTTTCGCCGGCCTCGCATCGCAACACAATGAAGCTTTAAGTCGACCCGATCTGGAGGTCTGAAATCTTGGATGCAATTCTCCCCAACCCAATTAACGGCAAGTCAATAGAGAAGCAAATTAAAAAGCCCCGGGGTGGTGAACCTTTGCCAACGGAATGCCGACCGAATCAAGGCGGTTCAAGGCTATGGGGGGAGGACAAAAAAGACCCGAAGTTCGGTACAGTCTTCGTGATTAGAGAGAGAGAGAAAGATTGTTTAGAGAACCCCTTTTTTTTTCTTGCTTCGCGGGCCAGGCTAAATGAGGGGAGAGGGTATCCTTTTCGAGACCCGGGGAGGCATTGAGGTTGTGCAGCGAGGTGTGAAGAGCCTACTTTGCTAAGACAACATCCCCAGTGGGAAAAAAAAAAGCACCAAAGAGACCAAAGGGACAAAGAGCGAGCTGGCAGCAAGGGTCAAGGCAAACAGAGACGACCCCGAGCAGATCCAATAAACCATAGAGGGTCTTGTGTATTTACTGTATGCGCTGGGCTTTGATTGCCATGTTTGGCCTGCCGGACAAATAACCGAATATCTCAGTGTGAAGAGTTTGGAAAGTCTGTTTTTAGAATCAAAGTGTTTTCGGGCTATTGGTGCCAAATTGTGAATGAAAGGAAATAATATACAGTGCCGTGAAAAGGTATTTGCCCCCTTCCTGATTTCTTACATTTGTTTATATTTACCACACTTAAATGTTTCTGTTCATCAAGACATTTTTTATATTACACGAGGACATTCCCAGTGAATACAGAAAGCAGTTTGCCTATCTATCTTGACTATCACAAAATCCAAAACTCTCTGGCCCTGTGTGAAAACGTAAATTCCTCCTGAACTTAATAACTGGTTGTGCCGCCCTTTGCAGCAATAACTGAAGTCAAGTGTTTGCGATAACTGGTGATGAGTTTGCCACATCGCTGAGGATAGATTTTAGCCCTCTGTTCTTTGCAGAATTAGTTGAACTCAGCCATATTGGAGGGTTTTTGTGCATGAACTGCCCCTTTAAGGTCACACCACAGCATCTCAAATGAATTTGAGTCTGGACTTTTACCTGGCCACTCCAAAAGTTTAATTTGTTCTTTTTGAGCCGTTCTGAAGTGGATTTGTTCATATGTTTGGAATATTTGTCCTGCTGCATGGCCAAAGAGCGCTTGAGCTTGAGGGCTTGAACTGATGGCCGGACGTTCTCCTCCAGGAGTTCCTGGTAGAATTCATTATTCCATTAATGACAGCAGGTTGTCCAGGTCCTGAAGCAGCAAAGCAGCCCCAGACCGTGGAACTGCCACCTCCATGTTTGACTTTTGACATGGCATTCTTTTTATCAAATTCTGCATTGTTTTTACGCCAGATGTAACGAGTTATAGAGATGACAAACAGTTCAACTTTGGTCTCGTCAGTCCACAGACCATTTCTCTAAAAGTCTCGGGAATCATCCAGATGTTTTTTGGCAAATGAGAGACGAGCTGTTGCGTTCCTATTTGTAAGCAGTGGTTTTCGCCTTGGAACTCTCCGTAGATGCCATTTTTGCTCAGTGTCTATCTTATAGTTGTGGTCATGAACACTGACTTTGACTGAGCCCAGTGAAGCTGCAGATCTTCAGACATCCTTCTGGGTTCTTTGGTGACCTCCTGGATGAGTCGTCGTTGCACTCTTGGACTCATTTCGTGACGTTATAGGTTTTCTTATGAGATTTTGTAGCCTTCTTTATTTGTCTGCCTGGTCTAAATGCGATATTTTCTTGATTCAACAAACTTGGTGGTAATCAGACTTGGGAGTGACCAAATGAACTCAGCTTTTCCAATAATCTGGTTATTCACAGCTAATCACAGAGGGGGCATTTACTTTTTCACACAGGACCAGAGAGGTTTGGATTTTTCCTTCCCTTAATAAATGTGATAATCATTTTGAAACTGCATTTTGTATTCACTGGGAATGTCCTTGTGTGATATAAAAATTGGCGTGATGATCGGAAACATTTAAGTGTGGTAAATATAAACAAAGGAAATATGGAAGGGGGCAAATACCTTTTCACGGCACTGTACGTACTGAGCTGCTCCAACAACTTTAGGTACTTGCTTTTTTGTTCCCAGGTCTGACAAGAACCATTATGTGGATTTTTCTACAATTGAATCAACTTTCTCCAAAGGTACATTTTACAAAAGCAGACTCCAAATGGCAACGCATAGAAAAATGTGTTTGTTGCACAGTGCAATTTTGTGTCATAGAAAATGCAGTATATATTTTCTAAGTAAAGGAATGGGATAGAGAACAGAGAAAGATGTTGAGAACTGGGGCATAGACATTCTTTTCTGTTTGAACATAAGAGAGCATATCAGAGCAGTGTTCTTTATATTGCTGTGTTGAGAATCCTTTCCCCCCTCTTTTTTTAAATTCTCATTAAGAAGTACTGGTCACCTTAATCCATCCAAGATTTTAAGCGGGATATGAGTTGCAATTGGTGGGGATATCTTGGTTGCACTGACATTCATACAGTCATAGTTTCGATGATCATTTAAAATGTCAGACTCCACCTAAGCTCGACGTTAAAACCCACCTCCCGCACTAAGCCCATAATCATTTTCTGTCGTAGTCAGACCGCTTTCCGCTTTCTCGTGCATCGCCGTAAGCGCTGCGCTCCGCCGCAGTAATCACAAATATGTTTACGCTTCCCTTCAGCCAACTTAATCTCCAGATGAGGCGGATTTCCTACGGAACAATGCGCTGTGTGTCGGAAACTGTACCTCCAGTGATTGCAAGCGCATGCAAAATGCTTGTGCCTTGGTGTCCGTAATCCTATTCATTCCCTTGATTGAAAAAAAACTATATGTCAAGCCTTTCTAGTCCTAGCAGGCGGATTTAATTGAATCTTGAACTTTTCTCAGTAAGAGTTACACATCTCCGGAGCGGTGTGAGAACTACCAAGCACTTTTATAACCTCCGTAATTAGGTCCATTCGCTCTTTCCAAGCCCCTGACTCCCTCTCCTCCAATTTGGCCGCAGCGTGTCGTAACGGTAGTCCCTAGGATCCTACCATGGGACCTCTACCAGACGAGTCGGGCCTCATTTACCCCTGCGGAGACACCTCTCACTGGGGCAAAGAACCTCTCCTGGCACCAGGCGGAGCGGAGAGAAAGCTAAACTAATTACACCAAGGGCCGTCTCGCTCGGAGTCTAAGCCAGGGCTTTATAGGACAATGGGGGCCTTTAGCGGAGCGGGCCATCCCGCCTTCAGCTGCCTGTTCGGACGCTCCTGTTCCTACAATGGGACTTCCATTAGTGTAATTAGAAGCAAAATGAAGTGCAGCTTTGTTCAGGACCTGGATTGTTTGTCGTGTTTTTGACCTTCCTTTGATACAAGGGCCTCTAGACTTTTGGAGACAAGTAGTTGTAAGAGGATCCAATAAAATAATGGACCTTTTTTTCCCCATATTGAGTAACTTTGTGTGGTGCGAGGCATTTTCTTTTTTTTTGTTGTTGCATTTTTTGCTTTCTAGAACTCAAACATATAATTTTCATCAGTCAAATGAGTGAGGTGTGATGAACCGTTTACAGAGTGATTCTAACTTTAGCGCTTAGCTCCATCCACATCCCATGTTGCTGTTGTTACAGCATTTCCACAACTTGGCATCACATCTCAAGTGTTGTGTACAGTATGTAAACTGTAAACCACTAAATCCTCCCCTACTCCTCTCTCGGTGCAGCACGTGAAATGGACAAAAGTCTTCTGTACAAACATGTGCCACACACAGGTTTAAATTCTTCAAAATTGACACCCATTATACTTGGGGTTTCCAAACTTTTGACGGGTGCTGTAGTGAGTTGAGGTTTAGCATCCAGCAGTTAACTAATGAAATGTAGGGGGCGCGCTATAAAAGGAGCCCTTTCACCCGTACCTGACCTCCTCTCTCCGACGTGAGCCATGCAGCACTCGGGCTAGGCGTGCAGTGGACGAGTTGTTTACAACAGGGGTCACACATGAAATTTCACCAAGGTCCGACCGCGCGTGCATATTTAATAGGGCGTCCTCCTTTTTTTGTAGCGAGCCGTATATCAGTCATTCCGAAACCGTTTTTTAAAATTTAAAAAGTAGGACTTTCTCTTTCTGTTTCATCTGGGCTGTAGTTTACAACTCTGCTGCAGTCAGAGGGAGGGCGAGGGAGAAAGAGAGTGAGAGAGAGCGCACACCGCTCGTCTGAGGGGATTCAGGGTCGGGTCCAAAGTTCGGATCCAAGGTTCGGGTCCGGATGGGCTGACGCATGGGTCCGGATCCAGACCGAGGTCCGCCGTTTAGTGACCTCTGGTTTACAAGATGTCCGGCGGCTGGAGGCGTAAAGCCAGCAACTGAGTCGTAGCCAACTTCCATGGTGCATTGCGGGTAAGCTAGTGTGATGGCATTTGTGCTGTTATGATTGGGTGGTTGTTAATAGATGGTTATTATTTTTAGCTTGTGGTCCGGAGGCTTCTGCGTAGCTGGGCAGGGTCGGATGCTCGGGGTCCCGGAATGGCTCGTCTAGAGAGCGCAACGCAAGCATTCAACTGGTATGTAGCTCGTAGCCTGTGCTATATCAGCCTACCCGTCATATAGCTAATAATATAATTTACCGTTGTTGGGTCCTGATGGCGTGCCCAACCCCCCCCCCCCTTTTGATTGTACCTTTTTGTTACTGCTGTGATCACTTCTGGGATAACTTCTACTCCTCTTAAACCTGTGGGTAACAACCGACACACGTAGATTCTACGAACTGGACTTATGTGGGACTATAATGATTGTGAACCTATACGAACTGAACTGAACTTATCAAAATACATTTTACTAAACCACCTAACTTATCTTAACTTAAAGAAAATAAATCCATGTTTTTGTAACTTACCTTTGTCCTGACAATTTTAACAAACCTTCATTGACTATGGGTTAACTTACTTTTATTTAATTTTTGGGCGAATGTTTATAATAATAATAATAATAATATTCTAAACTTTGAAAATTTTAGAACATTTAAAATGGCTTGTTCAGTTTATAAGATTCTGCATGGACTCTCTCCACCGTCCTTGAATGAATTCATTAAGTTCATATCCAGTACAAGTGGTAGAGTGACCAGAGCCGCCACCAGAGGCGACTGTGTGGTTCCTTATAGACGCACAGCGTTTAGTGAAAGGGACCACGGTATGGAACAGCATCCCAGCAGATATTTGAGACTGTACCACATTCATAGTATTTAAAACTAAACTTAAAGGTTGGCTGAGGGGGAATCAGACATGTAACCACTGACCATTATCTTTATGTTTTATGTCTCAAGTTTAATTGTGTGGATGATCTGTGTGATGATCTTTTGTCTTTAATGTTGTATATTGGTCTTTGTATTTTCTTGATCTGCCAGGGACTACAGATGGAAAGTAGCCATTGGCTAATTCTGGCATATTTACATTTATATGTTCATTAATATGCATTGTCCCTTTAAATAAATAAAAATAAATAAAAAATTAACTTGACTAATTGAGTGGTGGGTCAGCAGGCACCTGGAACCCATTCGCCCTCCCACACATAGTTTTAAGCAACTGCAGGTAAACACTAAATGATAGATTTATTGGGAAAGAGGATTAGGCCTGGACACTGGTGGTGAAGAGAAGATGGTGAGATTGTTGTTGGTTCTTATGCCATAGTGGTTGAGAAAGAAATTCCACTATAATGGAGGGAACATAATGGTTTAACAGGTAATTCCAAGAGGTGATTAAGGGAAAGCAGACTGTGACTGGTTGGTAACATCCAATACAGATAAGTTGGTGAGGTCAAGTAGTACTGTACAGTCTTTTTTTCAGTTGTTTGGCAAAAGAAAACTTTCTAAATCACTTGGCCCTGACTTTGTCCTTTTTCCGTCCTGACATAATTACCTCTAGACTTCTCTGAAGCTTTTTGCAAACCATTTGTTGATAATGAGACATACCCAGGGCACGGAGCCATATCTGATGAAGCCTCTTTTACTATTTGTTTTTTTGCGCTTTAGTCTCGACGCTAAAAGCAAATCGTCTTATTCCCATGGCAACAAACAACCAGCCTGGGAGCTGATAAGGCAATGCAGGAAGAGGATATCTCCAAATGTCCCGCACTATCTTAACACCATTTTGTGAAGCGCTAAAAATACGTCTGATACTTCTGCCCCGTGAAGCCTTCTCACAATATTGACACTCGGGGAGCTTAGTCTGGTGTAATGGTTTGTTTAAACCTCTGCCCAGACAAAACACCAGTGTCATGGTCCTTACTGCCGGCACGAGTCACAAAGGCTGTTTTTACCACTTCAGTGTCAACTGTTTATTTTTTCTTTACTCGTTTGAAATTTTGTAGAAAGGGGTTTCGAAGTTCAAAGGTTTCAAATTATACGTTTTTACCGTTTGCCTGTTGCATTTGCTTAGCTGTTGGTATTTGGGTAAACACCAGAATGTGTCCTGCATAATGAAAGCCTAAAACGTTCTGTTGGGTTCCTCAGCATTGATATTTTATGTTGTATATTCTGAAATAATGTCATAATAAGTAAATAATAAGTAAAGAGCGAGAGCCTAGGCTGGTCAAGATTGAAATTAAAATAAGCTTTTACTTTCAGCTAATGGTGGGATTTAGGACTCCTTCAAGGTGCATTATGCAACTTTTTATGGGATTTTTAACCTTGTAGTGACCCAGCGGCTGTATGAGTGGACTACACTTTCTGTCACATTGGTCTCTAGGACGCTCCAAGACCAATTGTTTGGAAGGTTTTCACTGCTGACGGATCCTCTCACAAGAAAATCTACAGACCATTTATCCTGGATCGTTGTAGAAACCACCGTGATTGAAAGTAAAGGCGCCATGCTGACCACTCATACAATATCAACTATTTTTTGCATTAAAAGTTAATGGGAGCCAAACCTTTGAGCTCCGTTAATTGAAAAGAGACTGGCTCAGGATTCATTTAACCTTTTGAAATGTGCGTCATGTAAATAAACCTTCTACAATTGCCTTGCCAAGTAATTGTTGATGCAAAAAAGAATAAGATCTGGCTCTTTTAAAAAAACAAACAAACAAAAAAAAACAGTTAAACAGCCATTCAAAAGAGTGGATACAGTCACAAACCTCACCATGATGAACACAGTTTGATCGCAGAACGTGTCCGGTGATGGACTATGTGATTTTAAAACGTGGAGGACAGTTTTATGTTCCTTCCAAGAGGCAGCAAAATCCGGGATATACAGCTCTGTGTGTTTCAGGTGGAGGAGGAAATGACCAAAGTGAACAGGATTAACAACGTAATGTCATGGTTAAAGCTAGTAAAAGTTGATTTGGCTTCTTCTTTTAAAAAAAGTCTTAAATGACACACCGCATTCAAGGTCGGTGAAGTGTCTGGTAAATGGCCCAATTCTAATCCAGGATTTAAACCATTGTTCTTCAGATTTGTGAATGCATGCTGTAACATGAGGAAAACAGACACTGCAACAAACACTAACAGCAAAAACAGCATCGAGACTGACAACATAGTAGCTATTACCGTGCAGTTAGCGTCTGGACTCCTGTAAAATGCTTGACCAAGTCACTGAATTGTGGTTTCAACTATATGCAAACACTTAATTGTGTGATTTTTCTCTCCAAACGCAGCTGTCTTATGTTCCACTTTGTGACAGGTGGTTAACCTATTAGAGAACATCTACAAGAGAGGCCTCCGGTGGACCGTAACTGTCTCACAGGAACTGACCCATGATCGGGGACCTTGGCCCGGGGGTGGGGGTCTTCAGATCTTTATATACTTCTTACGTCCAGAAAAGGCAACACCTCAGCAATTACTTACACTTCGTCAGATAGCATAGCCTGCTTGCATATGGCATTAAGTCTTTTTAAGTCTTTTAAATGCTTTTTATGTGCTATGCATTTATCCCCAAAAAGAGGCCAGTTTGGAATCTTTTTCAAAATACAGGGAATCGAGGTTATATTTAAAACCATTTTGACATTCCTCCGTGCGACTTATTGAGTGAATAAAACTAATTTGTTCGTGTTGGATGGAGTCACCGGGCGGTCCGAGGAGCCAATGTACTTTCATTCCTTCCATTTTTCAGTCGAGAGATTTCTATAGCGGAGCATTTCAGTGGACGCATGAAATCTCAAGTTTATTTCCAGGCTGCAACAATAAACAATAAAAGGACTTGGGTATAAAGGAGGTAAAAAGAAATACTGTACTCTTGCTCATTTATCCGAGCATGTGAGTGTCACAATAGAAAGAGAGATGCTTTTCTTATTTGCCAGGCTGCGACACACTGAAACATGTCATTGTTAAGGAAAAGCATCTCTAATACTGTCTGACTGAAAAGATCTTTATACATTGCCAATAGTGTGTCTTGCACTGAAACTGCAAATCTTTATAGGCAACTAGTACGGCATTGGCACCAACCATCGTATAAGACCAAACTGACAGGCAAAGGCAAGGCAAGTTTATTTATACCGCGCATTTCGTACACAAGGCAACTCAGAGCGCCTTACAAAAGAAGATATGCGAAATTACAATCAGGTTAAGTTAAGGCAAAGCACATATATAGAAACATCAAGACATGGCAAATACACAGCACACAAGGTCACGTGCGGAATTTTTTCTTGGGGAGGGGAAGGACCGGGGGGCGGGCCTGAGGAAACGTGTTGAGGCAGACGCAGAACGACGGGGGCGTGGTTAGGGAGGTGGTATGTGTGTGCAGTTATTTACAGTGAAAGTCAGTGTTTTGCAAAATATGACCCAGAGAGCTCAGTCCTGATCAGGTTTAGCTCCGTGGCTTGGCCTTGAAGGGAAGTGTAGGAGAGCTAAGAGGTTCAGCTGCTTGAAAGAAAATTATTCCAGAATAGTTCATAAATGTATAATTAATTAGCTTTTACTTGATCTCAGCATTAGTTCAGTTCTCCAGAGCAGGTAGTTCTCTTCACAGTTCAACCCTTTCCCTCCCAAAATATAGTCCAACTATTGTCTCCACAGCGAGCTGCCAGGTCATACATAACAGTTCATTGTTGTGCGTTACTTTCTGGTGTAATTCCATCACTCGGTCACTCCCTGATAGACCCAAATAAGACTTGAAGACATAATGTATAACTGTATTTCCCCCCCCCTCACAAATGAATATTGAACAACCTAAAAACCTAATCAAAAACAACCATATGACATTCATTTTACCAGACTTAGGAAGTGTTTCTATACTTCCTTTTCAGTGATAGATTTTGGAAGAAATGTCGAAATGTTGGGAAGGGCTCACCACCCCCTGAAAACAGTTCCGCGACCCTCTTTTGGGTCCCGACCCACCAGTTGAGAACCACTGCTTTATGCAATTTTATTTTAGATGTATAAAGTGAAAAACTCTGAAACTACGTAGAATTTGTATTTTTTTCAAAATGTTTAACCCCTTAACTTCCACCTTAACCAAGCACATGTTCTCCAGTCCAGCATTACCCAAAATCTGCAAGCTTCTTGACTGGAGAGCTTACAGCCTGTAGGTCAGGGTAATGTCTCATTTGAAAGCTAAGACCTCCGACACTGATCGAAGTTCTTTCCTCGTTTTTGTTGCCACATTTTCGTCACATTTTCGTTATTGCATTTTTGTCACGCTTTCTCTCCGTTTCCGCGTTTTTGTCACGTTTTTGTCACGTTTTCGTCACGTTTTTTATTTTATTTTTTATTATTATTTTATTTTATTTTTACATGTTTTGGTCACATGATGTGTCTTCATCACAGTTACGTTACACTAAAAAACGAAATGCGGCCAAAACTTAAACAAAAAAGCAATGAATATGTGACAAACACAACAAAGACGAATAACCACTAATTTAGTTCACTGTGCACATTTTAAAACCCGTCCCGGAGCATTGACCTTGGAGAGAACACTGCAATACAAACTGCTCTAAACTATTACTAAAATCGCATATGCATTTCAGAACACGTTAGTAGTGATCTAGAATACATTTTTGCACTGATAAATCCCAATATAGACAAATTATTTTGTCATCGTATGTTACCCAAATAATTGCAGTTACTGAACTTGCAATTTTAACCTCTTAACTCCCACCTGAACCAAGCACATTTTCTCCAGTTTGGCTTTACCCAAATCTAAAACCTTCTTGAAAAAAGCGTCAAAATAGCAACAAAAAAATGAGACAAAAACGAGGATGAAAATGCACCAGAGGAGCGAGGCAAACGTGAGAAAAGATTTGGGTAAAGCCGAACTGATGGCCGAGCTTTCTTCATAGACCTGTCAAACACGGCGCCGCCCACATTATGATCTTTCTACTAGACAGTGCTCACACATTAGGACAGTTTTAAATAAGCCCAATGCCCATCTCAGCTCGCCCGTTGCATTATGGGTAGTGGAATGTCTTTTGGCTACCAAACAATAATGATAGTTAGCGTAAAGCAACGAAGAAAGCTCTGATTTGGACCGTTTTAACCGCTGGAAAGTTGATGATTTAAAGCGTTTTTGTCGTCGTCATGGAGCCTGTTACAATATTAGCTTAAAGTCTATTTTTACAACCAGGGCTGCGTACGGAGATAGACAGAAACCAAACTGCCATGTACTTTATTTTTATTTTTTTTACAAATGATCTGATGGTGTACAACATAGCTAATCGGTCGCTAATTTGACAGACGGAAATGTACCCACTATATTTAACATCAACACCGTTTTGGATCTTTTCCCTGTGATTACAAGACGAATTCAAATGATTTAAAAAGTGAGGGTGTCTGTGTCGGGCTGATCCCAGGTCCTGTCGTTCCCCTGTCCGCGATGGTCCGCTCCTGCCTACGGACCCACCGCCCTGACTTTTCCCTCGCTTTTAAGATATTGACAACTTAAATATTTGCAAGAAATGTCACTTGAGACTTATAGTCTGTAAACCAATGCCCATATGCCTTATAGTTCACAGTTATGGCTCAATATACAGTGTTCACGCTCCGCTACCTGAACTCGCTCACACATTTCACTGGCGGTGTGGTTTGTTTGGGCCTGAAATTAGGAGCCTGTGTGACTCAGGCATGCGCAGTCGAGATGGGCATTGGGCTTATTATATGCTGTTTGTTTTTTTTGTCATTATGAAGCACGATTTCGCCTGAATTTGGAAATCGCTTTTGCCCAACACAGTGAATTTGAAGCGCCCTGACCCTCCCACCTCCGTCCTCCAGCCTCTATTTGCAAATGGGCCGTCCCACTCTCATGGTCCGCCACCTGGATGTCTGTCATCATCGAGCTCCGGGGCCTCTGCAGGTCCCCTCAGACCCCACTCAGGCCTGGGGTCCCACAAGAAGAGGAGAGAGAGGGGGAGTGGGGGGGTGTCCCGTCACTCAGCGCCCCCTCTGTCAGCGGCGGGCTCACGTTAAGCCGAGGCGAGAGGGCAGCGACAAATGGGAACATCACAGGTGACGCTGTTAGTGCTTTGACACGCACCGCAGAGACGTGTGTGGAGTTCAGTGAGGGCGCAAACTGACCGCCACCGCGTGTGGAGAGGGGAGCAGGGGTGGAGGAATTTAGGAGGCTTTTAAAAGTGGTGCACTAAAGCAGCACGGATCCTTTCAGGGTCTGTGTATCCTCATTACAAATGCCAGGATTCATCGGGCTCATATTGTGAAAGAGTGGATCAGGGAGCATGAGCAGAGGCAGGCAGATTAGCATGAGGTCGTTGACTGTCATCTTTGTCGTTTCGTAGCTTGAAACATTGGTATCTTTTGATTTATAAATGTATTGCTGGACTTGTCCCTGCTTATCTGCAGCAGCGGCTACAGCCTGTGCTCTCAGGACCTTCTCCTGCTCTCTGTGCCCAGAGTACAGACAGAACTGGGTAAAAAGGCCTTTAGATTTGCTGCACAGCACTCTTGGAATGAACTAGAAAAGGAATTTTAGTTTAAAGAACTTGTGTCACTTCAAACTTTTAAATCACTATTGACAAATCTAGAAACAAAGTCAGAGTGTATTGTCTTGATTTAATATGCAATGTTTATTTGTGATTATTTGTGTACAATTGTAACTTGTGTGTAAACTTGCTCCCCTGCGTCTTGGCCAGGACACTCTTGAAAAGGAGATTTTTTAATCTCAATGAGTTTTATCCTGGGTACATAAAGGACACAAAATATATATATATATATATATATATATATACATACACACATATATGATATATATTTACTCAAGTAAGTAAAAATGTGAAATTATTTTACTCAAGTAGAAGATGTAAACAGTAGTGACCAAAATAATTATTCAAGTAAGACAGGGAAGAGGGAAATTCTACTGAGTAACTGTTGAGCGCAAAAATCTGATTTACGACTCAGTTGTGACTAGTGCCGTTAGGTACTACGTGTATTGAAAAAATCGAAAGCAGGTACTGAAAAAAAAAAAAGAAATATTTAGAGACCAAGTTTTGATGCCTGTTGGATCCAGGTACACTACAGCATTAAAGGAACTGACTTGGTTGTTTCGGCTCAAATAAATAATAATAATAAATAATAATAATACATTTTATTTATATTGCACTTTACATTTCAAAGAAACCTCAAAGTGCTACAACAGGTAAATTAAAATCAGATAAAAACAAAATGAACATGACATAGTAAAACAAAGCAAGCACAAGAGCAAAAACAAACTAAAAGGCCTTTTTAAATAAATGTGTTTTCAGGCCTTTTTTAAAGGCCTCAACACTCTGGGGAGCCCTCAGGGTCTCTAGCAGGGCGTTCCAGAGTCTAGGGGCAACTGCCTTAAAGGCCCTATCTCCCATTGTGGAGAGCTTGGTCACGGGCTGGTGAAGAGTATGGGTGGAAGTGGACCGTAAGCGCCTTGTGGTGGTGTGTGGGGTAACTAGCTCAGTGAGGTATGTCGGGGCTGTTCCATGGACACACTGGTATGTGAGGAGGCAGATTTTATAATGGAATCTGTAATGGATGGGCAGCCAATGAAGAGACTGGAGGACTGTGGTCATACTTGCGCCTCCTCGTCAGGATCCTGGCTGCACAGTTCTGGATGTGCTGGAGCTTCAGCAGGCTCTTACCAGAGATCCCGACGAGGAGGGCATTGCAGTAGTCCAGCCTGGAGGAGACAAAGGCATGAACCAATTTCTAAGCATCTGTCTATGAGAGGGAGGGGCGGAGTTTAGCAATATTTCGTAGATGATGGAAGGACACTTTGCAGAGGTGGCGGATATGATTCTCAAATGAAAGATGAGGATCAAATCTGACCCCTAGGCTTGTAACAGAGGAGGAAAGGGGAATGTTGTGGCCCGAGACATGAATATTGGATATGGTGGATGACTGGATTTGATGCCGGGTGCCAATCAAGATGGCTTCAGTTTTGCTGCTATTCAACTGGAGGAAATTGCTAGTCATCCATGCCTTTATCTCCTCCAGGCAGGCGTGGAGTGTGGCCGGTGGGACTGAGGAGGATGTGGAGTCAATTTTCATGTACAGCTGCGTATCATCAGCGTAACAGTGAAAAGAGACTTGATGGTTTCTGATTACCTGGCCTAGGGGGAGCATGTAGATTGTAAAAAGGACCGGCCCCAGGACCGATCCTTGAGGGACCCCACAGGTAACTGTGTGGGGCAACGATTTAGCCTCCCCCAGGGCGACATACTCCTAGGTATGAGCGGAACCAATCAAGGGTAGTATCGGTGAGGCCAACAACTGACTGGAGCCGATGGAGTAGGACATGATGGTCCATGGTGTCAAAAGCGGCTGACAGATCCAGGAGGACCAGGAGAGATGGTGAGCCCTGATCTGCAGCCATCAGCAAGTCATTTGTGACTCTCACCAAGGCTGTCTCTGTGCTGTGTGCTGACCGGAAACCTGATTGGAATTTTTCGTACAGATTATGTGTTTGAAGATGATGATGAAGCTGGGCTGCAACAACCTTCTCCAGGACCTTGGATAAAAACGGTAATTTCGATATTGGTCGGTAGTTTGCCAGATTTTCAGGGTCTAATGAGGGTTTTTTCAGTTGGGGATGAATGACTGCAGTTTTGAGAGTGGACGGGACTTCACCAGATTGTAATGAATGATGTATTACCGCAGTAATTAATGGACTGATGGCGGGGATATTGGCTTTTATTAGTGGTGTTGGCAGTGGATCCAAAGAGCATGTAGAGCATGTTCATGATGCCCTCTACCTCTGTCTGTGTAATACTGTGAAATTGAGAGAATGTGGACTGTGGCTCCAAAAGCATATTTCCTGGATGAAGGGGAGGCAGAGCAGGAAAGGTAGAGCGTACCAATCATTACGCGTAAGCGTAATGATTGAATTTTATGGAATTATTATTATTGTTCTGTTTTCTAGTTCTAGATGACAAATATTTTAGTATAGGTATCGAAAAAATTCAGTATAGTAAACCAAGTAAAGTACCAGTATCGGAAAACATTTAACAGTACCCAGTTGTGACATAAATGATGAGTAAATAACATGAAATTATGTTTTTTTTTTAATGCGTGTATTCCCAAAGAAAAAGCCAGAGAAATATACAAAAAAAATCTTTCTGAAGAATAAAATACATAGAAGTACATAAAGTACATAAAACACAAACTACATCTACAGTACCACATAGTAAAACTAATACAATTACTTGAAAAAGTGTCTGAAATACCTACATGACACACATGGATTGGTCGCCACAGATTTCAGATCTTAACGCCGTTGAGAATCTTTGGGATTTGCTGGCGAAGGATTTGCATCGCGGTCACTATTAACTACAGAAGGGTTAATAGTTTCATAAACGATGAACTGTTATTCTTTGCTAATCTTAAGAGCTTTTGTGTGTGTGTGTGTGTGTGTGTGTGTGTGTGTGTGTGTGTGTTTTGCGCTTGGTTTGGTCAGAAGTACCTAGCTGGAGGATTTAGCATATTCTTCCTGTGTTTTCCTGTTATGGGAGTATAAGCAATGATACAGTAGATAATGATATCTACTGTAATGAAATGTTCGCACTGATCATTACGTAGCATATAGACACCAATAAAAGCGATACTTAGTTACAGTACAACGTCGCGAACTAACAAAGCCGCACTGTATCGCATCTTTTGAAACTCTATTCTTTCTCTGAAGAGGCATTTAATCCACACCACAAAATAACTTGTGCCATTTGCGACCTCGGCAGCGCATACCACTGAAAAGGCCCTATAATGAAGTGAATTCTCCGTCTCTGAGGCCACCGCCGCTCAAGGAATTCATGTCAGACTTGTGTTAATAGACTGGTTTGCTCCTCCCAGGCTCGGTGCGGAGCAGATGGAAGCTTGTTAATTAATAGCGAAACAAAGAAATGACAATTAAAAGAAAAAAACCTCGCTCAGCGGCATGAAAGTCACTAATACGGGGTGGGGAAAGAGCGGCAATTATTTGACAAGACCAAAGCTGTTGAAAGAGAAAGAGCGTTTTCTTCTGCGCGTAAAGAAGAACAGCATGTTGTTGTGAAGCTCCTTTGTCGTGTAAGGTTGAATAGAGGATAAATGTAGGTAATTTCATCACAATTCATGTACTCTTCAAAGCTTTAGTATATTGTCTTGATGCAAATTCTGACAATATTTTAATTAGTCTCTCATCAGCAATACAAAGACTCACTATTAACCACTATTTTGAAATGACACTGACATTGTTTTGACAATGTCAGTCACATCTGGTCCATAGAAACCCCATTACCTACCTCAGTCTGTTCCTTCAAATGTGCACTTCTGTTAGTCAACTGTTTCCCGGACCTGTTTGAGCATTCTATCCACATACAAATGAATGGTGAAGCCAGACCCTAGATTAAACTATGGCATTTATATCATTTCTGTGATTTCTCCATCCTTAACATATTATGAGATGATGTTTAGTGGCCATTGGATGTGTATCCGACCCCACAAATAGCAGAAACTTATGCTGCGTTCATGTGGTCTTCTGGACCTGGCGAAAATGTTTTCCCTGTTTATTGGTTTATTTGGTAGGGGCAGTGCATGTTAATGAACAAGCCACACCGGATTGTAGCCTTGGGCTAATTTCCATCCATTGTCGGCTACAATCCGGTGTGGCTTGTTTACATGCATGAGCCCCATGTATGTTCATTAACATGCACTGTCCCGACCAAATAAACAAGATAAGATAAATTGCTGAAGTCATTTTTTGGGCTTGAGTAAAAACAAAATTCGCCACACTCACATTAAAGAACCAGATGAAATAAGTACAAGTTTGATGAGTGTGATAGGATACACTTCATTATGGGGATATTTGTCTTGGACTTGGGCTGAAGTGACTCGAACAAAAACATTTCACTTCACTTTTTAGTTAAGTGAAATATCAATTGTACACATTTGTCACAAAACACACACGGGACAGGAGGCTAAAGTCTAAAGTGCCTCAGACCTCTGCTTTGAGAAGAACTTGTGCATAGAGGAGCATCATGGGAGCTGTCAGGTGACTCGCCTTCCACCTCCCCTTCATTCAAACTCCCACTGCACACTGTTTGAATGTAGCAGCTTTAATTTTATGGATTTAACATGACTTTGGGGCTTCTATTCTATCTCCAAACTGCTGCAGCTCACCGGTCAGTTTTGTCATGTCATTAACCACATCTACAGCGCAATTACGGTGGTGAAACATCTGGGTGGAACCTGTGAACCTTTCCTCAGGGCCCCAACAGACTCCTTGCTACGTCCAAATGTCCATTGTTTTTCTTGCGAAATCCACTGTGTAGTCTTCACGCCCTTTTTGTTGTGGCTTCTGTTCAGAAAGCAATTAGCACTGGACAGTCGTTACTATAGGTCAACATAGGCCACATTGTTCTTTTCTCAATCATTAATTTGCCCTGATTATTTGAATCATTTGAATTACTGTAACATGTTGAAAACTCTAAATGCGATGTGCTCAAAACTTGCGCTACTTTGTACAGATGACCCCAGATGCTTCTCACATCCATAATTCCTCCATAATTTTTGTCCTTGGAGGAGACAGAAAGAAAAGCCAAATTACCTGAAATGAGCGGTACTCCACGCAGGAGAAAGGCCTGCTCCGTCTTCTCCGCATTTATAAATGAGTTACTTTGATGGAAAAAGGCCCCCTTAATTATTTTTTTCTCATGTGTCCAATTTGTGCTTGATTAAGCGTGATGGGAGCGCGATTTGGAGTCGCGTAATCACTGATAAAACTAATGGCAAAGTACGGAGGCTCATATCTCATTTAAAATGTTTGCCTGTTTGAAGCACTACTGGGCGAACTTCTTTTTTCCCCCCCAAATGAAACACGTACATTTAGCGGCTTCTATTTAGACGGCCAGGAGCAAAGAAATTAGTGTTTTTCGTTTCGTTCTGCTACCTCTCAAGTCGGCGATTACAATCAAGAAATGTTCCCGATTTAATTAACTTACTGTGCACTTTCTTCCCCGCGTTATGCTTCCCGGCAAAAGATGTTAAGAAATGACATTATTCTAAAGAACAAATGGACGCTTGGTAAGCATCACTGGAAACCATAGTCTAATCTGTTCTGACAATAATGAAATTTCATATAGCTCAGAGAGGCTCCCGCGGATGAGCGCACACTGTGAGGCATCTGCTAGCACGCCACGTTTCCTACCGGGAACATATGGGCTATTGTTAAACGTACACAATCCTTATGTCACAAATAAAGTGACATGTACAAGACGGATAGCGTCAGGCGGCGAATGCGGCCCCAGCAAATCAAACGAGTCGGTAAGTATCATGCAACGCTCGTATGATCAACGGGGTGTTTACGAGGGAAACGTTGGAAAAGCTCCAATGGACCTTTCTATGGAATATTGGGTGCGTGCAAATAACTATATCCAAAATCCACAATTTAGGTAGGAACGGGTTAGTCAAAACAATGTGAAAGAGAAATACTGTCATGGAACAACTGCTTAAACTGCTGGGTCAGTACGCAGAGGTGAGTAGAGAAGACACATTGTTCAATCAATGTATGCAGAACCTTATTGTCATTATACAATTGTACAACCAAATTGAGTAGATCAGATTTTGGGTTAGTCTTGAGCCGCTGCCACTGTGGGCCAACCTGACCAGTATGTTTTTTGGAGGTAGGGGAAAACCGGAGCACCCGGAGGAAGCCTATGCAGACACGGGGAGAAGATGCAATCTCCAAGTTCCAGACAATCAGGTCTCACAGCTTGGCGTCCTTCAGAGAAGAGTTACAGTACATGATGGAAAAAACATGGACTGCTGATAAAGCTACGACTGGGGCCACCCCACCACCACTAGTTTGCCTGTTCTCCCCTTGTCTGCGTAGGTTTCCTCCGGGTACTCCGGTTTCCCCTACAACTAAAAACATGTGCAATAGGTGAATCGTCCAGCCAGGTGATTCTGACCATCAGCCTGGCTCCACATCATGGAGATGGGTCCCCGGGCGCGACACTGCTGTCGACCACTGCTCCTTACGGGTTGCCTCAGTGGCAACCCGTAAGGAGCACCTCTTGTGATGGGTTAAATGCAGAGGACAAATTTCCCTACGGGGACAATAAAGTAAACAAACAAACACCAGGCTTATGTGGGTTAGGTGAAAATCTTGCCCGGATACCTTCTCGTTTGTCTCCTTTTATTGCTTCCTGTGCTTCCACTGTGCTGCAGGTGTAACGAACTCTCGGTGCCTCTTCCGTGTTTGAGAAGAAGAAATTGGTGGATTTGTAGGTCTCAAATGCTGCTCAAATCAGCTAGCTCTTTCAGATTGGGCAATGTTACAAAAATAACTGCAAAAATAAAAGTTAAAAAGCAGGTGGTGAACATATATTGAGATACTCAGTACAGTGCCTTGCGAAAGTACTAATACACCTTGAACTTTTGCACATAACAGAATCATGTATCATTTTGCTTTCACTTCACAGTTGTCTGTTACTTGTGTGTGTGAACTTTCAGTAACAAATTCAAAATAAAATCTTTATGTTTAGGGTTGTAAACATGACATAGTTCAAGGTGTATTAGTACTTTCGCAAGGCACTGTAACTGTTTGAGCAAACAGTTTGGATAGTCCTTTAAGTGCTTGAATATCAATAATTCCACAAAATCCACAAAATCAAACCATTCTTGGCTTAGCAATAAATCACAGAATATACCAGTTTCCGTCAAGAGAATGAACTTTATTGCTTTGCTTCTATGTGAAAACAAAACAGTGTATCTACTGGAGAACAGCATATTAATAGCATCTGCTAGCAAGACGGCAAACACTATTCTTGATGGATTGGCAGAGCAAACTGTCCCTTAAGAGTTTTCTCAACCTGGAAATACTAGGTACGAATGACTTTTACATACATACAATGCAAAGAAGTTCAAGTTCCTCTCCCCCCGTCAGTGTCGTACAGCCGAGTTATTCCGGGGAACGTCTGGTAAAAGCCCCCCCCCCCTCCGCACTCAGACATAGATCATTGTGTCTTCCCCATGATGAGCTGCGAACAGATCCAGGGGTCGATGGTCAAAGACAGGGTGAAGGGGAGGAGAGGTCGGCGACGGGACACACGTGAAGCCGCGATAGAGAGATCCAGGGAGGAGCAGACGGCAGCAAGATGGATGGCGGGTCAGGAAGCGCCTCTCCATCATCGGCAGACCTTGGATGTTTTGTGCACAGCAGACAAATATGAAATGTGACTTTGTTTTGGGGAAGACAGGGTTGTGGAAATTCAAATGGCTCTGTCTCTGTAGAGTTTCTTCCACACAGTATATGGCCTTGAAAACACAAATGAACACATCAGCACATCACTTGTCGTATTTCTGAGTCAGTTCTTTCGGATGAAAATACGTCAAAACACAAAGCCCTGACTTTTGTTTAGAGTGACTTGACACAATGTGCAATAGGCACTTTCCTGGTTGAATAAAGGTCAAATAAAAAATGTACCTGGTAGCATATTGCAATAGAAGTGACAGAAGAGTGGAATGTCCAATGACTCTACTAAACCGAGTGTATTTAACTAAAGAATGTTTTTCCATTAGAGCAGTTCCATGTGCAATTTGAAGTCTGTAAGTCTAAATGTATTACACATTTTATAAAATGTGCAAAAAAAACCTCCGCCTTAACGTGGTGGAGGGGTTTGAGCGCCCAAATGATCCTGGAGCTTTGTTGTCGGGGGCTTCGTGCCCCTGGTAGGGTCTCCCATGGCAAACAGGTCCTAGGTCAGACAAAGAGCGGTTCAGAAGCCCCTTATGAGAGACCAACAGGCCCGGTTAGAACCATGAGGCCGTCCTTCTGTGGACCCACCACCTGCAGGAGGAGCCATAGGGGCTGGTGCAATGTGATCTGGGGAGCTCCAACAGCTGCCACCACGACCCGGCAACGGACAAGTGGAAGAAACCGGATGGATGGATAAAATGTGTCTAGTGTCCACCCACCTTGACCAATGAGACAAGCTTTTCCTGTTCGGTCCAATCAGCAGGGAGGGGGAGGAGCTTGATTGTTTATTTTTGAAAAAGTCTGTTCCTGCTTTCCGTTTTGCAAACTAGCTTTCTGCTTTCAAGCTTTCTGGTTAAAGAGGGGAGGAATTGTATTTATTACTTTCAAATTTCACTCTATCTGTCCTTACTTTGCAAACTTACAAACTGTCACTTAAAAGCCCTGATTTTGTTCTACTGTCTTCCCGGAGCAAATCCTCAGTTCTTATTATGTCGTGTCTTTTTAATAACTAATGAATGCATGAATACTTCCTGCACTTCACTTTTTACCCTGATGAAAGTGTTCAGTATTTATGTAAGATGAAAGGAGTCAATTAGACAGCTTTTCTGTTTAAACCAGTCTTTTTTTTCTTGAAATTTCTCACTACAATCAATTTCTCTCAACAGATTTCTCACGATCCCCAAAGGGAGGAGCAAACACTGGATTTTCACAGCAGTATAACCAGCATGTAAAAAATATAAAAAATAAGTACACTCTCCACTTGCTTGTGCGCATGTGATGGCATGATTGTTGGTTCTTGTAGAGGCTGTGCGGGCCTCTACAAGAACAAGTCAGCTACATTTTTGTTTCCTTTAGCATTCACCCTTTATTTTACGCGGTGCTTTGTAACTACAGCTAAGCAAATGCGGAAGCGTGCAAAGCTAAAATGACCATAGTCTGCAGCAGTGGTGGCAAAGCTTGATGTTTGCCATGGATTTCTGTGAACTGGTCCGTGACTCCATCTGGACCATGTGGGCTGCGAGCCACGAGCTTCATCCCCTTTGGTCTGGTTCCTCATTTGTTGCTGCCAGGGCAGGTATGATCACACCGTAACTACCTGCCATTGTGTGTGACAGGGTTGGGGTTTAAATTCCAGCTCGAACAGCACCTGTGGCCAGGATCATTAGGTGAACTTTCGCAAAGAGAGAAGGACCTGCTTTTGCAGCTGGATTGAGGCTGGGTCATTGATTTGGGGGACTGAGCTCTGCTGGTCACCAAGATACTGCTAACGTGGACTTACACTATTGATATGAGCTAACGTGGACTTAAACTACTGATATGTTTATTCTTTTACTAACAGCAGCTTAAGTGCAATGTAAATGTTATAAGTTGTGTCTCTTTATGTGCATGGCTAAATACAGTGTGTTTGTGAAGTAGGTTCATATCCTTGTCGATAAAAAAATCTATAAAAACACATGAGTGCGCTCCAAGAGGCGTAAGGATAAAAAACTTCAACTTAACTTGGGCTGCCTTTAGCTGCGGGTGAGGACACAAATATTCGATTCACAATATACAGTCCCGATCCAAAGTTTTAGAACAGTTGAAAAATTGCAAACATTAACATTTTGCATGGTCGGATCTTAACAAGGTTCCAAGTAGAACTTCAATAGCAACAAGATGAAATGGGAGTGAGACAAAAAAAACCTGTGTAGACCTTTTATTGAAAACAACAATTAAAACGTTTAGGACCACATGGGTTTAAAATGCCAAGATTGTGCAAAAATGTGGACTCAGTGTCAAGTTTTCACACTATAATGACGCCCTGATGGCAAAGGCCATATTTTTGAATTTCTTAAAAGATCCTGAGGATTATGGAACAAAAAAGGTAAAGTGCAAAGATGCAAAAAAACGTCAGTAGCACTGAACCGGAGGATCTGATTAGCTGACCGTCAACACACTGGTCGATGCTTGACCCACATGAAGGCCGTTACTGGAGCCGACTGCTGCCCGATAACCAGTGGTTCCCACAGACGAGGGCCTCAGTCACAGGCACAGAGTCAGCAGCAGTTTGACGCCCCCGCACCACCTGAAGCTCCATTCTTCTACTAAAGGAAAAAGCAGCCTAGATCATTATGGCGCCCCCTCTCTGTGGCTCGCAGAAAACATCTCTGGTGGATCTGCTTGTGATGTCAGTAACATTGGAAACCATCTGGACCATCAAGGTTACATTTTTTGTTATCAAACAATAACAGTTTCTTCCCCTTTTCAAGGTCCCATATTTGGTCCTCCCTTGTCCAAACAGACACTTTACATGGGACAATTTACATTCATAATCCACACAGAAATCCCCGTGCCGGGGATCGAACCTTCATGTTGCTTTTTCAGCATGCTGTAGGATAAAACACATTTTATTACACCTCCACAGATTTTGGGCCTTATCTGCTGCGATTATATAAAATAATGTTTTATTTCCAAAATAGTTCAGGCATAAGAATGGGCAACCCCCTAAGTGTGGCTCCTTCTGCTTCAGGATTGGATAATTGTAGTAAAATGTAAAGATTTCGTGAACCTTTAAAAGTTTTTTGTAATTGTGAATAACCCAACAGTGCAATTGTTCTCAATAACTAATACTTTCTACAGTTTTGAGTTTTCCCTTTTGGATCTTATAATTCACCAAAGCCTGACACAGGATTTCTGACTCACCTGAGAGTACATTTTCCCCAAACAGAGCCTGAGAACAGCCAATATAACATGTTATAAATGTACCCAGACCTTCCCGTACACACTTTTCAAATAAATCATGCAGACCTTTGTCAACTTTTATGTGCAGCCCATGTCCACACTAGACCCTCGGTGGCCCTTCAGCGTCTCCCCGACTGCCCGTCTAAAACTAAACAACGTGGAGTCAGCAACTGCAAGGAGCTCTTAACAGCCAGACACCAGGTCCACGCCGACACTGAAGGGCACATAAGGGAGCGGAGGACAACGCTATCATTAATAATATCGAGAAAAACTTTGAAGGTTAGAAACAGCAAAGGCCGACGGACTTTGGGCATTAGGTTTCACCTTGAGGTAGAATATAAACCCAACGGCGTCTTTAGTCGTGCATTTTCTTTTTTTTTTTTACCGGAATGTTTTCCTGATACAAAATGTGGAGACAGTCACAGCGTTCACCTGAAATGATGAGTATGTGGTGATTGTGGACATATCATGCTGTGGCTTATAAAGCTGCTTTTGGGGACCTCAGCATTGCTATTTAGCTATTTAATAAATCAAATTTAGGTATGTGTAGAAAACATACTGTATGTGTTGAGTAACGACTGCTTCTTTTACAATTCAGAAACTGTTATACATTTCAATGGGCAAATTCCACAAATGGCATTCTTAACAGGAAATGTGATATGTATATATTTTTTTTAACCTTTATTTATCCAAGAATGTCCCACTGAGATTAAGAATCTCTTTTTCAGGGGAGTCCAGGCTTCAGAGGGGAACCTATTGTGCATGTTTTCAGTGGTAGGGGAAACCGGAGTACCCGGAGTAAACCTACGCAGGCACGGGGAGAACATGCAAACTTCAGACAGAAAGACCCCGTCCAGGTGGGAAGCGAACCCGGGACCTTCTAGCTGTGCAGCACGAGCACTACCGTGCCACCCTAAATGATTTAAACCCATGTAGAAGAAATTCACTCTACCTCTTCAGCAACTGTCTATCGCCACATATAGTATTTATTCTACTATTTGTTCCAGGTTCTATCTATAAAAGATTTCAATAGTAAAATGTCTCAGTTTTCACATGTACTGGCGTAAAGACTCTGGCATTTTCATTATCTTAGCAGGTCTGTGTTAATGCTTTTCATGCAAAACCATGACCGGATTTCTTTTGGGGGCTTTCATTACTGGCAATTACATGATAATTGCAAGTACATTTTCTTTTTTTGCCTTCTTATGGCAAAGCAAAGCCAGGACTAAACCAGGTCCAAACACTGTAATGCATAAGATGCTTTGGTATTAAGTAATAATAAGGTATTAATAAGCATCAGTAATCTTCTTAAGGTTAGGATTAGGGTACAAGTAATTATTAATGCTTAATAATACCTTACTAATACTTAACAAGCACACCTTCATATATTTTTCAGGTTAAAATTACTCAAATTAAAGTGAAAGCACAGACTTTTTTGAGCTTTAACCCCTTAACCCCCACTTTAACGGAGCGCATTTTCTCCAGTTTAGCTTTACCCAAATCTAAAAACATCTTACAGCCTATAGGACAGTCTCATTTCAAAGCTTAGACCTACAAAATTCATCTAAGATTTTTCTTTCTTTCTTTTTGTTGCTTTTTTGTCCCTTTTTCTTTTGCGTTTTTGTTACTTTTTCATCACTTTTTTTGCCGCCTTTTTGTCACATTTTTGTGATTTTGTCATTTTCAATTTTCGTTGCTATTTTGTCACTTTTTTTCAGGAACCTTTTATATTTGGGGAATGCCTGGACACCTGGATAATAACTGGAGCTCAGCTGTTCCATTTGGCGGCCCGGAATTGTTGCAGTCCCACATTGCATTTCTAGAAGCGCCACCTTTGAAACAGCGTGTTTGTTCCGCAGAAGCAGAGACGAGCCCCACACCTCACCCGACTCACAGTGCACACCCCACCTGCCCCTGCACCACGTAAAACACAACTACGTGCAGGGAGCGCAAAATATGTGCATATGTTTGATGCAGCAGAAGCATTAAGAGTTAGTGAACTGATGACTATATGACCGACCTGCTCTGATGCTGCTGAACTCCTCATGAAATGTCCATGTCCGTTTTGCCAATAATCCAATATCTACAGGCAGACATCGGGTCATTTCTCAGTTTACAGAAGGCACACCGGGGAAAGGAGTGCAAAGCGTGTGGGATATAAAATGTCTGCACTGTAAATTTTGTTCCAACTGGAAGTATTATGTTCTAAATAAATAAATCAGAGTATCAAAATCAAAATGTTTACTTTGCCACATAACGTAATTGTATGTTGCAGACAAGATTGAAAGTGATTTCCATTACTTAACTGATTTCCATTACTTAACTGATATAAATGCTTTAAATCAGGGCAATGTGTACAGGGGAGTGAGGGGCGTGGGCGAGGGGGGAAAGCCAGGTGACGGGAGGCAGTGCTGACACCTACTGTCGATAAAAAGAATCCAACATTATACCGGTTCTGAGCCATTCTGCGCTCAAAGTGTGTTCATCACTCTGCGCTCAAAGCTGTAAACCGTGCCGTAAATCGAAACTGAAATTTACTTTTTACGTAATTCCTGCAACTGCCAGCAGGAGGAGCCTATAATCAAAGTCTTCACCAGCTCTAGTGCCTGTATTTCATTGTTACTATTCAATTTTTACAGAGACAAAGGTTCAAAATACAAATCGTAAAATTTCAATGCTGAGGCACCCAAAACAATTTTTTTAAAGTCTATTCTCTAAGAACTCTAATCCATATCCCTTGCAAAAAGATTCCATCCACTCAAACACAGACAAATCTCAAACATGCTGTACTCAATGCCAGATCGTTAAAAAACAAGTCCTTTTTAATAAATAGTTTTATTTCTTCTTATAATCTAGATTTTATGTTTTTAACTGAAACATGGCTTGACAAAACACTGGTAACGCAGTTTTGATTGAGTGTAGTCCATCAAATTTCAATTTTGTGTCTGAAACACGCCAAAATCAGAGGGGCGGGGGTGTCTGTGCAATATTCAGGGACAATATAGTCATCCACAAATTGTCATTTGGGGTTTTTGTATCATTTAAGTATGTGTCTTTCAAAATGGAGATAAAACAATCTTCCATTCTTTATATGACTATTTACAAACCACCACAGAATTGTTTTATCGAAGACTTCACTGAATTACTTTCATTTATATGCACTGATTTTGATTGTTTAGTCATTTCAGGTGATTTTAATGTGCATGTGGATGTGACCAATGACAGGCATGCAAAAGAATTTAATGCTGTTCTTGAAATGTTTGGTTTAACTCAGCACGTGAGTGAGGCGACTCACAACAAAGGTCACACTCTAGATCTAGTTATTACAAAAGGTGTTAATATATCAAATGTGAATGTTGTTGATGCTGCTTTATCTGATCATTTTTGTGTCTTTTTTGACTTGTCTGTTACACCAAAACCAGTGGTTGGGCCTGGAGTTATTCAGAGAAGACACATAAATGATAAAACAGGGACACAGTTTATGGAAATGATCAGATTTGAAAATCCTCCATGTTCAAATGTTGATAATCTGTTGGACTCTTAAACATCAAGGGTCTTAAATGTTTTGGATACTATTGCTCCTGTCAAGGTTAAAATGGTTAACAATAGACAAAAGGCACCTTGGAGAAGTGAAGATTCGGTCAGGGCACAGAAAAGGGAGTGCCGAAAAGCCGAAAGGAAATGGCGCAAGTCAAAGCTCCAGGTTCATTTTGAGATATACAAAGAAGTGCTTTGTGAGTTCAACCAGATTTTGCGTGGAGAAAGGGAGAAATACTTCTCTAAAATCATCGCAAACTGCAGAAACAATCCTCGTGTTCTGTTTTCCACAGTAAACAGATTAACTAACCCTCCAGTTTCACTGCCCTTAGAACTAATCTCTACATCTAAGTGCAATGAGTTTGCAATATTTTTTCATGACAAAGTCCAAGGCATTAAAAATGCCATAATTTCCACAACACAAATAGCAACCCTGCCACCAGCTAGACACCTTGAGCTGACACATTTCACTCCTGTTACTGACAAAACAATCGAAGAGGTTATCTCCGGTCTGAGTTCATGTACATGCTGCCTTGATGAATTACCCACTAGATTTCTGAAGTCTGTGCTGACCAGCTTGTTACCACAACTTGTTCAGTTAGTTAACATCTCATTTGAGACTGGAGCATTTCCAAAGGCCTTGAAAACCGCAGTCATTAAGCCTCTTCTAAAGAAGAGCAGCCTTGATCCCAAGGGACTGAACAACTACCGGCCCATATCAAACCTACCGTTCTTAGGAAAAGTCCTAGAGAAAGTAATATATCAACAGCTCACTTACTTTCTCCTATCTAACAATGTGTTTGATACTTTCCAGTCAGGATTTAGGCCCCACCACAGCACTGAGACAGCTCTGATCAAGGTGACAAATGATATTCGTATGAACACAAACGCAGGTAAGGTCTCAGTTTTAGTTCTGCTGGACCTGAGCGCTGCCTTTGACACAGTGGACCACGGGATCTTACTTCACAGGTTAGAAAACTGGGTGGGAATCTCTGGTACTGCTCTAAACTGGTTCAAGTCCTATCTCGAGGATAGGACGTACTTTGTCGAAATTGGCAACTGTGTCTCAGACAAAATTTCCATGACCTGTGGAGTCCCCCAGGGGTCAATCTTGGGACCCCTCTTATTCAACTTGTACATGCTTCCATTGGGTCAGCTAATAAACAGCAACAATGTGTCGTACCACAACTACGCAGATGACACTCAGATCTACGTGTCACTGACAGCAGGTGAACATGGGCCTGTAGATACTCTCTGTCACTGCATCGAACAGATCAGTTTGTGGATGCAAAACAACTTTCTCCAACTAAACTCAGACAAAACTGAGATCATTGTCTTTGGCCCACAGACACAAAGACAAAGTGTTATCAGTCACCTTGAGTCTCTCGCTCTGAAACCAAAAAATCAGGTTAGAAATCTAGGAGTAATCATGGACTCAGACCTGAACTTAAACAGCCACATCAAAGCAATAACGTCATCAGCTTTTTACCATCTGAAAAACATTGCTAAGATCAGAGGAATAGTGTCAAAACCAGACTTAGAGAGACTCATCCATGCATTTGTCTCCAGCAGGTTAGACTACTGTAACGGCCTGCTCACTGGCCTTTCTAAACGAGCTGTTAGACAGCTGCAGAACATCCAGAACGCTGCTGCTCGAGTCCTGACAAGAACAAGGAAATACGACCACATTAGTCCAGTGCTCCGGTCTCTGCACTGGCTTCCTGTCACTCAGAGAATAGAATTTAAAACAGCTCTGCTTGTGTACAAGTCTTTTCATGGTTTAGCACCAAAGTACATCTTTTGACATGTTAGAGCCGTATGAACCATCTCGGGCCCTGAGAACTTCAGGGAGGGGTCTCCTGGTGGTTCCCAGAGTCAATAATAAACACGGTGAGGCTGCGTTTCAGTTTCATGCAGCTAAAATCTGGAACAGTCTTCATGAGGATGTGAGACAGGCCTCAACTCTGACAATGTTCAAATCCAGGCTGAAAACAGCTCTTTTTACCCGTGCATATGAAAACTGAAAGTATTTTATCTGCACTCTTGCCTTTTACTGTCATTGATTAACTTTATGTTGATGTTTTATTGATTGATTTTATCTGTTTTCTTGTAATTTCTCTTTCTGCAACTGTGAAGCACTTTGAATTGCCTTGTGTATGAATTGTGCTCTACAAATAAACTTGCCTTGCCTTGCCTATTCTTAAGCTCCATGTGCATGATATGTCGACTTAAATACGACTCATCACTTACAAATTGGGAGCCAGATATCTTTATTGTGTAAAATCAACCGGTAAGACCGTTAGAATCCAACCTGCACATGTGTATACTTATTGTTATGTCTATTGCTGGGGTTCGCCAAATGTCATAAAGCTTTTATAATGTTGTTTTGTTTTTGTCGGAGTCTACCCAGGTTCCAGGGTTTTTGACCCCCATTTATAAAGCATTTTTATTGAGCGCTCGCGTGGAAGTGTATTAGCCCAATGTATTTCTTTAGTAGTTTGTCATTTGCCAAAGCTGTAAATGTGCCAAGACATGAGTATAATTAAAGCAGACCTTACCTTAATAAATCCTTTTTTGTAGTCCCTCTGAGGGTTAATGGGATGATTGGGGGGCCTTGTTTCTGGCCAGACAACCACACTTGCAACTTTCCCTGCTCCAATCCAAGGGCCCCGACACACACTAATGGAAAACATCTCCCTCTCTGCTCTGAGTTATTTACAAAAATCACTTTTGGCTCGCATTTCTGAGGTTTATGACACGGCGGTCAGGTAATTCCTGACTGTATTCTGTCTACAGCTTTCGGTTTGTTCAACATTTTTAAAAACGTTCTTACTTGGTTTATCGTGATCAGAAGATGCTAACAGGCTAACGGGCAAAGCTAACTGTGGGCTAGTGCCACTTTAGTATTTACAGCCACGTTTGAGCGGGAAAAAATATCTCCATTGTATAATTGGGTTGTGGCACAATGTACAATATTTCTCTCTCCCTTTGTCTTTTCTCAGTGCAGTATTTACTCTCATGGACAATTCATGAGTAAAAAAAAAAAACCTGCTGCAGTGGCGCTTGTGGCCTCTAGGGGCAAAAGTTACTTAGGTCTACTATAAGTCACATCGATGAATAAGAGGTACGGAAAGGATTAGGAGAGTTGAAGCAGGGAAATTTAACAAAAGCAAAATCGTCCAGTGTCAAACCAAATCCAATAACTTAGATTTATGGATGCTAATTGGTACAACCCTGGCACATTACTTTGTATACTTTCAAAAACTATGAGCTTTTATGCAGACTTAACTTTTATACAGAGCCACCGATTCCCCACCGGTCGTTCTTCGCAAGCCCTGCGTCAAAGTTGGAACAATGATGTGCGTTGACACTTTGCGTTCCCGTAATGAGCGTGGCGGTTACACGACGCCGGCGTGAAGGCTGTACAGAAGTGTGGCTGTCAGAGCGGATCTATTATCTTTTGTGTGCTGAGTCACCGCCACCTGGAAATTATGCATCGGAAAACAGCTTGAAGAGAGAAGTCAAGCGCGGTGGTTCTTCGTTTCGGAGCTCGTTTGGTCTGCATGTTACACGTTGCCATTTTGACCTCCCACCCCTTTTTGTGCAACGTCCTGCCATTCCGACACACACGATAATTATTAAAAACACGTGGGCCTACTAGAATGATCTATATTTACGCTCACATGCACTCACACGAGACAGAAGATTTCGATAATGAAGTGTCACGTCACGATCACAAGAGTACAAGGAGAAGATAACCCTAACCCTAACTATTGTCGGAATGACGGGGTTTCGGTTTGGAGGGCTGATAAGTCTTGTGGGGCATGGGGCAAAGATTAATGGGAGACAAGTAAGCTTTATTCTGGGTTGATTACTTATTTATGATTTTTAGCCTCGGCTTTAGGCTTTTAGTGAAAGGGGTAAAGAGCGATTTGGTGCTACAACAACAACAAAATAAATAAAAATACTGGCATTGAAGAAAATAAAGGTATTGAAAATATTAACCGAAATCTTAAGATACTAAGTTTTGATGGGCACGAAGGAAAGTCACTTGGTCGTTTCAGCTCAAATAAATGATTCAGATTTAAGGCGTTTTCCCATGCTGAATTATTCACAAATATTGACGTACACGAACGGCGACGCTATTAGCCCTTTCTGGGAGACAGTAGTGGCTTAAGATGAGGCAAATATACAGGAGAATGTACAGACGTAAACAAACTCCACTTTAGTAGCTCCAAACTTTACAGTCAGGTTAAGGTTCTTTATTTTGTCATTATACAACACCTGTACAACTAAATTTTTCCTCTGCATTTCACTCGTCCTTCGACGCCGCTAAGGAGCAGTGGGCGACGGCAGTAAAGCGCCTCGGAACCCGTCTCCAGATATGGAGCCAGGCTGATGGTCAGAATCACCTATTGTACATGTTTTTAGTGGTAGGGGAAACCGGAGTACCCGAAGGAAACCTACGCAGACACGAGGAGAACATGCAAACTCCACACAGAAAGGCCCCGTCCAGGTGGGAATCGAACCCAGGACCTTCTAGCTGTGAAGCCCAAGCGCTAACTGCTGCGGCTAACCGCCCAGGTCGTGTACTGTACAGCCCTAATCGTAACTATGACACAACAAAAAACAATAAATATATTAGTCATATCTAAATACAGGGGTCTTTTTAACATTTTTGAAAGCAAAATGTTTTAAAGACGCATTATGCAACTTTTTAAAATGAAAAATCCCTTAATTTTGTGCACAACTGACCTTTTAGTGACCTAATGATTGTACTGTTACCACTGTTACTTTCCATAACAGTGGCCTCCAGGATAAATTTTTCCGTAGGTTTTCTGGTGAGAGTGTCGGTCACCAGGAACTCTAAAAAAAAAAAAATCGTAAAAAGTTCTGTAATGCACCTGTAAGTAAGTGCTTTATTTGAATGTTGGGTTAGTCCTGAGCCGCTGTGACTGAGCGCGCCGCCATTGTCGACCGACCTGATGTTGTTGCATGTTTTTGGAGGTCGGGGAAACCGGAGCACCCAGAGGAAACCCGGCTGGCAGCCTTTTCCACTGAAACGGTGTACGGTGGGTTTGTTCCTGTTTCAGAGCGTGGTGTCCTGCACCAGTCAGCTCCTTCACCTCCTCCTTCCTCTTGATAGTGTGATTAAACATTAAAAAAAAAAACATCAAAAAAGTGTCAAAAAAGTAAAAACCTAAACTATGTAAAATAAGTGTGTAAAATGGGGCATGTATTGGATCAGTGAGGGTGGACATCTAACTCTCAGTTCTTAATGACCAGCAAACTGTACAAAAAAGGCCATTGTTTCTTTTTAAGCACATCTATGTCTGATCTATCAATGACAGTGCGGGCCCAGCTAAAGATGGATGTGTACACAACGCCTCCCAGAGAACAACAACAAAAAGAAAATCGCTATCTTGGCACTGCCTCGTCAAATCCTGTGCATAAAAAGGTCAATTCTCTCTCAGAAGCGTTCGCTCCAGGATTGCGCTGTCACCGGGAGCGTTTCGTCTGCAGGTGCTTGTGCTGTGAATACGCATGTGCGCCGTCCGGTGTTTCGAGTGCGTGCGGTTGTTCCGACTCTCCTCTGTGAGAGCCCCGAAGGTTGGCCCGCGCTTCACTGTCATCCCTCATCCTAATGGCTCCTGCCACGTCCCGCTGCCAACGCACGGCTGGAGAACAAGCCGGAGCCGGGAGAAAACTCCGCACAGGCACACTCACCCCCCAAACTACAGCCGGTGAAGGCAGGCCCGATGGAATCACTTTTGTTTTAAATACACCCTTCTGTTATTCGTTCAACCGAGCCGTGGGACAAAAATGTTGATGCACATCACTACATCTAAGTTTAGGCCATATGACTTTTTCATTTGTTTTCAACTGCTATGACAAAGATATTCATTTAACATTACATTTTGCTCACACGTTACATTATGAACTGTTAAAAGCCCTAAGAGAGAATGATGTTGCGAATAGCCTTGTTAAACACTATGATACCTGCGTCAGATTGTTGTAGTTGGTGTATTATTATGTTCGAGCATCAGGTCCTATCAAATCAACAATAAACTAACTAGTGTTGGGACTCGATTAAAACATTTTATCGAGTGAATTATTTATTTTCGTTGTTATGCTTGTGCAATGACAAATTAAGCACTTACTTCATGGTTTATTTGGTAGGGACAGTGCATGTTCATGAACACGCCACACTCGCACTCTCAAACACACTCTCATTCCCCCTTGATTAATCGTAATTGATCACATTTGAATCAAAAACATTTTCAATTCAAAACCCCTTTTGCAACTAAATAATTGAATGAATAAATAGACACATGAGCTCAACAAATATATATTGTTGTTAATCTGTTAAGCTATTCACCAAACAGATTGGTGCAAAGTGCATTTATAGCTATTCAGCTTTCAAGTGTTTACATCATCGTCGTCATCATCATTCCTGTAACTTGTAAACAGTAACTAAACAGTAATTGTAGAGCCACATATTCCTTTGTATACAGTCAAATTGTCAAGTTTTATTCCCTCCGGAGGTGAATTTTCTCAGCAGGTGCCATGATGTTATGGTGTGCAAGTCCCACTTGAAGGGGACAAACTCTCCTCCTGAAGCATGAACAGGACTTCACTCCAACGTTCTGCATACTCTATTTGCAGTTCTCATAGCAGCAATAACAATAGTAGCATTAGTAGGTGAAAAACATAAAATAATATAACACATTTGTAAATAAAACTCATACAAGTGAACATACATATCCTGCACAGAACATTTCACTTTGAACATATGCCTTTTTACTCAATAGTAAATGCATGTGTTAAAATAGCTTTTAACATTTTATGTTGATGTTTTATTGATTGATTTTATCTGTTTTCTTGTAATTTCTCTTTCTGCAACTGTGAAGCACTTTGAATTGCCTTGTGTATGAATTGTGCTCTACAAATAAACTTGCCTTGCCTTGCCTTGCCTTGCCTTACATAGTACAAAACACATATTAAGTTAAAATGCAGTCCATCTCATGAATATAAGCAGATATTTGTCCAGGTAATCCAATCTGGTTCTTACCGGCTGTCCTTCAGGGATGTAACTCAGGAGAGTTTGTAGCTGCACAGCAATGTGTACAGTTTGTTTGCACCGTTTGTGGCCTTGCACTGTGCACTGTGTGTGGGTTCTTTGACAATGAGCTGTAGAAGAGCCTGTTACATATAATGCACAGGTGAGTGCTTCCACCTGGCCTGTTCTTAAAGAGAAGAGGGGCTAGGATGATGGGAGAATGGGACTTGCAGGCAGCTCAATAAAACAAAAATAAATAAAGCAAAAGGAGCATAAAGCATTGCCTTTTAGAGTTTAACATTTGCTGTATAGACAACAGTAGTCTTTTCTATTGTCCCATCAGGATGTTTTTAGAGCAGAAATGAGTCCCCAGTCGCCAAGTGAAGCGCCATTATCGTCCATTGCTGTTATGAGCAAATGCAGTGTGTGCGTCAGATTTACGAGCATACCAGAAACACATGAATAGAAAGGTCCTGGCTCAGGACTTAAAAATGCAATTAACTGAGTTAAAACATTTAATGCGTTAAAATCTTAAAACATATACTCCAGACTTATTCTGATCATGACAGTGCTCAAATTTCCTTGAGCTCCAACTTATCATCTTGGTCGACTTTGTTTTAAGCTGGTTCCGAATAGCCCTACGTATATTATTATTATTATATTTTAACATTGTTATGTGCTGACTACCCTAAATAAATAAATGTATATTTTCTTATTCAACTTGTATATGCTTCCATTGGGTCAGCTAATAAACAGCAACAATGTGTCGTACCACAACTACGCAGATGACACTCAGATCTATGTGTCACTGACGGCAGGTGAACATGGGCCTGTAGATACACTCTGTCACTGCATCGAACAGATCAGTTTGTGGATGCAAAACAACTTTCTCCAACTAAACTCAGACAAAACTGAGATCATTGTGTGGCATGACGAGGGGTTAGGGTGTTTGAAAACTAAACATAATATACTTGAATAAGTAAAATACCAACAACGCCAGCTTGAATTAACAAGCACTAAAAGACACACAGGTTCGTAATTGAATAAGAGGCAGACAGTTCCATTACAAAAAATAAGGTTTCATTTATTTACTTTGTGTTAAGCTCAATAAGTTATTTGGATTTAATTTCCTTATACCAAGTACCATAAAAACAGGTTTACGTTTCAGTTCCTTCTCACGTTGGTTGTGACCAGCGTGGGCACAATTGTTAATTTACTTTTATCAGAGTATCCCAATGGATTTATCACAGTGGAGGGAAATAACTCAGATGACATGGGTACAGGAGGTAAAAGGCGAGAAGGCGAGACAGCCATGGTGTTGCGTGGAGACCTATTTAAAAAAAGGAAACGTTAGGCTACGTAATCACTTACTCTTGCGTGAACCAAAACAAACACGTACCTCCTCCAAGCGCAGAGGCACGCGCTGTCAGGACCAAAACAACCGGAGGAACCCACACGGAGGACAAAAGCCAGGCCATCGGCCACCATAGCCGGCCTCTGAACATCGCGGCGCAGGCCGGAGCTAAAAGTAATACAATCGCCTGATCACAAACTATTTAAAGACACGGTAGTTACGATAAAGAGAATACTGAATACCTGTGAGCCGCCCGCAGCTAACGCTCCGAGACTACCCGGAAGAGTGACGGTAGGCGGCGTGCGTGGGGGCGGTAGCAGTGAAAGCAGACGACGGTAAAGCTAAAGCAGGGGCTATTTATATTTTAGGGCTGGTGCCATCTAGTGGCAAGTCCAGCCTGCTACAATTGTTTTTAGCCCACAGACACAAAGACAAAGTGTTATCAGTCACCTTGAGTCTCTCGCTCTGAAACCAAAAAAATCAGGTTAGAAATCTAGGAGTAATCATGGACTCAGACCTGAACTTAAACAGCCACATCAAAGCAATAACATCATCAGCTTTCTACCATCTGAAAAACATTGCTAAGATCAGAGGAATAGTGTCAAAACCAGACTTAGAGAGACTCATCCATGCATTTGTCTCCAGCAGGTTAGACTACTGTAACGGCCTTTCTAAACGCCCCCATGTAGGAAAGAAAATCAGGTATGGGGCCTTTAGGACAATTGAACATCACATACTGTATGTTTAACTCAGTTATTGAGCAGCCACTGGAGAAGATTCAAAGATGCACTAGCAGCTCGAAAAACACAACTCCAGGTATGTTTTTGATGAGAGAATTTCATGGCAAAATGTAAGCGGATAAATTGTTTCAGAAAAATCTGTCTATGCTTGTTCCTAATATGCTACAATTAGCAACTAGCATGATATGTTTGTTGATGTTGATGCTTGTTAAGGTAAAAATGTCACTTTATGTTAAAAAGTAAAAAAAAAAAATACTTAGAGACTTAAAGAAAGAGCTACAAATGAAGATATACTCTTGCCTTGAATAAACACACGTATTGGGTGGTTGACATTAGCCTGCTTTAATGTACTGTCACAATCTTACCATGCAACTTTGCAAACAGTGACATATTTGACTAGACGAACAGGGATCCTCTCTGTAGTAGCACTTAGCATATAGCACAAGTACTCCAGATGTTGACTTTGCTCAGAGCCGGGGTGGTTCCGGTACGTCGACAGCTGATGTAACTCTCCCAATTATCAGTGCACTCTCCGCCGCTCTCTAATCTCAGCCTTTAAGACGACTCAATTAATTCCGCGCGTGCTCCTCACTTCTGTGCATCCCGCTCTGTTCTCCGGCACATTCGGGCGGAGGCGACTGTCAGCCAGAGATAAAACTTCTTGCATTGGAGAAAAATAAAGGGCTGGAAAACGAATTTAATTAGCGGCAAACGCGTAGTGTGACATTAGCAGAAACGTGGAGGACTTGAAGGTGTTCTTGCTCTTTCGTCAAGGGGCAGTGATGGGATTTCTTCTTTTTTTTTATTTTATTTTTTAAGGAGCTGAATCTTTGAGATCAGTTCATTTCAAAGAGTCGTCCAAAAGACTGCCACATTTTTATTGATATTATTATTAAGAAAAAGTATTAAAGTAGACTGGTTATTACCCTTTGAAATCTGTGCCAGTTATAAAAGTCACTGTACCCATTTTCGTCTGTGTTCAAACTGATTTTTCTTTGTTGTAGAGTGAAATTTGTAATCTCCTAAGTAGTGACAATGCCAAAGGTGTGGACTGTCCCTATAACCTAAGGCATGTGTACGGGAAGATTATTATGTACGTCCAAAACCAGCTGCACATTACGATTTACTGCGTATGAGGTCTCGTCCCGTGACTTCCTGCAATGTGCCCACACGTAAGGTGACCAGTTGTTCTTGTTTAACCGGGACAGTCCCAATTTTAAGCCCTCTGTCCCATTCCCCAGGGAATTTCTCCAAAAGCATTGATTTGTCCCAGTTTTACACAAGCTCTGTCCCAGGTGTCTTAGATTTTCACTAGTACCCATGAGTAAAGCAGTTTTTTTTTGTACTTGAAACTTAATGACTTTTGGTAATGAGTACGTCATACAGCACGTTCTCATAGTGACAGAACCAATTAAATAGCTAAAAGTCTATCACCTTAATGCGTGTTGGTCCATTTCATTCAAGGTCAAAGTTTATTTATAGCAATACAGTTGACACTGCCCAAAGTGCTGTACAAGTTTCAGACAAGAAAAAAAAAGACAACATATGAGGTGAAAAATATATACTGTACATAAAGAAGCTCAAAATTAGAGCAATAATGTACAATAAGCCAATGTATAAAGGCGCGTTTTTTTCAGAGTGACTTAAAGCACTCAATTAATTGACATTATACCATTACAAACATGAAGTTTGACCATTCAATCCGGGTGAAAAAGTCACAATTTGGCTCTCCCCACAAACTCTCTTTGTGCCCCAATTTTTATTTGAAAATCTGGTCACTTTACCCACATGCAATAGGGCCCATTGCAACCTCCACACTACGAGACATGAGCTGCTGCGACTCCTAGCAACTAGTCATGACTGGGGAAGACTCAACACAACTGGTGCGTGGATCCGCAGGTTATAATTATGAGGCTTCCTTAATGAAAAATACGGTTCTGATGGATTGCTCAAGTAGAACGGGTTCTCGATTCCCACCCCTGCTCAGGATGTGGGTCTGTGAGAGCTAGAAACCTATACAGGCAACAGCTGAGAGATTTTACCCAACTACCTACTTCATGGTTAGAACATGGGATGATTCAGATTAAAATGAAAGAAGTATAACATTGTAAATGACCTTGAGTATTACAGGAAGAAACCCAAGTTCCACCAGTGGTACATGTGCCTCCGTATGAGAACCACTGACTTGGGGGACAGGAAAAGGCTCTTTCTCTCTCTATGTGTCGTCTAATGGCGGATACATCCGTCTTCCTTTGGATAGACGGATGGATGCGGTGGCACCCATTTCCAAAGCTGTTTTGTATTTTGCTCTCGCGCCTTCACGCTTCACACTCGGCAGGCGGTGGATTGTCTTTGCACTGTGATTCCTGACTTCTGAAATGAGTTTTGGCAAAGACGATGAATCTGTGACATCTTAGAGGGGAGATATGAGATCCGCTTTCGTGCCGCGCTCCCGAGTGATTCAAGCTCGAAGCTGTTGCAGTGGGATGGGGAAAAACTAAAGGGAACTTGTTTTGGCAAAGGAAGGTTTTATGTGTTGTTTCTGTCTTCACCAAGCCGTTTTGGATTTGTTTTAAAACTGTCTTTCAACGGTCCTCTCTCAGCCACCGTGCCACCTTTTTAGACATGCAGAAGTGCAACTCTGTATTTCCTGGCACCGTACGTTTTCTTCTTTAGTGGACATTGTTCAGCAGTTTCCACATGTGCACCTACGAGTGTGAGCAATGGATGAGGCTGTACGAAATGCTGCGCCATGTGTAGTGTAGCTTTCCATGTATCATTTAGAAACATCCTGCAAACGTCTTCAAGGTCTCTGCGGTGTCTGGACTTCTAATTCAGGGCCGGATTCCGTGTTGAGAACATAAGGCTCCACACTGTACTCGTACATCTTTACAAAGTTTTCTGCAGGCCTGTGCTATCATGCTGCAGGGTCGAATCTAGGGCATGAGGCTGTGATTCCGGGTGTCTTTTCTGCCAGATTGAAAATAGCCCAATAAAAGAAGAAAAAATGAGTATGCCATAGAATCTATCTAAAAAGTGAACTGTGAAATGAAGAACGATGACGAGAACGAAGAGTTGTTTTTGATGAGCTGATCCAAGTTATCTGGCTCAACGAAAAGAGCCGCTCAAAGGACTGCCCAACACAAACGGTATAAAAAGTAAAAGAATTCAGACAATTTATAAAAGTAAGGACCAAGGAATCTAAAGAACGGTGAGACTCATCAAAAATAAATGTATAAATATCGCAAGAAATAGCACATAATGAAAATCAAATTAAATTATTATAACAGGACTAAAGTTCTAACTGTACAACAAATAATTCATACCCTATTATATACAGCCTGTAGCAGCACTGACAATGCGGATATGAAGAGTCTAGAGTTTGGGATGGAATGTTATAAATTCATTGTTACTATAAAACGCTGTTATTTTTCTGGTGCAAGGCTACATTGTCCAGCGTTTAACATGAGCTAACATTAATATAAAAGGTGGAGAAAAGAGCCACGGAACAACTCTGTAGACTGCCAAGTCACTACCAGTAAATACAGTATTTACCATTAATACATCAGATAAGGCATCCCTCCTGTAGGTCGAGCCGGTGTTTAGAATAATAGATGCCGAATTGTGAAACTTAAGAGAAAAAGCAAAAATAGACGGGTTATTTGAGGATCTGAAATTGTCAGAATATGCTGCGAACCAATCGATGTCCGAAGGCGTGATGTTGTCAAAAGGAAGCCTCGGCGTAAATCCAACCTGGAAGACTAATTTCAGCGTCAACCTACCTCCAGCCAATGATCACGTCACCTCCATCTCAGCCTATCAGCGCAGAGCCACACCTTCGTAGCAGCCAATCATCGCCGTCGGTTCTGCTTTAAAGCCTCCGGCATTCATGGTACGTCTGCTTCCCAAATGTGCTGCTACCCACCTCCACCCCGTCTCCGCCTCTTCCATCTACAGCTTCGCCCCTTCACCGGTCTCCCATACACCACAATTTTGTCACTTTTTGTCTGAGTGAAGTTCAGTTTTTGCCTTCAGTTCGGGTCCTGACGCTTTCAAGTATGGGACGGCGGCACAGACGGGGATGCACTTGACACGGGATGTGTGATGCAGTACATCGCTATATATCACTTGAAACAGTGAAACAGTCTAAACTTCATTTTAGGAATTATATCTGCACCGGCAAGATATAGAACCTAATAAAGAAGAACACCACCTTTGATCTTGATGTTTCCGGACCTCAACTTTCTTGGCTTAATTCCCAAGCGTATCTTCCCTTCGTAATGCTGGGTTTTTTATCATTTGGCAGACTTCTTCATATAAGCCTCATTTCTCACAGATATTTGTCTTGACCCAGAGGTCTTTCGATTAGTTCCTGCATCTCTCCGAGCTTTTCCCCTCACCACATTCTCATTGCCCTTTCCTTTCTTTTTCATCTGAATTTACTCAGCACTCAGAGAAATATGAATATTTGATAGAGTTGGGACGATGAGTGTGGAGGTTGGAGTCCACTGTCGTGATAGTAGTCGGAAGATGCGTGTTCTCTAGAGGACAGGGGAGGGACGGCGCCAGAGTAAATTTGGAGTGCCATCTGGCTTTTCCGGTTGAAAATGGACACTTAGAGAGAAGAGGACAGGTGTTGGTATCAAGCGCAAGTAAGAATGGGCCTCAGACGATAATTTAACCTTGGGCTGTCATCAACTGTGACATCAACAACATTTACTAACTATATTTACATAAAGGTTGGTGTGTATTTTCCTTTAATATTATCTGTCTCTGTGAGGTAAAACATGTCGTCACATATTGTTTTTTCTGATAACAATCGTAGTTAATTGATTTACGCTTAGAAAAATATTGTACATGGTATAAAAGTTATTCAATCAAAAATAAGAAAGAGCTCCACTCTTTGTGTTGCCAGGTGTTAGGGCTGAAGCCAGATGGAATAAACCTAAAGATACTCTCTCTCACACACAAAAAAATAATGAAAGAATTTTAGGAGATTTCACATGAGACATGTTCAGATGTTGTGTTTGTATCCTTGTACAAAGCAAAGCAACACAGCTTAAGTTGGGGATCTTAAATTGCATTCACACCTGATTGGGGACAAAAATCACAACAGTGTTTCATTTTTTTCAGCCATGGGTGGGGAAAAAAAAAGTTAAAAGTACAAATTTCATGTATCTTTATTTAAGTACACTTTTTTACTCAAAATAAAGTAGGCTACATGCGAAAGTGGATACTTTTTATACTTTTTTAGGAATTGATTCTGACATAGGGTTGGGCGATGTCCCCTTTGTTTACAGTGAATCATCTTTCATTATAAGCATTTGTTAAAGACATTTAAATAGCCTATATATAGGCTGCATATTATTTATGTTAGGAAAATGTGAGATTGCAGGAATGGATCTTAACTAAACATGATCTGAACAGAGTCATGGAACACGCGTGCGTTAAAGTTTCAGAGGAGAATGACTTATTCAGAGGGTCATCTGCTCCTCAATACCAAGGCTCATATTACACTTATAAAGCTTATTATTAGCATTTTCCCAATTTTAGCGTAATGTTTAAACAGTGGGTGAACGGGACAATATTTAGAGGTTTGTGTCGTAACCTACGTTTTTGAAGCTGCTCCATGCGCGGCCCGGTCCGTGTACTCGTAGCCTCGTACCTCCTGCACTGCGCCGCTTCTCTTTCTCTCCTCTCTCTCTTTTCCCTTTCTCGCTCCTTTCTGAGAATATACAAACCCATGCGCTCTCAGCTAGCTCCCATGTGAGATCCATCATGGCTGTTTAGTTTCCATACGAAACTAAACAGCCGTTTAGTTTCATGCGGTGAAACAGTGAAGCTGCTTTCAGAGAGAGAGTGCTGTGTCTTTATTTTAATTACGGCTAACACGTCATGTCTCCGGTAGGCTACTTAAACTAGCATGCATAGGCCTATTAGATATTTGTTATTTAATTTACAGTGCAATCCCTGCAAAGTGTGTAGGTTTACTAAGCCCTACAGAAGATCAGTGCGTGTTTCTGACAGGAGGGGGTGTGGCTCATCCATCACAATGGACGATGATATCGTCCATCGGAACAACCCTATTCTGACTCATTACATTTTTCTTCTATATCTTTATTTCTACGTAAAGGCACTATACCCGACCTTTTGTATAGTAATGGAAAGAAATTATAAAGCATTTAGATTTTTTTTTCATGAAATTGCAAGCTAGTTTTCTAGCATTTCTGGAAAAGTGACCCTGCAAGTTGTGAAATGCGCCTTTAAATTCATCCCTTTGAGGAATTGGGATGCTACAAATATGTTAGAAAAGTTAGGAGTGGGCCAAGACTAACATTTTGATTTTGTGGTTTCCTCTTTCATTGATTTCTATTAAAAAACAAAAAAATAGGGCCTCTAAATAAGAAAATGTAGTATTTCTTCCACCACCGTCAGCTTGCAAGGTTCCCATTCACACTTTCGAGAATTAGTTAATGCTTTAACTAACGTTATAGCCAGAGCCGGTTTTTCCTATACGCAAACTACGCAAGGTGCGTAGGGCCCCCGCAGCCGCAAGGGCCCCGCATCTCCGTCAAACTACGGTGTTGTTTCACTGATTAATCAATGCGTTGTTACAGGACAGGCTCTGACAGCGCTCACTCACTCTCCTCCTGCTTTGTTGTGTAATATATGTGGCAGTCTGCTAAAGTGGATGAGCAGGAGAGACCTACCGCCTTCTCCCCATCACAAGGCGTGAGTGCTTCTCCCCTTCGCGTCCCCGCTTGTCTGTCTGTGTCCCGGTGCTCGCCTCCCCTCCTGCACGGGCCACGGCTGCATGTCTCTTGTGTCCCGGGTGCTGCTCTCATGTTGTCTCTGCTCGGACTCGGGGCTGCATCGCCACACTCTCATTTAAACTCTCTTCTTATTGTGTCTAGCAGAGGATCAGGACAGTAGTTTGGTGAATAGACGAGAGTAAAGTCGTACACGTGGCCTGGTCAAAGAGGAGTCGAATCCACACGGTTCTCATGAGCACAGTTACTTACAGTAACTCTGGTTCTCTGAATGTGCATAGTCTAAAACGAATTTGGCTACTCTAGGGCTAATTCTCACTGGTGAGACAGAAATAACCGTCAGGTGCAGGTTTCAGTTAGTTTTTAACCAGCGGTGGGGGAAATAGACTAGTAGTCCTAAACCCCAGTCTCACAGTGGCTCAGTGGTCAGTGGTTCTCACACAGAGGGGCAGGGCCTGAATTTAGTTCATTATGTTCCACTTCTGCCCTGCTCTACTGCACAGTGGAACTGTTTTTGACCGTAAACGGGTTCGCTCTCCGTCGAATAGCCATGGGATGTGAACTGTAGGGCCCCCGTGTAGATTTTTGCTTAGGGCCCCAGAAGGGCCAGCACCGGCTCTGGTTATAGCTACTAATGTTATAACAGTAGCTAATGCTACAACAGGTGAATAAACTTTATATACAAGGTTTTTCACCTTGAATGCTCTGAGATCGTTAGTTGTAATTTACGAGTGGGTAAGATACTAGTTACCAGTTGGTAAGTTCATCATATTTTATTAGCTGTTGCCCAAGCAACAACCCCCTTAAGCATCAAAGTAAGTTCAGTAAGATGTTTCATCTAATATAGTTACATTTGAGCTGACATATTTCCACTGAGCTTAGCATTAATTAAAACATGAGCTGCTCACAAGATTTGGCTGAATTGAATTGTCTGTTTTCCAAACCATCATGTCCTGTTAAAAGGCTCCAAATTGTGGCTGCAAAATGGTATAAAGTCACTTTGAACAGCCAGAACATTGTAAAGATTAAGAAGATAATAAAAGTAAACACAACCTGGGGCGGCTCATCGTGTCTACAGCTCTGTCGTAACCTTGTTTGGACACTGACTCCAGGGCTCATGTCAGCCATCCTTCTGCTCTCTCCTCTCGTGCTGCTGTGTGATTTCTTCAGACGTCCTCCAGCTTTAGGTCTCTGTGATGGAACTAAGACGATACAGGGCCTTCGGGCAGGGTTTGTCATCCGGACGGCACACCGGAGCACACTCTGCCTGACTTCAAGGCCGCGGTAGATCTGACAGGTAAAGATTCAATCGCGGCTTCAAAGAGGAGACTTCAAAACTGCTATATCAATGTGAGGCTGCTGCAAAATATGGAATGAAATGAGAAATGCAAGAGAAAACAGAGATGTGCGAATCAGAGACGCAATGTTTTGCCTGCGTCAAAACAAACACGGTCCCCTTCAAGTATAAAAAAAAGTATATAGAGCTAAAGTGTTTTCTGGTTTTCTATGGCAAATTCTCCGTTAATTATTTGTGTCTTCTCTACATCTATAACATCTCCGTGGTGATACAGCAGACATGTCTAAATTATTTATTCATTTTCACTGTAAACCAAACTGTCTTTGGTCCGAACACGTCTTCAACAGCTTCATTAGCAACTCTCACTTCTAACACCGGACAAACTCCTCTCTGCAAACCTGGCTGCTAATTGAAGCGTTTGCGTTAAAAGACCCTGGTAAGGTTTTCTTGAATGTATTCTGATCTCATTAAATGATACAGAGGCCTATTCGAGTGAGTGGATCAGGGACGGCGCTGCTGGGACAAAGAAAGAAGAGGCCATCGGTGCACCGCCGCCTTGTTCGGCAAATAATGAAATGCTGTCATTAACGACGCACGCTTCAGCAGATTAATATGAGGCAAACAGAGAAAGAGCAGGGGAAAAGTTCCGAGTAAGATGTTTAAGTTTGGAAACAATAGTGTTTAAATGTTCCACAGAAATTGAGCACGTGGACAGACCTGCCGATCCTCATCAAGGGGATTACTTAACTGAACACGGGGCTGCCGAGGTACGCAGAAAAACCTTAACCAACATTATCCATGGATGATCCATAATGATCGCTCAGTCTCTATTACAACAGGATTTATATTTTATCGAAAAGAAAGTCAGATCTTTTAATTCCCCAATTTTCTTTTCTTTTTTTCAGCACCACAAACATTAAAACATGTGCATATTTTATTATTTAACTTTTAAATCTTAGCCCGTGCTAAACTCCTAACTTCTGAAGTCCTAACTGAAAGGATTCCGTTCCATGAATCCGGCAAACCAAACAGTCCCTGCCATCTTTTTCTCTTCCCAGTTTTAATGAATGGATATGTCCCAGTGAATGGCAAAGTGTACGCCAGTTTTTGGACATCCATTCCATCTTGCTCGTCGTCACTGAAAACTTGACAGTTCTTGACATACCTAATGGTAATGTGTGGTGATGTGTGAATAGTTTTCTGGTCTTCACTCAACTTGCTGCAGTATTTGGCTAAAATCCGTTTGGTATGTGGTACGCTTTGGCTGTGTTACTATGCAATTTCACCTGCCTGACCGCCATGAGCATTACATCTAGTGGTATCTGGCCTTTCTCCGTCTTCCTATCACACTTCCTGCTCATTTTAATCAAAATGAAAAGGTAACATTGGAAATCTAACAGTAGAATAACATGGATTGTCTCAAGGAGAGTGTGACAACAGACACCGACTGGTATTTTTTGATAATAGCTAACAACTATTGTACTGACACTTTTCTCATCATACTGGCGTGACTTATTAAGCTTCACCCAACCGTACTAACAAATAAGAACATTTTATTAAACATGTGTAATCTCACTTTTTCTTACAGCTCTTCTCACGACAATGCGGAATCTCTTTTCCCACAAAATATCTTGACAAGTGACTAGTTTTTGAACGTTTCAGTCCAAGACATATTTTACAGCGCCCTCTGCTGGCCGAGATATGATGAGTCTGACAACCAACACCAGTCTCCCCTACTGTGTTTTTGCTCATTTCAGTTAATGTAGTGATACAATGTTGAAAAGTGAGGACATTCTAGTAAGGGAGTGGGGAGTGTAAGACACGTGGCTGTATGTTTGTGATTGAACTTGTTATATTTTCTCATGTAATGTTCAGGACCCCCTTGAAAAAGAGATGGTTCATCTCAACAGGGCCATCCTTGAAATAATTTGAATTAACATAGCAGAGAAAACCCTGTCTTTTTCACTTTGAGTATCATTAAATTGTATGTTCGGAATCTTGTGTTATTGAAGGGAAATATTTGCCATCTCAGTCTGTATTCATGCTTTTGTTTAATTATACTGAGACTGCTTGGAAAGTGGCCCTCAGACATTTCTGTTTTGCTGAAGAGGTCATATTTAAAATTTCAGACACTTCAAGTTTTACCTGACATTCTCTTACAGACGCATCTCTAAATGCTGCTGTAACGGCTGCATTTGAATGACTTTTTTATATAAAATAACTTTGTTGACTGATTTAATCTCGATCTTTGTGCCTGCCATCAAACGGCTTCTGTTCTTTTGTTTTGCTATGGGGTTACGTGAGAAGAGAACATAAATAGGGGGCACTTACAATTGTTTCAGATTAAATGAAGAAGCTGAAACTGGATTGTGTTTATTTGGATTTATTATTTTCAAAGGAAAGATATTTTTAATGATCTTGGGGATACAATAACAACCACGAAGCAATATTTCTACAAATCATCAGAAATGTTATTTGGATTGCTTTGTTGCTCAAAAATATACCAGTCTTGAATAACTCCAAGTGCAGATTTTTGAGAGATTACACAAAGTTTTTCTTTTTCGTAGCAGTTTTGCCACTTTTGTTGGTTTATTGACATTGGTGTTTCCTCACAACAATTTCGATTTTATCTTGTGGACGATGTGTGAATAAAGGTGGGCTATCTTATTCCCCATAGGGGTCCATGTTGTATCAGGCCTTCTGGAGTCATATCCAACCACTAGGGGTAGTATCACACCACTATACCCCCAATTTTTGGTCGTTAGTTTGGGCTTGGCAGCAGGGGTCCTGCTCATCAGTTGAATTGAAAAATTGATACTTCTGATTTTAAAAATAAGGCAACTTAAAAATATTGGCATGACTACACTTTATTACCACTATTATGTTCAATGAAATACAAAAATGAGGCTGCAAGACACGTTCAGTTACATGTTTTAACCTCTTAACCCCCGCCTTAACCAAGCACATTTTCTCCGGTTTGACTTCTTGAAAAAAGCTTCAAAATAGTGACAAAAACGAGACGTAAATGAGGATGAAAACGCATCAAAAGAGCGACAACACAGTAACAAAAAAGCGACAAACAACGCATCAAAACAGGCGACAAATAAGTGATGAAAAGGAAACAAAAAAAGCACCAAAAAAGTGACAACAGTGCAGCAACAACGCGAGGAAAAGTCTTTTTGCCGGTCTTAGCTTTCAAATGAGGCGTTACACTAAAGCAGGGGTCACCAACCTTTTTTCAGCCGAGGGCTACTTCAAGAGCATTAAGTTGTTCGAGAGCTACCAGTTAAAAACAAATCCTAAAGACTTGAACGTACACTGTTTACTTATAGGTTATTGACCCCATATTATATCAAAATAGCTTTATTTTAAACTCGTACTGAGTCACAAGAACAGAAATGACTGTATTTTTAAGAATCAGATTAAAGAAAATTAGGTGTTTTACACCTTAGAAAAAGTCTCAAGGGCTACTGGGCATGCCCCAAAGGGCACCTGGGTGCCCGCGGGCACCACGTTGGTGACCCCTGCACTAAAGGCTGTAAGCTCCAGTTGAAAAGATTTAGATTTGGGTAGAACTGAACTGGAGAAAATTTACTTGGTTAAGACGGGGGTTAAGCGGTTAAAGCAGTGCTAAGTAACTCATGCCCCTAGAGGCCATAAGCGCCACTGCAGGTGTCGTAGCATGTTGCGTTTTTTTTACTCATTAATTGTCCGTGAGAGTAAATACTACGCTGACAGAAAAGACAAAGAGAGAGAGGGATATTGTACATCCAATTACACAATGGAGATCATTTTTTCACGCAGACTTGGCTGTAAATACGGTTTAAGTGGCGCTAGCACACAGTTAGCTTTGCCTGTTAGCCCGTTAGCTTCTTCTTGGTGATTCCATTAGTGTGTACCGATGCAGGCAAAGTTGCAATTGTGGTTTTCTGGCCAGAGACACCAAGGAGAGATGAAAGACCCTCCAATCATCCCATTAACACTTGTATTAGCCCCAGAGGGACGACGGAAAGGATTTATTAAGGTAAACAAGTTACTTAGTACTGCTTTAATACTGCTTTTTTCAATAAATCTTCTATCAACCGAACATGTTTTGCACAACATTTGCCCGTTGTGCCCACCTAGACATCGATATGTTCCATTGGTGGCATTTAAAGTCTTGTTTCTGGACATTAATATGGCTACCAAAATATTCATTTTGACTTGCTGTTACCTTCATAAACTCCTTTCTACTGTTAAGCTCAGTATATAAACTCCTATTAAGTCTTTTCTGAATGTTTTGTTTTTGTTTTGTTTTGCTGCTTCGTTTTATTTCATATTCAGAACAACATTTTTTAGTTTTACCTCACAATTTCCCACAGACTCAACTTGTAATGCCGCTGCAACTCCATCCCTTACAATGTTATTTCAGATATTTTATAGGAGCGCTGAGGTTATGGCGCAAGGTAAATAGCTTTTCTCCATTTCTCATTTCTCTTCAGCTCTCTCCGAGGCCAGGAGCTTGGCGGTAGCTTTCCCTCCTCTGTCTGTTGCCCAATGGTTAATCAGAGCGGCTCTTACAGTGTGTTCGCCCTGAGACCTGTGTCTTTGGGCCTGTGGAGACTTGTTCAGCTATATTTGTTCTGGGTCAGTGTGATGTTAATTACTGGTGTCAAAGATAATGGCGGACATTAGCTAACGGGGGCCAAGACGTGACGATGACGGGAATGATCAGCGACGTAGCAAAAACAAATCATGGACACGGGGCAAGTGGGGAGAAATCCTGGAACATGTAATCTGAGGTTGGGGCTGTCAAAATAACTAAGTCTCCAAAAGCTTAAAAGTTGCTCAGTTGCTGTGCTTGGCTGCAGCCTTGTTGTGTGGAGTGTTTTTCCAAGCTCCGTGCTAATATTAGCGCTGCAGACTTTTAAATTTGGAAAATTCATATTTATGGAAAATATACTGGACAAAATTCAGATTTTCTGGGCAAAGCCGCTTTCTCGGTGCTAGGGTGATGTCATGTTAGCCCCATACTACATGCTAGCTACGACTGCCATTTTTTCGCTTCTACTGAACAATCCACTGTGAAAAAACATCCATATGAACCCGATTTAGACTTGAATTTATTTATGTGTGATAAATACGTTTATATTCCGCCAGAAAACGGCTAAAAAGAGTGAAAAAATTGTGTTTCTCAAAATGCGATGCCGTCTGTATCTATCTGCAGTCTTGTTCCATTTTCTTCGGTAGCATTACAGCGCCACACACAGGCCTGGCAGATGAATCGCAGCGGTTTTACAGAGGAGTGTCTCCATGAGGACGCACACATTTTAAAGAGCTGGCTGCGTGTTTAAAGAGAATGTTTTTTGGAATTATACACGTTTTGTCTTTGTGTGGATATAGCCCTTGTTTCTGTTCAAAAGTAGAAGTGTCCGGTTCACGGCAAATTATTTCTGACACAAGTTTGATGTCTATCCAGTAGGGATGAGAATTGATAAGTTTTTCTTGATATCAATGCGATTGGAGATTTTTCTTGATCTGGTTCTTTATCTTATCGATTCCAAATAAATAAAAATATGTAGTGAAATAATGAACATCACAAAAACTGTCTGTGTAGGCTTTCAGTCGTACAGGAGTTGGCCACCTTCAATGAAGGTGAGAGGTCAAGTTTTTATCTAAAGAAAAACGTTGGTTTGAACGAGGAGTGAAAGAAGCAATTTTTGTGAAGAAAGGAGAACCCTTCTATGAACAGGAATGGCAGGCTTAGATTTCATTTGTCCTCCTGTTACGACAATCTTCTTCGCGCCCATTTGGCAAGGTTCTGTTATGCTAATGAGGCTGAAACTAAACCCAGGACCGATCAGGCGGGTAATTAGCAGTGATCAGCTGAGATTAGGACCGTTCAGACTGAAACCCATGTGTTAGGTAGGGCGTTAAGGCTTAGAACAAAAAAAAAACTCTTAAACAACAAAGGTGGGAGTAGCTTTTAAAGGCATATTTCATGATTTTGACATAGGGCCTCATTTCCTAGTTATCCGGAGTGTTGTTGATGTCTGGAGATATTTTTTCTTGAATTCATGCAGTTCTTATATTTGAAGTGCTTAGTGGCGCTAGTCTAATGCTAGGCTAACACATTTCTATGGTATCAGTTAGCCTCCATTAAAAACAGTCTGGCGCACTCTACAGTGCACCTGAGGCAAATCACTTATAACGCCAGACTAACCATATAAATGTCTGAGAGAAAATAGTCCCTCAAAATAATTCATGTGATACAAGGTCAGTTATATTTCAAAAATTATTCTATTAACACAGACATTTATATGGCCAGTCTGGCGTTATAAGTGATTTGCCTCAGGTGCACTGTGGAGTGGGTCAGACTGTTTTAATGCAGGGTAGCTGATACCGTAGAAATGCGTTAGCCTAGCACTAGCCTAGCGCCACTAGACTCTTCAAATATAAGAACTGCATGAATTTAAGAAAAAAATATCTCCAGAAATCAACAACACACTGGATAACTAGGAAATGAGACCCTATGTCAAAAATCCTGAAATATTCCTTTAATACAGGGGAGGGACTTAGCCTAGCGAAACTCCTCCCCATGGTCTTTATCTGGACTGTGGACTCAACTGAACTTTAGTGCACTGACGAAGCCTTTTAGATGAGAGGCGAAACGTTCAACACTTCGACTACAGAGTACAGAAGACGACTTAAGAACCTTCATTGGAGATCACAAAAAATGTCAAATTAGGGTAAACTAGGTGCCTTTTTATAGTGAGTTTTATAGTAACATTTTACTACCCGACTCACGCCATGATTCATGCTAATATTTTTTGTCAGGAAATACATGACCCTTATCCTAAATTTCACCATATCCCTAGCCCTAACCCTGATGTGTGTTATAAAATCTTAGGTTTTCACAGCAGACCGTCCCCCCTGAGCAGACTATCTGGCACTAATCATCTCCAAAACGGGAAGATTTAATCACGTGATCCGAATTGATGAATTGGGAGCAAGTTAAGGAACAATAGCGTAAACAAACTAATGCTGGTCCCGGCTAAATATCCACTATCTTTTTGTCTTAAAGCCTGCTCCACCTCTGAGCTTCTCCAGTACAGTAAAACCTGCCTCGGGAAACCTTCATTCCCCATGAATTTGGCTCTCAAAGTAACAAAAAATAAGCATTGGTGAAGCAACCTAAATGTCAAATGCAAATGACATGTCTTAGATATTCGGAGCATATCGCCAGCCTGCATTTCCTCTTTTTCTTTGTTCTGCCAATCACTTGGTTTCGACCCCGTACCCACCACTCTTCTCCCTCTCCACAGTGTCTCTGCCTCACCTGTCTTTTCCCCTCAGGGACATATCACTCCGGTGTCACGACGGTATTGTGTGGATGACAATAAGCTGTTTCAATTTTGAGGAGCTTTGCCGCACACATAAAGTATTTGAAGACGAAATGATGCTCAAAGTATGAGCACGCAAAAAACTTCTTGAAATTAGTGGCAGTTGTTAAGTGTGCGTTGAATTCGTAGCGTCGATTTGTATTCTCTTGGGTTCATGTAGCGCAGATGATTTTGTCAATAAGGTTTTTGTCTGGAGACGAGACCATATTTTTAGCAAATGAATGAAGTAGTCAATAAGCAATAAGAATAAGCCCTCTAATAAGGCGACGTAAACATCGCAGCTGAATGCAAAAGCCACATTTTGCAAAGCTGAATCAATTTTTATTCTTGTCCATTCATTGACACGTGCATCTACTTGAAATAATCATATTTGTTTTTCACAGCTTCTTTTGTTATTGTCTAAGTTAACCAGTCAGAGTAGTTAGTCTGTACAAACAAAAATACATGGCTAAAAGGCACTGTAACACAATGACAGTACGCGTGTATCTTACATTCAGAAGAACTGGTACTTTACGGAGCCAAAATGGTGTGAAAGAGGACAACCAACAAAATAGTTTAAGGCTTAAGCTGTATTTATAAAGAATATACGTGCAACAGGGGGAAAAAACTGGTGACAACAAACATCACAGCACTTCGTGCTGGAAAAACAAATAACTAGATAAGTCTGTCCCTTTCCCAAAGTTCCTTTGGAGAGTAGATATGATCAGTTCAGTTTTGAGAGTGTCTTTTCCAGAAGTCTTATCTTTAGAGTTCCAGTTATGATCAGTTCGGTTTCTAGAGGTTTTACATCCGTAATTCACGGAGGGGTGAATACAAAAAGAGAAAAATTGTCCTAACAGCTCGCCATTTCGTATAGAAGGATTCCTAGGTCATCACAAAAACCTGACCTGTAGGGCCAGATAATAGCAATTAGCATTAATCTTTCTAAATGTTACGGTAAACAGATCACAATTTCATGGTGTCATAGTGTCCAAACATGGTAATAAATCCACTAATAAAATCATTAATCAAACCAATGTACAAAACTTCAATGACACATTCCATTATTTCTTAGCTACGTAGCAGTCATCATTGTTTACAACAAATAATCACAAACAGACAATAAATCAGAACGGCTATTGAAAAAACAGCCAAACCGTATTCAAGGCAACACAATCAAACGGTAATAGTAGGCACTCAATACAGAATCTAAAAGAGTAAACGGATAAATACCTTTGATATCACAGAACTAGCGGATTTGTCAACGGAGTTTCTGGTGCGAGGTCACGCTATTACAAAACCGCTTCTGAAATCCGCTTCAAAACACATGAATTAGTAGCGGCAATTGGTATGATTACTTTTGCCATAGATAGAAATAGCTTACCGCTGAGTCGGATTGTTGTTAAATCGAGTTGATTTAGTGGTAAGTTTAACCTTCTGCGCCTCCACTCACTGCCACCAGCCACAACAGGAGCCGCTCTCCAGTCCTTCCGCATACGGAGTATTCATTTCTGCCGCGGAGGACCCAGGACCAATCAGGAGGGGAGACTAATGTCACGTGGTGTTCAGTGGAATTAGAGGCGGATTAGAGGCGGGGTTACAGCAGCAAACTAAACAGAGCTTTATGGCAAATGCATTCTTTTACTTTGTAGATTGGTGGATAACTCCTGACATGCTTCAGGTAAAAGACTGTGAAGCGTGAGTTGCATCATGAAACTGAGTAAAGTACCAAAAAAAAGTCACGGCAATAAGAGAAGAAGAAAGAAAAAGAAAAAAAGATCACACGCTTTAATATTTTGGCTGAACCACCTTTAGCTTTGATGACAGTGCTCAGTCGCTTTGATATTGTTTTGAAAAGGATATTTTTTTTTAACCAAGATCTTGCGTTGATGACGGGAGAGTGTGATCACCGCGCGAAGCCTTCTCAAAGAAGCACATCCCAAAGATCCTTAATAGGGTTAAGATCTGGACCCTCTGGCGGCCAGTCCATGTGTGAAAATGATGCCTCATGCTCCCTGAACCACTCTTTGGCAATGTGAGCATGGAATAACCTTGGTCATTTAGAATGTTCAGGTCATCAGCTGATCTTTGCTGAACCTAGACCTGACCAACCCCAGCAACCCCAGATCAGGTAGTGTACGCAAAGTACCACACCTTCCTAGGATGTTATATCTAAACTGCCCATGTGCTATGTCCAAACATGGAGACTATTGTGGGGACTGTCGCTGTTTGCTCCACATTGGTCTTCATACGCTCTATGGAGAAATTGGAGTCACTGAAGTACATTTTATGTCGATGACGCGTCTCATGAGCAAAAAAATCATTGTAGTCTGATGCTACAGTAGATAAAACAGTAACTATTTCTGTTAAAGTGATAGTCTGTAAGTTTGCAAAGTGAGGAGAGATAGAGACAAATACTCAAATGCCTGCCTCTTTAACAAGAAAGCCCAAAATGAGGAGAGCAGGAACAGAATTTCAAAAGTAAAAGATCAAGCTCCTCCCCATCCCTCCTGATTGGACCTGACAGGCCGGTTCACAGGAAAAGCTCGTCTCATTGGTCAACGCGGGAGGATACTAGACCCTGATTAGTTGCTGTGATACGGGAAAGAGGACTTTAGAAAAAATATATATACATTATTACTCACTTTACATCAAAATGCAAGACCAGGTGGTTGATTTTGCACATTTTATAAAACTTGTAATACATTTAGCACTTCAAGACTATCACTTAAACTGCCCAACACTGTTAACATATTGTATCATGTTGACACCTAAAACAAAAGTTACGCTTTACAAATGTGTTTCTCAAATAATGCTAACCTACTCGTATTCACCATCAACATCTCAAACTTTCTCGTGGAGTTTTTTACATTTAAGATGAGAATAAAGAACAACCATGACCTCGCCAAGGTGTGATAAGAGCAATAAAGTAGTAGCAAATCATAAACACGCGGTAGATGTTGATAATGGACCCAATCACTCAGCGCCCTCCACAGCCAATGGAACACATAGACTTTTACAGCTCATACTATTTCATGCATTAATCTCATTACCCATGTGACAGTGTGGGGTAACCATCTCATATCCGTGAGTGCACGGCGTAAATGCGATCACATCTCACAGTGTTACGAGATGCGCCGTACACGTCTCGTAACACTGACGGCGTATTAGCTAGGTTTTTAATTTATCTTTTAACTGCCGCTGCTTCTCCTAAAATATGAGTTCAATCAAGGCGCTAACTACTGGTGTCTTTTATACTCACAGGTCTTAAAACGCATCTCCCCTAATGCGTCGTAAAAAAGGAGTCTGCCGCCGCCACACGGGGCATAACCTAAATGATCGAGTTACTCTCCTCGCGAGCTAGCATGCTAACGTTTTATGCCCTTTCGTATATCATCCAGACGCGCGTTGTATATCAATGCACGGCGACGCAGTGAATAGTCGTACAATGGGGTGTTTCGCCGCGGCGTAAAGATGAGATGGGGAGAAGATGAGGGTGGAAGAATGAAGTAAAAGCAGACAGCGGGTCGTTGCGTTAAAGAGTCTGAAAGTCAGGGTGAATGGCACGGTTATGGAGGGCGATCCATCTCGGAGCACTCACTTTGGGCCGAGGCAGTTTAAGTATGTGCTTTGTGTCGCATCTGCAGCACGTCGGTGTGAAGACTCAGAGCTGTATGCAGTTCTTAAAGTATGTTGGTTTGAGTGGTACACTGTTACCATTAAATAAATAACAACTAGTCATTGAGGTGGATCATTTGAGTCAGATGTAATATTGCTGCTGATTTCATTTATATTTTACACCTCTCTCTTTGCATTTAATCGACAGAAGAGAAATAATTTGTCCTTGTTTTATATCACGATGCATTGCTTAAATGTTTATCTTTTATGTTTCTCTAAACTGGACCGTGCTGGATTTGAAAACAATAGTTACTTCCAAGTTATCTGATGCTGTTCATGTATTTCAGAGACATGACCTTTCCATTTATTGGACTGTTTATCACTCTGGGCCACACGATGGCCCAAAGGGTTAGTGCTCGCGCCTCACAGCAAGAAGGTCCTGGGTTCAATCCCTGGGCTGCACTGGGCCTTTCTGTGTGGAGTTTGCCTGTTCTCTCCAAGTACTCCGGTTTTCCATACCATTAAAAGTATGTACAATAGGTTCCCTCTGAGGCTTGCTCTACTACCCAGATGATTAAAGGTGCACTATGCAACTTTTATATTAAAAAAAGTTAAGTTGACATTCTGACCTTTCAGTGACCCAGCGGCTGCTTGGGTGGTTAGCTTAGCGCCTTTACTTCCCGCTGATTCTTCAGGATACATTTTATTTCAGGTTCTTTTAGGGTTTTCTTTTTCTGAATGTAATGTACTGTATTCGCGACCCTGGAGATGGTTCAATCAGCCCATGAAGACATGACACTTTTCAGAAGATACTGTAGACCAATATAAATAGGCTTATGCTGTAAGACTGTGAGCCCAAAATAAGACCCTAAATGTAGGGTTCTGTTTTCCCACCACCCGTCCATTCATAATGGTTCGCTCCTCCATTCAGGTGCGTGGCAACAGGCAACGTGTTTGGTAGAACAGAGCTCCTTGCACAAAGCGTCAGGCTCCAAACACAAGGTTTGATTTTCACCTTATCATGTGTTTGAGTGTTGAGACGCTAAAGCGCATTCTCCCCTCACGCTTCTCAGAGGCAGAGAGACGCACTCACAGAGCTCACGTCTGCCGCTGTCCACCCACAGCCAGGCCACTCAAACTGGGAACACTGTCACCAAAACACCGATCACTGTAGCATCAGCTCGGTCACTCACAGTTCGCTGTGTGCCCTTTGATCTCCAGCTCAGTTCAGTATCAGCCAATCTATTCCCGAATGCCAACAGCTGATAAGTCCGTAATAAGTGTCATTCAATAAGTGTCATTCAACGCCGACTCAACTCTTGACGCACTGTTCACAGTACTTCAGTCACACTGTTACAAAAGCTAAATAGCATATGAGACCAAGTGTCAGGACTAAAGCTTTAGGCTGTTGTGTTGACTGGAGCCAGGCTTCACAGACCAGTGTGAAGCTGCACCTCCCAGTTCGAAATGAAGTTTAGAGCAGGGGCGGAGCACAGGCACCAGAGGCCTGGGGTCTGGGCCTCCACTCTCTCAGATTGATAAGCAACACATATATATATATATATTTATTTTTTTAATTTAGAAAATAAGATGATTATGATCTTTATGTGGGCCATTATTTTTCCATTGTGTAATGGAATATTTACTTATTCAATTTTATAGGCCTTTATTGCATTAATAAAATGTAGCCATACAACAGCATTTTATGAAAATTTAAATACACAACGTGAACCATACTACCCCAAAGGCCCCAAATTGCAGGAAATGCAGTCTGTTCTGTACATTTAAATTAGCTGTTTAAGGTATATAGGGGATTTTTAATGGATTATTTTTTTTTTAATGTGGGGGGATCCAGATTTTTTTCTGCCATAGTGCCCAGAATATCTAGCGGCGCCCCTGCAATGGAGCGTCTTAGGGCCACCGGGATGGTAAGTAACCACCCAAGTTGCTGGTGGGTAATTGAAAGGTCAAATAAGAACTAATATCAACTTTCTTTTAACAAAAAGTTGCATAGTGCACCTTCAATCTCAGCGGGACTCTCCTAGTTAAATAAAGGTCAAATACAAAATAAACTGTCGTGATTGTTAATTGCTATGGCAACAGTCAGTTTTGGGTATATGTGGAATATAGACTGTGACACACATGGACGTAACATCGCTCTCAGCTGCTGAAGCCTAATAGGAAATGGAGGCAGGCTCTGGAAGTTCCTTACTGTAATGGACTTTCCATTCAAACATTTTTGCCTTGTTACATCATTATTAAACACAAGCTAGTTATTTTTACCTCCACATGTCTGTTTCTCTCTTTTCCTCTCTTTATTTTTACCTTATTCTACATATCGGAACTGGCTCCAAAAACGCAGCCAAATTGCTAGCATGAACGCTATGAGTGAAGCCTCCCTCACTCTGTACATCCCTAATCTAAGAACATGTGTATTATGTGTCTTTAGGTAATGTTAGTAATATGAAGTTAAGCTATTGCATATAAGCATTGGTTTTGTAGCTTTTTTGGACGCTTTACATTGCATGATTCAGTCACTCCATACTTGGTGGATGATAAGTTACTATTTTAGTCTCAGTTGCCACTTACTCACATGTCACATTCACTCAGGAAAGGTGTGTGAAGTGTCTTGCCCAAGAACACAATAACATACAGGTTAAATAAGGTGAACTGTCACTCCACTATCGTACAACTGCCAGCACAACCAGACATTCCACATCTGGTCGCCACCGTCCCTTTTGTATTCCAACGTTGTCCATCACGTCTCCTCTGATAGTTAATGCCTCACTGGAAACCATTGTGAGTCTGTCCTTAATTGTGGCTAATAATCCAATGCAGCTCTCGCTATCAGTGCGCCAAGCCCCATTAGGATAAAATGGGCCCATCTATGCAGGGGTGTAATGAAATGAAATAAAAAGTGAGCACTGAGCTGTACCTCCAGGTCTAGACCATGACTTTGGAGCTCAATTTGTTGGGACTTAATGACTTGGAAATAGAGGGTAACACTTATGAGAGGCTCCATTCTTTGTGCTGGAATTCATTTCTCAAGAATGTCCATGAATCCATCATTTGCAGATTATTGACTTTTGGATATTAAAGAAGCAAGTCATTTGAGTATGTATCTGGTTGTGGCATAAAATAAGTTGTGGGAAACGTACAATGGGTGAGGAAAGCCTTCTCTTTGGTCCTTATGGCTGACATTACTGTAATATCACCCTCTGGTGGCCTGGGGCGACTCCAAAAGACACTTGGTAAACAGGATTCAAATGGCGACTTTATACCTCCCTAGCACTGCTTAAAAGCATGGCTTCAATTCAATTTTATTGCAATGACTCATGTGACAACGCTGGGCTAGGTGTCATATTTTGAACCACACTGATTTTGTATATTAGAAATAAAAAGTGGAAGCCTAAATCTCAGTGGAGGCTTGTAGCTGCCTCGTGAGGACGGGGCTTCCCGCCTTTCCACCCTTGTTTCATGTAAAGGCACTTTGTGTCCATGTCTAAGAAAAGTGCTATATAAATAAAGCTCTTCTTCTTTTTTAACCTCTTAACCGAGCACACTTTTTCCAGTGCAGCTTTACCCAAATCTAAAAGCTTCTCGACTGGAGCGTACAGCCTATACTGTAGGTCAGTGTAACGCCTCATTTGAAAGTCCTAGAAAACTGATCTAAACTGAACTTTTCCTCGCAACAAAACAATAACAATGTTTTTAATCACATTTTTGTCACTTTCATTACTACAGTATTTTGTCTTTTTTTTTGGTCACATTTCTGGCTTTTTTTAAATTGCATTTTCATCATTCTTTTGTCACTGTTTTGTTGGTCATTTGTTTTTTTCTGGCTTTTATTGCATTCTTCTCACTTTTTGTTGCTATTTTGTTGCTCTTTCATGGCTCTTGTTTTTTTGGCACTTTTTCATCCTCGTTTTCTTCTAGTTTGTGTCGCTATTTTGACGCTTTTTTTCAAGAAGCTTTTAGATTTGGGTAAAGCCAAACTGGAGAAAATATGCTTGGTTCAGGTGGGGGTTATGAGATTGAGCAACCATGTTCATTTCACAGACCCCTCGGGATCATTACTATGAATGGGGCTGAATGGAAAACCGGTTATCTCTTCTATCTATGGAAACGTATAATTTTGATTAGGACGGTACGTCAAATCAACGTTGCAATATTTGGTGACACAATATCCACACTGTGTCACAATTAAGCACACAATCTTGAAGGGGGGGGGGGAAATGTTGTTTACATTTTGTGAAATGTACTGGGTTGAAATGGTTCAGTAAAATATGGCAATTTATCAAATCAAATATGACAGGCTTTTCTCATACCTTGCAGCCCTTATCTTGATCATTTTTCTTGACATCTGTATTTGGCAGTTTTTTAAGGGCTGATGACAGGTGGACAATCTGAAATGTCAAGAAGTTGCACACATTTTGACAGCAATCATTACTAATATTGCCTCCATAAACAACAGCTCCGGCCTGCGGCTAGGCAAACATGCTGGAATAGCTTTTCCATGTTGGATGCTAATTTTTTGGAACATTTGTTTTTGTTTCCCACCCACAAATAGGACTTAAGAAAAGTGCGATAGCAAATTGTGATGCACATATTATTGACTAAGATTATCTCCATTCCAAAATGAATTCATCTGTCACTTTCCCTCCTCCAAAAATGCAACTCTTTGTCTACACTGGTGCATAAATAAAAGTGTGTTTGTGAATTCAGACGCTGTTGGTTTCAAGACATACGTGTGCTGAATAAACAAATCAAAAAGAAACCGTGGAAAACTACTGGAACACACACGGCATCCGTGTTTGTTGTGTGTTGTGCTGCTTTTTAGGCAGGTGGTCCATGTTATCCTTATTGGTGCAAGGCAGGCCCAATTTGGCAAGATTTTCTGAGTTCACCTAAGGTTTGGTTGTCTCATTTCGTCTCAAGGCACTTCTCAAGGATGTATTACTTGTTACAGGTCTCGTTTTTTTTTTTAAATTACCTGCCGCATTGGGAGAAGGCTGAATCTCTTGTGGAAAGAGAAAAATATAGGCAGGAATTAATTATCTCTGTTCTGTCTGATTCAGTTTGCTTTCATAGTAATTGGTTGGACTGCGCATTACAATCCAAGCAAACACACAGTGGACCATAATTCAATCACTTCCGGCTCTACAGTATCTTTGCTTTATTCAGGCTTTGATAAGTACTTTGTGCATCTTACCCTGGGTCTTTCATGTTGTAAATATAACCTTGAGTGGTGTTTGTGTCCAGAAAATATATCCAGGACAAAGTTGTGATGAAATTTAGATACAAAATAATGCCATTTGGGGCATATGGCATCACTTGGCAGCATTTTGACACTGGGGGATACCGTCTAGCATGCTAATCTGCTGAGGGTTTACAATTTGACCACGAACATGATCACAAAAGTCCAGTTAAGAGGTCTAGACGAGCTTCATGGAACAAAACGTATGAGACGTAGCCATAGACTGTAAATGAAGAATAGACAAAGGGCGCATGGCTAACTGAAGCTTGTTCATGCTAGCAATTTAGGTAGGTTTTTGGAGCCAGATCCAATATTTAGAATAGGGCGAAAATATAGTGAAAGAATAAAATTAGGACAATGTTGCACATACTAAGACAAACACGAGAAGGTCAGAATGACAAGCCCGTGTTCAATAATGATTCAAAGAGGGGCAAGAGAGTTTCAATGGAAATTGAAGCCAGGAACTTCCGGAGCCTGCTGCCTTGTTTTAGGTGGAAAACACTACTCGATCACTACATTAAAATATGTAGCAACCTTAGTTTCATGTCATTATTATATTCTACCTGGCTGGATCTTTTTTTTCCAACTTGTGTGGAAAAGCAGCATATCATTTTAAGCTCTTTGCTGACAGCGTGATCAGGAAATAGAAAGCATGGATGGAATACAGTTACGACCCAAAAGAGAAATCCCTTCTGTTAAAATGTGTGAACACACACCAGTCCGTTATGCATGAGCAGCTATATTTTCTAATGTCATCACCTCCTGACAAAAAAGATTCAAAGACGTGAGCGTAAAAGTTGGCCTCATAGAGTTTGCTTTGGCGACTTCTCGTCCCACACAATGTTGAACAAACATATGTTACAGCCCAAAGCATCTTGGCCCCTCCGTATTTTCGCACTCTTTTAGCAATTTTGCTTGATGCATTCCCTGTTGCCTCCAATGCAAACATAGCATATTAATTAGGCTACTGCCCGTTGACAGTGTTGCCATGGCGCTGACTTTGATGTTTTCATGTTTGCAAATGTGTCAATAGCAGTAACTTATAGCAGTAATTCATTATCATACTGTTATTTTGGGCACTTTTGACAATATCCTCTTTGAAAACGTGCACATTCTCCAGCCAAATTAGTTTCTGCGTGTCGCGACTGCCCCAGCAAGCCCCACTGTCGCGGACAAGTAGCCAGTAGCCAATAGGGGTGTGACCGTTTAACCGGTTAGTAAATCATAACCGGTTAGGAAAAATCAGTAACCGATAACCGAAAAAAAGTCAAAATGAACACGTATTATTTATTTAGAAATTAAGGCGAGACACGGCAGGTGAAAATATAGATTTTTCACGCAGTGGTCGAAGTGGAGATTTGTATCTATTTTCCTCCCTTTACATCTTAGTTTTCATGTCAGAGTATAAAAATAACAAAACTCACCCCGCATGATGCTTATTTTATGATTTGTCCGCTTGCGAGCCAGACGGAACTCGGAAGTAAGAAAACCGGCGTCGAAAGACCGCTCTGCAGCGGGTATTTCATTCACAAATATTGACAGCTTTTACATCCACGTGTGCTGCAAAGGGTTCCGTGATGACACTATCACGCCCAAATATGGTATATTTCCTTCTGGGAGACGCCTGGGACGGACGAGCCGAAGAAGGTTCCGCGCATGCGCAGTCGCCACAAAACTCAAGGCTTGTTTTCTCGGAATGAGAGAAGGCCCCACTCGGGCAGCGGCTGAGCCTTTATAGTAGCTCCTACAGACTCCAAACTTTACAGTCAGGTACTTGTTTTTACAAATTCTACGGCAAGTTTTCTGTACGACCTAATTAGGCCTACTTTATCATAATTGTATATGTCCGGCAATTGCGTGGCGGCCGTGACGCGAAGGAATCATTCTGATAAGTGACTGCACGCTCCATTGGCCGTATAGCGCAACTGCGGTCCACTTCTTAAACAAACGGTTAACCGGTTACAATTTTTTCGGTTAACCGGTTACCATTTTTTGTAACCGTTCACACCCCTAGTAGCCAACCAGTTTGTTACCCATAGGTGAGGGCAACGGGATAATGGTGCTAAGGTTTGCCAAAGAAGAGAAACAAGTGACTTGACCCACATTTATACAAGCCCAAATAAAAAGTCAAACACATAAAACCACAACAAAAAATAAATTCAAGCCACCATTTTTGGTTAACTGCAAGCTAAGAAATCACTGAGTGTAGATCACCTTGTGGAATAGGTCCGATTGTGTTTTTAAAGGCTTTAATAAATTATCGCTTTACGCAGTAGAAGAATTAACAACCAAAGTAAAATGCAAGGTGCATTATGGAACTTTTATTTGAAAAAAAAAATACAATTATTAGTGCATATTTGAGCTTTAAGTGAGCTTTAGCATGGTGCCTTTGCTTTCCATCACGGTGGCCCCAAGGTCAGTTGTTTATAGGGTTCCTGGTTTAGGGTTCCTACAAATCAATGTATCTATGAGTGTTATAGAGGCCACCGTGATCGCAAGTAAAGGCGCCATGCTAACCACACATTCAGCCAAAAAGCTAAATTACAAACAAGTATCAAGTTTTTTGTTTTGTTTTTTTTCACATAAAAAGTTGCGTAATGCATCTTTAAACACTCAAAAAAGTCGATTTTGAATGACATGTCCCCTTGAAGCCATTTCTCTATGTGTGATAGATCATTCGGAGTCTACTACATCTTGAATTGCACTTTCTATGCATTATTTATACTATGCTGTAGACATTTAATCTAATTTCATCATAAAATCCCTGTGTGTGTTTCTCTTACTAATTCATAGGCACTCACTTTAGTCAATAATGCACTGACCACAATAGATTAAGATTTTATTTCCAACCCAGAATCCTTCCTATCTAGACTCCGGTCCCAACTGGTTCCACCTCATGTTCTCATAATCTCAATTTTAGCTTTTTTTGTGTGTGTGTGTGCGTGTTTTGAGCTTGGTCTGAATTGGGCGTCGGCATCACTCATCATCTCCTCTCCATTAGAGTAAATGTTTAATTTGCCCTTGTCGTTTTGCGGGTACATTTGGGGAACTGCCGTCTTGGAAAAAAATCTCTTTGCTCAGTGGCGTGTTTTAAATGAGGACGGCCAACATGCTGACTTCACTGTCACGCGGCCATCACGGGGTCAGCTGGAGGTTGAGGAGGAAGTTTGGAGAAGTTTCAATCAAATCTTGCGTTGTATTTCAAATAAGGACGAGGGAGATGGAGACGGCCGGCAGAGTTTTGAATGTGTTGAACGTTTGTTGAGGAGTTCGGAAGGTGGACCACGTAACAGGCGGAATGAGGCGTGAATGAAAGTTAGAGAGCGAGATGGGAAAAGGCGTCCCCAATATCCAGAGATATTAGGGACGCGGTTTTGGTGAGGTTTTTTGTGTGGTTTTGATATGAGCGGGTTTGATCCAAGATGATGCCATTGGATTACGAAGAAAGTTACTGTGGGCTCTGGGCTTTGGGGTCCAATAAGTTTTCTTGCGGTTCAGTTGAAGAAAGTTGAACTGCAGCCATGATTTTATTTCAAAGATACAGTTGTTTATTGCTTTGAGGATTTATTAGACTGGACACTATAGGGGTGAAGAATGAGGAGAGGCACGCTGGAAATTGAATGGGCACTGTGGTCCACATTTAAGACGGAAGTTAAGTCTGTATAGGTTGGATCCCTCAGAATCAAAGTTATGACTAGCACTTCAGTTTATGTATATGATAGACTCAACTTCCTACCTTACCTATTGTAAGGTTTTGTAAGGCAGAAAAGGGGTCAGTCCAATAGTCCGATAACCCATTAGTCCGACATCTCATTATTCCGAAAATGTCCCATTGAGTAGGGGTTGAAAAATAAAATTAGGTTCAGGCAAGAGTCCACTGGCCTTAAGGTTAGGGCCAATGGTTGTATATGGCTCTCTAATCCACAACACAACTGGGTTAGAGATGTCGGACTAATGGCACCTCTGCTCAATGGGGCATTTTTGGAATATTGAGACGTCGGACTAATGGGTTGTCGGACCAATGGCATGGCACTGCAGAAAAAGGCACAGTTTATACAGCGACCAAATACCGGATGCACGTATACATGTTTTACACAACATCATATCGCCCGACTCTCAGCCTCACTGAACACCCTGGAGGAGGTAGTTCCGTGTCATAGTTTCAGCAGCAGGCCCTCATGTGAACTGGAGACTATGAGGACTAACGTAGAACGGTCGCGTCATAATGAGTTATGACGCGAACCGTTATATATAAAGATAACGATAATTTATAGATTTTTATGCTCATAATTAATATTGTGTCATGTGTCGCCCTATCGCTGTCTCCCTCCACATCTGTCCGTGGGGTTTACTGCACACCAGGATGCCCTCCTGCGCTATAGCTAACGTGGCTTCGAGTGCAAAATAAATGCGTTTAATTCTCTCACCGTTGAAATATTATGGAGGGTCCAGCAATGCACGGGTGTCAAAAGCCAGCTGCAAGCGCTCACCATGAACCCAGCTCAGAGGAGTTTCGAACACCGGGAAACTCCCAAGTTCCCAAACGGCTGTGTGCACAGACATGCCGAGGAGGGCGGCTTGAAATACAGCCAGGAGGAGTCACTGTGTGGGCAGCGCTTTGGCTTCACTGAACACAGGTGCGTTTAAAGGAACAGGCCACCGTTTTTCCATACTGAGATATGTTCTTACCTGAGCTTATGCAATTTGATGCGTATCTGTCTGGTATTTGTGCGTGCGCTCAGTCACGCAAAAAGATAAAAGATGTTGTTAGCATTTAGCCTCAATATGGGGCCAAACGGGGGTGAAGTTAGAAGCTTGCTTGTGGAAGAGTTGGTTGCAACCAACTCTTCCACATTTTCCCTATTTCAATATGGGTACATGAGTAGTTACACAATCCAAGTCTAGTTACACAAAATTAAACATGTCGATTTTCTCAGCGGATAAAAAAGGATACTATATTGTAAGGCGTAATAACACCTTAGGAGTTATTACGATGTCGATGTCTGTGCAGTAATATCTTCACTTCACTGCGCCAGTGGTTAATGGCGCTTCAAATGCACTGGGAACAGTTACAGCGTGGACAGCTGTGGCTCATAGACCAGTGTGGTCTGTAAACTGTATAGAAAAAAGAAAGAAAGAAATCTTTAGAAATTTAGTTGGTGCGCCTTATGTTCAGGTGCACTCAATAGTCCGGAATTTACGGTATATACATATTGTCAAACACGGACTGTAAATAATATGTAATGACTCACTTTTACTTTAAAAAGCACCAGGATAGCCTTAAAGACAATGCATTCAAGGAAGTAGAAACATACAAGTTGTCTTCCTCTATGTGCTCATGGTGCATATACAAGCGTGTATTAGGGAAACAGCGCTGTTTGCTGGACAAAGGTGTATGCTGCAGTTTCATAAGTTTTCAATCGAGAGAGGATGTGACTGCTGAGTTTTTCTGGCCAGTTTGCCTAGCCAATCAAATCATCTGTAATCATCTAATTTGTAACTGCTTTTAACTGCTTTTGCACAAAAAAATGAGCCACAGCTGCCTGACCAAACTACAAATCTACTTTGTCTGATAAATCTACTTTGTTTGATAGTGGCTGTTAGCATCCTGCCGCTGCCTTAGCCCCGCTCACGTCCATGCTCAAAATGTAATCCATGAGCTACAAATGACCAGCTGCCACTTGCAGTAAACGCCAGTGTGCTCCCACATTACTGCAGGCCCCTCTCCGCAAGGTCAGTGGGACTTCTTCCTGATTTGAAATAATGAGGCCGAAACAGAAGTGATGAAGGTAGAAAATAATGGCGTTACAGATTTTGGTCGACATTTTCCACCTCTCCACGTCTGAGGTGGCAAGTACTGTATGTAAAAGGTTATTTGAGTACATCCATACTCCAAAATAATCCTAATTTGACAGACATTTTTCTCTTATTTTCCCCCCATATTGGACACAGCATTACCGTTCTTATTATTAGTCTGTAGTAACAATAATGCATGGCAAAAAAGGAAAAAAATCTCAGGTGGAGCTGCTTGTGATGCCAGTAACTTTGGGAACCATCAGGACCATCAAGGTTACATTTTTCTCATCAAAGAATCAAACTTTCTTCCACCTTTCAAAGTCCCATGTTTGGTCTCTCTCCAAAGTCCAAACGGACATGTCTTTGGCTCAAGGACACAAGGCTTTTTTAAGACGTTTTTTGTTTTTGAGGCCCTTCAGTCGCAGATGTCGTCTGATGGTTATTGGGCTGCCGTCGGCTCCAGTAACGGCCTTCATTTGAGGCTCATCCAGTGTCTTTACGGACAGCCTATCTGATCCTCAGCAATGGGGGCATTTTTGGGGGTCTTCTACTTGACTTTTTTGTTCCATAATCCTCAGGATCTCTTAAGATATTAAAGATAACTTATGCTGCTTACGGTCTTAACAACAATGTGTTTTGCCTTTGCCATCAGGACGTCATGACAGTGTGAAAACCTGACACTGAATCCACATTTTTGCACAGATTTGGCATTTTAAAGGCACGTGGTCTTAAACTGAAGTAGTCTGTTTTGCAGCTGATCAAAAGTTTATTTATTGTTTTCAATAAAGGCTTTACTCAGTTTTATTTTGTCTCACTCCCTTTTCGTCTTGTTGCATAACGAAGTTCTATTTTGAACCTTGTTAAGATACAACCATGCAAAATGCAATTTTTTGCCATTTTTCAACTGGTCTTAAACTTTTGATCGGGACTGTGTCTCTGAATTTAATCTTTTTCTCCTATTCACCTGGGGAGTGTATTACCTTGAAACTTAAGCTACAGACATCATTTTTTAATGAATTTATCTTATTTAACATAGTAACATTCTATTTTTAAAACTTTTTGTGTAAAGGCCAAAATACAAATTTAAAGATACACGGTGTAACATTTCAACCAATACATATAATCACATACACATGTTTTTTTAATTACAGATATTTTAACCATTAAAAAAAAAACTAAAAACTAACCACAAAAAATGTTGCACACAGTTTCAGCTAAACATGTTAAAAACAATCGTTTTCAAAAATATTCCCCTCATTATTTGAACTTGTGATCATTTATTTTTACAAGTTTTTGCATTTAAACTCATGTAGAAACGTTCGGTGACCTAAGGGACGATTACAGTTTTCCTAACGCACACTCCAAGAAAACTTGCCTGCGGTGGTGTTGAAAACCATTGAGGAAAAATAGCTCCACGGCTCATAGCTTTAGTACTTTGAATTTCAAGGGGGGAGGCTCTCTTCCTGAGTATGTGCCTAATATACACTCAGCGAGGTGCCTTTTAACACTCGGAGCAGCCGGAGACCTTGGAGTTAGCCTAGTTTCCCAGGTCAGTCGTAAACACCGCTCGAGTGCTGTGGGAATGAAGAAAGCCTGTTAGCATTTAGCCGCCTTTGTCCTTGGAGTGCCGGCCTTTATGTGGGAACACAAACTGCTCCCCGACCAGCCGCCCCACTGACAGGTTGGTATGGGAGGGGGGTGTGATTTGATGGAGTGAGGTAGACCTTCTTCGGTGACCTATGGGGAAATGGGTGTCCAACCGCAAAATTCTGTTTGAAGTGACCATCTTATAATGGCTGAAGTGTCCAGAAATCGCAATTTCTCTGACTGGTATTAAAACTTGGTTTACGGAGGTGCTTACTTCTTACTTCACAGGTCCGAACCTAATTGGCACAGTTTATGCGCCGCATCAAATTCTCCTGAGGGCAAAGGATGAAGTAGAAGGAAGTGTTTGTTGTCGTCAGTTTGATGGATGAGTGTGAAACTGAAGCTTACATCTCCATGGTCATCAACGCTGTCCGCAGCTCAAACTCCCCCACAACCCCCGACTAATCCTAAGGCCACCTCTTCCGCTGCCACTGTCAATTTCATTTATGTAACAAGAACATTTGGGATCCTCATGTATTTGTGGCTTATAAATCTGGTTTTGAGCACTTGCCTATGGGGCTTAAAAATAGAGTAATAGACATTATTTTGGGTGCCTCAGCATGGTATTTTATATTATATAATTTTTGAAATTATGTCTTGAAATTATGTATAAGAAATAAATAGTAACACAGAAATACAGGCTTTAGAGTTGGTGAAGACTTTGGCTGGAGCGCCTCCTGCTGACTAATCTGGCAAGAGCCAGGTTGACATTCTAGTGCCAGGAACATTTGCACTGACATCAATCTGGGACCGCGCAGCTTGAATTGTTCGGGTAGAGGTCGCACGTTTAGAGCAGCGTTTGCTGCTGATTGGATTAAGAACAACACAAATCCATTAAATGTTTAGTTTTGAAAAAAGTGTGTTTGTGTACCTTGTGGGGGTTTTTTGTGATCGCTGTTAAATGTGTCTTTTTGCCAGAACCAATTTTGTTTTTTTTAGGCGAGAGTGTTTCAAGATGGATTCACGTGTGTTTGTAAACTCACAAATACCATGAGAATTCAGCTTGCTGGCAAGGTTACCTGCTGACAGCGGTGGGAATAACTTATTAAAAACGAACGTTCAGTTTCGATTTCCGGTGCGGTTTACAACTTCAGCATCAACTAATAAACAGCGCAGAACAGCCCCTGAACCAATATAATGTGGATTATTGGCTTTAAAAATGTGGAGGACAGTTTGGGTTTTAACAATGACACAATTCCAGGAAGTGCAGAATTAAATGTTGACACCGTAGAAGAAGAAACGATTACTGGAAACTGCATGAATGTAGTGAAACACTACGCCAGGTATGTATTTGACATGGAAACAATGTTATAACATAGTTTAAAGCTGAAAAAAGACAATTGTGACCAGCCGTGGATTCCAAAGACACAAGTCGGAAGCCCGTGTCTCGAGAAAAACGTAAACAAAGGTATTTTGAAAATTGGTTATTTTCACTTTTTTGCAGAATCGTTCAGTTGAAATCACGAAGTAGCCTCTCCATGTTTAAGCTACCAGTATTGGTATATTTAAAAGCGTAAACTTTTAGGTTCAAACCGACTAGTTTTTAGTTGTTTTCGGAGCTTGCAGTAGGGGCGTGACTTTGTCTGTGTCAATTTACATACTGGGTAAGCACCGCGGAGGAGGAGAGACACAGCTGGTTCGGTTTGCGTAGTTGACTCATTCTTTAGCAAACAAATGCCACGCAAAAAAGGCAGTTTTATACATACGCCTATTGTCGATCAGTTTTCAGGTTGAAAAAGTCTTGTTTTGTTGGAGAAATAGCGCACGCCGTGGGGGCGTGTGCGTGTGCGGCTTCCCCTGTGTAGCTCTCAGACATGGATCTACTATAATATCAGAGGCCGGGCGCTACTTACGCTGGAAAATGGATTTACTACAAGTTTGCTGAGCAGAATGCACGCAGAGGTTACTTCAGACAGGTGAGTGAAAGTTGTTGTTTTTTATCGCTGGTGGCCGCCATGCCATTGTGATGTGCTGTTGTTAGCTAACTGGTATGTTAGCATGGGAGACAGTCATGTAGTAATGAGGAATTAACCTGCTATTTACACAAAATCAAGATCTTTACAAACTTAAACTACTCCATAAATGTAGTCAGTGCATCCCTAGCTTTCAGCCACTTCTTATTTGAGAGAGATCCGCTTCATATTTTCGGTTTTATGCCCAGGTACAGTTACGGTTTGTGCAGTGAAACGTAAACACCACGTGCGCGATACGTCGCGATGTCGGCCTTTTCCTCTTGTGTATGTGCATTACTAAAACAGTACAGGAGTCTTTTCTAAAGTTATAACTTCAGTTATGTCCGGAGTCTGTAACTCTCTCTCAGTCTGAGGCTGGAGCTGACACAGGGAGGGACTAGGGGGGAGAAGTGCGCAGGATTTTCACTGTACATTTTGTCATGTTTACAACCATAAACATAACGATTTTATTTTGAATTTTTTACTGAAATTTCACACACAAGTAACAGACAACTGTGAAGTGAAAGCAAAATGATACAGGATTCTGTTATTTTACAAAAAATAGAAAAGTGAAAAGTGGGGAGTGCACAAGTATTCATACAGCATGACTTAATACTTTGTGGAACCCCCTTTTGCTGCAATAACAGCAGCAAGTCTTCTGGGGTATGACTCTACAAGGTTTGCACATCTAGAGACTGACATTTTAGCCCATTCCTCTTTACAAAACAACTCAAGCTCTGTCAAATTAGAAGGAGAGCGTTTGTGAACAGCAGTTTTCTGGTCTTTCCACAGATTTAGGATTTAGGTCAGGACATGGACTGGGCCATTCTAACACATTAATATGTTTCTTTTTAAACCATTCCATTGTAGATTTAGCTTTGTGTTTAGGGTCATTGTCTTGCTGGAAGGTGAATCTCCGCCCCAGCCTCAATCCTCTTGCTGACTCCAGCAGGTTTTCCTCCAAAATGTCCCTGTATTTGGCTCCATGGATTGAACAGTGCTCCGTGAGATGTTCAAATCTTGGGAAATCTTTGTATAACTTAACGCTGCTTTAAACTTTTCCACAACTTTACCCCTGACCTCTCTGGTGTGCTTTTTTGTATCTCTTATATTTCATTTAATTTTTATGTATATAATATATCACTGTTTTTGATTTGTACATTAACATAAAAGTTACATGTGTTGCACAACACATTCTCAAGCCAGTGACAGTTTATCAGTTGATATTAAAAAATTAAAAAGAACAATAACAACCTTCTGCTGTGAGGTGAGATTAATAAATGAAACCAAAAATAAAACAGATACACATAATGAAACTGGTAAACAATGGTTTGTTGTGGAAGCAATAACCTTTTTGCTACCTCCCTGTGCTTTACTGCTTTGGGGGGGGGGGGCTATTGTCACTCCCAACAGCAGAGAGGTGAGAATGGCCCAAAACTTCAGAGGCCGTTTAATCCCCTTTGGCCTCTTGGGAATTGTTCACTTCAAATCACCGCTACGCCTCCAAATATCATCAGATTTCCATGTGTTACACATCGTTGGAAAGATTGGAGACTACACTTTAATAATCTGTGAAAATCTCAAAATGCCCAAAATCGACTTGTGTCTTTGATTCCTGTGACTGGTCACAATTTTGCAGGTTATGCCGATTTTATGATAGATCATTTACATTATGTATTTAATTTGCCATAGTAAATACAAAGGAGTGATAATTTATAGCAAAGAGCATGCTAATACATTGATGGCACCAACATTGTAACATGGTTAAGAGCTAAAAAAGTATGATTTTGTACTTGTCTCATTTAATACACACAAATCATTATTTGTTTGGACGGTTCACAACAAACCACTTGTCACTGTTTCCATGATGCACATAACGAACTTCATGACTAAAAAGTGGCAGGTGGTTTGTGGTGACCTGATTAAGCAACAGTCCAAACAAATAATAATTCAGGGATTTTCTAGTTTATGGTGAATAAAAAAGTATCCAACTCATACTCTGTTTGATGTTTAATGTAATTACTGAAATATGTGCAAATTGCCCAAGTGAAGCAAACCCGCCACGTGACTCCGTTTGATGTCTCCGCCATAGGGCCCAGACGTCTGACGCGCTCAGCCCAAAGTGAAGTTGGTGTTGTTATTGTTTCAGTTTTTGATCAAACCCATCCCGGGAGAGGTGACCCCCCGGGGCGAGATCGCGTTTCCACAGGCTGAATTTAAACACTTTGTGCCGAGAGGGAGCGGACACCCTCACAGCAGAAGAGCCCAATTAGGCTCATGTGTCGGGCCGCTGACATGTGAGGGAGGAATGTGCCAGCGCTTGGTCAAACAGGGATCGGGAGCCGGTGTCGGTGGTGACAGGCTTTGTCACAGACATGAGGAGGATTTAAAACACATGGAGCCACCAGACGGAAACCTTCACTTGTGCCGGGGCTGAAAACGCTCTTTAGGCTCTACAGAGGGCACTGTAGTCATTTGTTTCATGACAGGAGTTACAAGGTCACCGGCTAAGTAACCTTTTCCAGTTCTTAGTTTTTCACTGGAGGTCGTCAAACATACTGTATGGTTTGGTAACAATGAAGATTCATACATCTTTATACATCAAATTGGCTTGTTGCTCTTTTCGCTAACCTCAAGTTATGAGTACTTCCTGTCTTTATTCACTTTAGCTTACACCAGCACGAATAATTATACTTTCCAAAGACTCAGGGGAGGAGACGTTTGTGTTCACATTCAGGTAAGTTTGTCTTGAAACCCGAACCTTGGATCCAAACTTTGGACCCAACCATAAACTGTCTCAGTCGAGCGGCCGTGGTCTCTCTTTATGGAGTAGACTAAGAGCCGCCTTAGCACATTTTATTTTTCTAAAGCAATCTCTGATATAACTGCTTAACTTTTAACGCTGAGAGAACCCTCATCATTTAACCTCTTAACGCCCGCCTTAACCGAGTGCATTTTTCTCCAGTTTAGCTGTACCCAAATCTATAAGCTGATGTTGGAAGAAACGAGAAATTCGAATTCGTAGCACTTTCATGCTACAAATGTTGGACTCCCTCAATCACATCAGATCAGATCAGATCAACTGGAGGGTGACCGTTCTGAAGGTTCAGGACAAGAAAATGAGGACGAGCAGTTGCCTGAATGTTGAGTCGCTGTATAGCACTTGAAAGCCCAGGTTTTGTATATTTAGTGTAGTAACTACATAGTAACGCCTCATTTGAAAGCCAAGACCTACAAAACAATTTGTTGTTGGGGTTTCATCACATTTTTGAAACACTTTTTAATCGCTTTTTGTCACTTTTTGTTGCTCTTTTTTTTACTTTTTTGTTGCGTTTTCGTCACACATTTGTGTCACTTTTTCTTGTCACATTTTTGTTGCTTTTTGTCGCATTTTCATCCTACTTTTCGTCTCATTTTTGTTGCTATTTTGACGCTTTTATCAAATAGCTTTTAGATTTGGGTAAAGCCAACTGGAGAAAATGTGCTCGGTTCAGGTGGGGGTTAATTATGCACATGCGCAAATAGCAATCGCTCAGTGCAAAATGTAGCTACCGCTGTTTTCTGATTGTTTTCTTTGAAATGTGCAGGCCTGAACTAGACCTAAACCAGGTCAGAACCAGGGCTCAGTGTGTAGTAACCAGTAATAGGTTACATGGGATTATTATTATTTTTTTAATCAGTCAATTTTAATTCAGCCCATGGCACAGAGGAATAGGGGGTTATATCGATTCCCCTTTAGCGCCCCTCAAAGAAATGAATTGCATTGATTTGTTTGACTGATCACGAGGATCTCCCTTTATACTGTATCCTGGTTACCCCACTTGACTTCTCACATGTGTCCACCGTGCAGGTATGCATTTTACTGGACAAACAAACGTTATTGTGTTGACGTGGAGAAGAGAGTTGATGTGACGTCTTTGGACAGAACCCTGCGGCAATCGCATTGACTTCATATAGACCAACGCTATAGCATGAGTGACACATAAGGTACTGTGTGTTCATTCACCATGCCCTGGGTCATTAGCGGTCTCTGCTAGGGTTGTAGAGATGCAAGTATTTGCCAGTGTAGATTGCCACTATTTTGTATTTGTATTTGTGGAAAAGTGTGTCAGAAGCCTAAAGCATAAAATGACCCAACTGTGACCGCAAACATTGTGATGGCAACGACAATGGCATAACAATACTGTAAATAATTATGTACAGTACAGTCCAGAAGTGCATGAACATTTTATATCTATATATTTTAAAACAATAAAATTTTATAGCCAGCAGCGAGTTGTTCTTGGACTTTTCCAGCGCTTTCAACACCATCAGACCGGCGCTGCTGCGGGGTAAGCTGGAGGACGCGGGAGTGGACGGACATGTCGCTGCCTGAACCATCCACTACCTCACAAAGCAGCTACAGTACATGCAGCTGCCCGGCTGTGAGTTTGAGGTGGTAGTCTGCAGCACCGGGGGGGCCCCTCAGGGCACCATCCTCTCCCTGCTTCTCTTCACCATCCACACGACTTCACACACAACATGGTCAGCTGTCTTTGCTGTCTTTGCGCTGCCAAATACACTTTTTTTTTTCTATTCTGTCCCAATGTGATTTGAAGTTCATTATTCATTCTACACAAGATACCTTCATTCCATTGCTAATACTTGTTTGCACGTTTATCTTGTTCTTTAATTGTACTATTTTCCTGACTATTCCCCCTGAGTGCTCTTGAAAGTGAGATCAATAAAGTCTTATCTTATTTAATTTTGCCTATACCCATCAAAAGTAAAATGAATGAGACTGGAGAGGGCCCAGTAAGCTGAGACTCATGCTCTCGCAAGGTTATTTGCTTTTGGGACTCTTCAAGGACAATATACTTAATATACGAAATGTTCTGGCAAAATGACCTGATTTGGACATTGCTGGGGATGCTGACCTTGGTAGTGTTCAGGCTAACCATAAGCTAACCCTTGGTGACTTCATTCTGTTTTGGGGGGATGAATGTAACTCTGAAAATGGGTCTGGGTTATAAGAAGCGTATTCTTCTTTTCCTACAGTGACGTTCTGTAATCATTTAGAAAATAATCTGAGAACATGGTTTAAATTCACATACTTACGAAAGTGACATCAGTATAAAAGCTTATATACCACCATTAATTTCGATTATCAATTGACCAAAAGGAATATCTCAATATTTTTTCTAACAAATGCACATGTTGAGTACTGTGGAAATATTTCTATACATATTTTTGTCATACTAGGGTTTAATGATTATATATGAAACTGTGATGTAATCTGTGCTTTAAGGTTCATTTGAAACTGGGGTTTCCATTTTATTGTTTTTTTTACTCTTGGATCCACTGGGGGCAGTGTGTTAGAAGGATGAGTCAGTTTGCGCAGAAGAAGAACATTCCAAGAGCACTGATTGGTTCGACAAGGAGACGCCTACTTCCTGTTCCTATAAATTACTCGCGCTCCCTCCTCGCTGGATCACCTAGATGTAGCCTCCGCATAACTTTTGTTTTAGATTGTAAGAATACGCCAACAGTTCCCTGTTAGGATTGCTTTGTAAATGTTCTCAAAAATCTGATTCAAAAGGATTTATTAAAGCTTGACGAATGCATGAGTGCAGTGTACCTATCTTTGCAGGATTATACAGTAAGTCGTTGAAAACATGAGGAAACCGTTTCAATTTCATTACAACATAAAGTTTTCGTACACAACAAAGAGACCATTTTTAGCTGTTATTACAAAGTATGATGTTATGCTCCTCGACGCCCTTTTCTTTCATGAGCCACAACATGCCGCTTTGTCTCTCCCAGTCCGGGCTCTTGCTCGGCAGGCTGCATATGCATGAGCCAGCCTCTCTGTGTGTGCGTGTCCATTTTCTTCTGTAGCTGGCTGCACTGTTTGAGAGGCACTGCAGCTTTTTTTTCTCTCCCGCTCTTTTATCATGTGTGCATTATAAAGAGCAAGATCTGAGGGGTCGTCCGCCGTGCCGACGCCCCTCAGTCGCTGATGGCCCCGGAGCCCACCGAGAGACGTGCGGTGGAGCGGTGGAAAGAGAACTTTAGAAACTCCTTTGCTAACTTTAGGGAGAAAGAGTGTCTCGAGTGTCAAACTTTTGCCCACGAGAAAGTTGAACCAGACATTTCTCCTTATATACCTATCATTATTATAGTCAGTCTTTTGATTCATCTTTTCCGTAGAGAGAACAACAAACTATCGTCCATATGTTTAAAGCCCATAATCCATCACTGGGCACATTTTGTGTTCATCGCGGTGCCATTGATTTGCTTGAATGCTGTTTTGTATTATTTTAAATTTGAAAAGCCAAAATATCAAAACTGTGTGCCACAAATAGTGTTTTTAAGGAGGTACATGGTAGCTGAGAGCACCTATTTGTGTGCACGTTTTCGCTTTAAACATTTTAGTTTTAATATCAGAGTAAAAATACGTATTCCTTCACAAATATTGACATGTTTGGTATCCATGTGTAGCACGAAAGGCGACCAAGTAACTGTCATGTCATTTTAGGGAGACAGCCGTGACCAAAGACGGGAGAAATAAACCTGTGCATGCGTATGTGTTTGAAAACTTTAGGGCTCGTTTTCACCAAATTAGGTTTTCTTTACACTCTGGCAACAATATCTTCATTTTAGTTGCTCCTACAGCCTGCGATCTTTCCAGTCTTGGACTTAACAATATTTGGCAGGTTTTTCAGAGGGTTTCTACAACATATCATTCCTGCTTGATTTATTGAGCGTTGAATCGCAAAAATCAAGGCAAAATTTGAATTTTACAGATTTCTTTCTCTTGCAGACACAAACTTAACTCAAGAAGATATCACCTTTAAAATATATCTCACCTGCTGGTGCCGTGTTCTGGTCCTGTCCTCGTTCCAATGCACTCAGAACGGCCTCAAAACCCAACTGTCCAGACTTTAGATTTAGAAGAAGGCAGGTTCTTTCTTTTTTTTCTTTTTGTACCTGACAGCAGATCTGATCTAAGGCTCGTGTACTTTGGAGTTGGCTGTACCCCTTCAGAAGGCAGCGGAGCAGGGGGGGGAGGGAGCAAAGGAAGCCTCCTCTCAGTGTGTCTGAAAATGAATCTGACAACACAGCAATGGTTCTCGTGTAAACCAACAAGTAGAGGTCGGAAAGTCAGACATGGACATTCTATACAGGAGTATGCAAGTTTGCATGGTGGAAGGTCGGTTTTCTTCACCCTCCAATTGCAGGCCGCAGTAAATCATCACTTTCTACAAATGCCAGTGTTGTTCATCATATATGGCCTATAAGTGTTCTGTTAAGATACTTTAAAGGAATTGATCGCATTTTAAACAAATTCTAGAGTACTTCAGCGGCGTTTGATCTCTGATTTGTGAAATAATATTCCTCAAAATCATTTTTTGGCTATCACCTATTATTACTCCTTTTCCCTTAGAATGTATTATAGTCTAACTTAGTATTGTAGGTATATAACGAAGTTAAGACATAAGTGTTAGCAGGACCCAAGAGTGGCAATTAATGCACAGTAAAAATAAACAGTTCAGAATTAAAGCAATGCGTTGGTGAACGGGGAAAATTGAAATTTAGCCGTGTATAAATATTATGGAAACAAATGTATTGCATTTCTGTAATTTTTTGCTATTTTATGCCTAAAACTAGCTAAAATTGCCTATGTTTTCAGCGATAAAATCTAAATAGTGGCTTGAGCCTGGTTTAATCTTATGGTTTTATTTTGTTTAGTTTTAGAATAAACTATTTCGAAGTGAAAAGATCTGTTAAAAAATAAGTTTGATGAAGGTGTATGGACTTTACATCACAAAAGAGCACAATGGGTTACAAGACTGGCAATCATAACATACTGTAATGGAGTTCACATTTTTAGAACTGGAAAAGATACGGACCAAATAAGCACGATTTCTGAAATGTGTCTGAGTGAATCAAAACACCAAAGGCTCAAAATATACAGTATTGGCATGAATGAAATAAGATGTAACAATTACGGCAAATTTTTTTCTGATGTATTATAGAGGACATGCACTTCTAAATAGGGAGGTTCCTCTGATGCCACACTTTAAACTCTGAAGCCTCAAATGAAAAATTCTCCTTCAACAAAGGATGGAGGTCTCCAGCAGAGATCAGCGCGCGGAAAAAAACTTCCAGAAAGACCTTCATAAAAACTTGCAATGTTTTTTTTTTAATGTTTATAACTTGCAAGTAAAAGTATTCTAGGCCTAATTTCTGTACACAAAACACTGCTGTTGATAGAAAAGGGCACACAGACAGAAGTGAAGCAGTTTAAAGGGATATTAAGGATTTTTGACATAGGGCCTCATTTCCTAGTTATCCAGAGTGTTGTTGATTTCTGGATATATATATATTAAGTCATGCAGTCCTTATATTTGAAGAGTCTAGTGGCGCTAGGCTAGTGCAAGGCTAGCACATTTCTACAGTAACAGCTAGCCTGCATTAAAAAGAGTCTGACCCACTCCACAGTGCAGACTACCAATATAAATGTCTGTGTCGATAGAGTAATTTTTGGAATATAGCTGACCTTGTATCACATGAATTATCTAATTTTGAGGGACTATTTTCTAGCAGATCACTCCGCCACTGCGTAGCTTACAACCACGAAGCTGATGCTGCTCAAATATAAGTTATTTTAAATGCAAAATGGTTAAAATTATTCTATCGACACAGACATTGATATAGCAGTCTGGCGTTATAAGTGATTTGCCTCAGGTGCACTGTGGAGTGGGTCAACTGAAAACTGTAAAACAATCTTGATCAACATCCAGTAAAGGGAAATTCAAGCAACTACTGTCTCCGAGGTTTCTTTGCTGGTGGTTTAACTACGTGTTTTGCAAAGACACTACACTCACTTTAAAGGTGCATTATGCAACTTTTTAATGCGAAAAAAAGAGTTGATATGTGTGCTCATTTGACCTTGTAGTGACACAGCAGCTGTATGAGTGGTCAGCATGGCGCCTTTACTTTCCATCATAGTGGTCTCCAGGACGCGCTGTAGAGGCCACCGTGATGGAAAAGTCACTACCAGGTCAAATACACACAACGCATCAACTATTTATTTTTTTTTCCGCATAAAAAATTGCATAATGTACCTTTAAGCACTTTCAGGCCAACACTGTAAATCTGAATTGGTTCTTTTTTTAAGATTTGATAAGTGGAAGCTCTGCACACCTGAGTAGGCAACAGGTGCGTAGAAGAATAGAATACTTAACTTGGAAAAAAGGCTCCCGCACACTGTCTCACTCTTTTACTTGGCTTTTATTGAAGCAACGTTTCGGTCACTCAGTTTGATGAAGGTCAGAGTGACCGAAACGTTGCTGCAATAAAAGCCAAGTAATAGAGTGAGACAGTGTGCGGGAGCCTTTTTTCCAAGTTATTTCTTTTTTAAGATAAAATAAGATCTTATAAGATAGCCTCTATTGATCTTACAATGGAGAAATGTACTTGTTACATTCAGCTCTCAAAAAACGCACAGGACAGACAGGATATGTGCAAACAGTTGGATAGCAAATAAAGGTATCCTGATCTTACAATGACAATCGAAAACTTCCAATGGGCAAAAAGTATAAAAAGTATATACAATAAAATAAAATAACCTAAACAGACTATACACTTTTTACCCCCCTTACTATAAACAAAAAAACAAAGTATATACAGTAAAAATAAAACATACTATAGTAAAAAAAAAAGAAAAAAGTCAGTGTTAGCAGTGCAGCTTTAGTCATAGTGCATGTGGTTGATAAGTGACGCAGAAAAAGGGACGTGCAGTGGGTGGGAGGTGTTGTCCAGGGTTCGAATTACAAAGTGGCTTTCGGGGGAGCCCTATTTTCCGATCCTCCCTGACTAACTTTAACGCTTTTGGTGCGTGTGAGAAGTTCAAGTGTTGACGTAAACGTAGTAATTTCAGTGCAGCGCCGCCACGCATGGATGGTCACAGCAGGAGACACAGCATTGCATTTATTAGCGGAGACAGATGTTCGGAAATAGAAAAAAAAAACAGATGTTCGGAAATAGTAATGTAATGAGCGAATAAACACACAGCATTGACACATTTTTTATATCATCATTTATTTCAGGAACCTTAATGTACAGAAAATCAAAATCTATATGCGACACAAAAAAATGGACAGTGTTTTAGAGCTCCCCCTAAAAGTCTCAAAGTAGGCTTTCAGGGGAGCCCAGGTCCTTTTCAGGGGAGCCGAGCTTCCCTTAGCTCCCCCGTAATTCGAACACTGGTGTTGTCCATGATGGAGGTGAGCTTGGCTAATACCCTCCTGTCTCTCACCTCCCCACAGAGTCCAGGGGGCAGCCCAGGACGGAGCTGGCCCTCCTGACCAGCTTGTTCAGTCTGTTCTTGTCCCGCTCTGTGCTGCCCGGGGCCCAGCACCCGGCAGCGTAGTGGATAGCAGAGGCTACCACAGAGTCATAAAAAGTCCTGAGCAGAGGCTGTCCACCTCCTCAGTGTCCTCCCCCTGGATGTTCAGCAGTGTGTGCGGTAGTGTCTTCCTTCTAAAGTCGATCACCATCTCCTTCGTCTTACTGGTGTCCAAGCACAGGTGGTAACGCTCACACCAGTCCACAAAGTTCATGATAACCGACCGGTACTCCAGTTTGTTCCCCTCAGACACAAAGCCCACGATGGCGGAGTCATCATTTTTTGAAATAAACGTCTTGCAATATGTTGCAGCACAATAGGGTCCCAGCCCTATTGTCACCAAGTATCGAGAATGTTCACCTCTCCCACGCAATTGGCTCGAACCTCCAGTGAGGCTAACAAGTCACCACATGGATGTTTGTCATTTTGTGAACACGACAAACACATCTGTTACGTACAGTCTTCCAGGATCTGCATACGAGACTTTGTTCCTATAATATTCTCATTTCATAACAAAAAAATTATTGTTGATGAAGAAATCAAATGTTTTGTTGAATGCATTAACGGGCCTGTTGATGGGTGGACCACTGAAGCGCAATGACTCCCCGCGGAGACTGGGATTGCTTTGAACAAACACGCGACCACAATGAGGCGGACGCGGCGGTCACAGGCGGGGGAAAATAACACGATAATTGGCCTTCTGTCTGTGTGTAGTTGATTTGTTGTTATCGTGTACGACTGAACCGTGTATTTGTATGGAGATGGTGGCGCGGTCCCAGTGGGATGTTGAACATTAATACAGTGGTTAATGAAAATAGAGGAACACATCAAAGAAAACAATGTCGTCAGTCAGCTTTAAACTGATATTTGATTGGGCTTTCAACGTGTTTTGATTGTATTGTAGTAGTTTTAGAAATCAGAAATCAGTAACTTTATGCAATTGTATGTTACAATTGTATGCTCACTTACCCAAAAGTTGATGATTTGACGTCCAAACTCAGCCTTTACGACTTTATTTTATGACGTTTTGTTTAGTATTGTTTCTGACACCACGCTCTGAAACAGGGACAAACCCAGGAGGCGCTGCACTGTTTCAGAGGATCAGAGGAGGACTGAAGGCAGCCAGTCAGGTTTCCTCCAGGTGCTACGGTTTCCCCAACTTCCAAAAACATGCTGGCCCACAGTGGCAGTGCGGCTCAGTTGCAGTGGCTCAGGACTAACACCTGAACACAATTTCGTTGTACGCTTGAACAATGACAAATAAAGCACTTACTTACCCATACTGTGGCCATACCGCCTTTGCTCTGCCCAATCCCGTCAGACCTTGGAAGCTAAGCAGGGAAGGGCCTGGTCGGTACTTGGATGGGAGACCGTTTGGTAACACCAGGAAGCCTAGTGAATGTAGTGAGTGAGTGGCAAGGCGAGTGGGGGGCTAGGTGGCTGTGGACCCACCACTCAATTTACTTCATACATACACCTCCTGAGACAACGCCAGGGGCATTGCGCCCCAAATAAAATAAGATATAAAGTTAACCCATAGGCAACGAAGGTTCGTTAAAATTGACAGGACAAAGGCAAGTTACAAAAACATGGCTTTATTCTCTTTTAAATTAAGTTAGGTGGTTTAGTAAAAATATTTCTTTGGATAAGTTCAGTTCAGTTCAGTTCATAAGTGTTCACAAGCGACAGTCCGTCGATCCAGAAGACAAGTTTGGAGAATCCAGGAACACTGAAGCGGAGTTATCACAGTAGTTATGAAACCAATAATAATCATAATAACCATCTATTAACGACCACCCAATCATTGCAGCACAAACGCCATCGCACTAGCTTACCAGCAATGCACTGTGGAAGTTGACTACGACTCAGTTGCTGGCTTTACGCCTCCAGCCGCCGGCTTGACGCTCCAACACGACTTGAACAACATGTAAACAAACTCATCCACTACACGCCTAGCCCGAGTGCTGCATGGCGGATGTGATGTCGAAGAGAGGAGAGGTCAGGTACGGGTGAAAGGGCTCCTTTTATAGCGCGCCCCCTACGTTGGATTGATTAACTGCAGGATGCTAAACCCCAACTCACTACAAGTGAGTAAATGGTTGGTGGTGGTCGGAGGGGCCAATGGCGCAGACTGGTTGCCTCGCTTCTGTCAGTCTACCCCAATAGTAGCTTACTACCACCAGGTATGGAGTGAATGAATAGTGCAATGTAAAGCGTCCAGAAAAGCACTATATAAAACCGATGCATTATTATTATTATTACCCCAATGGCTACAATAATAGCTTCCCACCACCGAGTTTGGTGTGAATGAAGTGTGGCACTTCGAGAAACTTAGTAAAACGGTGCCATGCCATTGGTCCGACGCCCCATTAGTTCGACGTCTCACTGGTCCTAAAATGTACCATTGAGCAGAGGTGCCATTAGTCCGGAATCTCTCTGATTAGAGAGCCATATACAACCACTGGCCCTAACCTTAAAGTCAGTGGACTCTTGCCTAAACCGAATGTTATTATTCAACCCCTACTAAATGGGACATTTTGGGCTAATGAGACGTAAGACTAATGGGCCGACCCCAGAGAAACAGGCTTGAAAAGAACAATACAATTATTATCCCATTCCATTACCATTATCCAAAATCCCCTCTAAGAAAAATATTTGTAACTAATATTCAATTCAATTCAATTCATCTTTTTTATTTGAGCATCTGCGTTCCACAAAGTTCTACATATTTACAGTTTGGTACAGTAAACAAAGCCAAAGAGATACAGTCGTAGGTGAATAAGTAAATAATTAAATAAATAGCGTAGATATATATCAACAAAATAAAACCATGCATTTAAACCTGGCTTGATCCATCGTTTAAACCGAGGTGCAGATGTTGACGAAAATCATAAAAAAAAAAATAAAAAAAACAGCATGGCACACTCATAGCCAATGCCAAAAAGTGGATTTATTCAAGATTACGTTTCGACATAGCCTTCTTCAGATCATTTATTTTTTTATTTTTGGAATGCACTGTGGTTCCAAAAAGAAAAAAAGAAATGATCTGAAGAAGGCAAAGTCGAAACGTAATCTTGAATAAATCCACTTTTTGACATCAGCTATGAGTGCGATGCTGTTTTTTCTATTTTTGAAAATATAAGCATATCATTATCAAAACGACAGAACACTCGCAAGACATTTTTTCCCTCATATTTATATCAGTAATGTTCAGCAAAAGGTAATTTTTTTTTACCCTATTCACCTGCTGTGTCTCACCAAGAGATGCTTGAATGTGTGTGGTTGTGGCAGTGATCACTGTCGTATATCCCAAAGACATAAATAACTAATCCATGTCTGCTGTGTTCATTAAAGGAAACACAGACCACGTTCCTCACATCCCGTCTTGTTTGCATATAAAGCAACCCTCCGGGCGACACAATCACCAACATACTGCTGCTTTTACATGCTATAAAAATGCACACACAAAAAAAATGTGTCTTTGATTCGAATAGCCACAGATGGAAAGCGGCATGGACGTGATAGCTGCATTACACCTTGTAACACGTCTGCTATAGCCACGAGTCAATTAATATCCAGACTATATTTAGATGCCGTATTTATCATTTTCTATCACTTCCAAAACAGAGTGGAGACTGGTTTTAAATGACAAGGGAACTTATTGGGGTTGGCGTCGTTTTTCAGACGGATCGCAGTCGCTTGTGTGAAAAATCACCGGGGGGATTTGAGCGAAAGGAGGGGAAGATGTGACAGGTTGATGACTGTATTTTGGCATAAAGATGGAGCTGTGACTATAGAGACTGAGCCGGCAAGGTGCATTACTGTTAGAGGCACACACACACACACAAAAATAAAGGTAGAAGTCGGGCAAGGTCGTTTTTGGAGACGTACTCGAGTCAGGTTTCAACAAATGGCTTTTCTGAAGTGTCTCTGAATCGAGTGTCTTCTGGCTTGCTGTGTTACATGATGATGCACATTGTATTTGACAATTTCAACGCATTTTTGGATCATTTCCGATTGAGGAAGGTAATAACAAAGTTGGCCGTCGATATAGTTCTATTTGTGCACTGTCCACATATTAACGGTCACACCCCGCCATTCTGTGTTTCCATTTTTTATCAAACGTCCCGGCACTCCGACGTTTTTTTTACCCTTTTGTCGGAGTGGTGACACTTTTATCTTTTGTGGAACGTCCCGCCATTCCGACACACGTTAGTTCGTTAGTTTACGAACCTTAACCTTACCTTAGCCCTAACCTTAAAGGATCTGTATCATGCTATTTTAGCCATTCCAAAGTAAAGTATAGGCATATATATGATACAGTATATTGTACCTCTATCACTATGGAGTACTCATTTTTGAGAGAAATATAAGTATTTTTGGGGGGTATTTTCCCTACCCGGAAGACAAGACGCTTCGATTCAGTTAACTCCGCCCCTCTCTCCGCTCATTCCACATTTGCAGTATTATAAATATAAATATTGCTGCAAAAAGTGAAGTTACTTCACATAATGCAGTTATAAGGAGTTGACATGTGCAACACAGTTTCATAAATGGCTAACACACACGCTAACACACACGCTAACACGCGTTTTGATTGACTCACCGCTCAGCATGGCCTCCCCATCGTCGGGTGTTTACGTTATGGCCCTCGTGTTGGTTATAAAAGTTAATCCACTTTGATTCTGGCCAAGGTTCACCAAGCATCCATCAGGTTGGTTGATATAGTAGCTAGCTTAATCCCGGAAAGAAATTCCAACTTCTGGCGAGTGCACTCTTCTTTAGGAAGGTTGAATAGTCCTGTTCCTTTCGTAGCCAAACGCGCATCCGTGGCATTATCGGTAAGAAAAAAGAACAGGCGGTGTCCAGAGTAGGTTAGAAAGAGCTCAGTCTTCAAAAACAACACTTATGCTCGGATCCATGGCTCCTCCAGCCGTGGGTGCGCTTGATTAGCGTCGTGGGACAGCACAGAAGCGTCGGAGAGTTGCTGGTTTTTTTTTGTTTTTTTTGTTTTGTTTTTTTTTTTCAAAAAAAAAAAAAAAAAAATCATAAATAAAAATCATAAATAAAAATCAGGCCGTAAGGCATTACATTACAGACGTAGAGCACTTCCGTTCCGCTGTGACGACACAACTGAACAGCTCAGTCGTTTACCAGGAGAGGGTGGAGTAGCTGCTCAGAGAGCAGGATTCAGGAGGATTACTTAGAACTGCGTGAATGAAGCCAAAAACCGCTCTGGGGGTGTTTTTGATAAGGAAATAGCATAACAACATGGCTAAAAACTCAAAAAAGTCGATTTTGCATGATATAGGACCTTTAAGGATAGTGGAGTTTACAAGCTAACCCTAACCTTACCTTAGCCCTAACCTTAAGGATAGCGGAGTTTACAAGCTAACCCTAACCTTACCTTAGCCCTAACCTTAAGGATAGTGGAATTTACAAGTAAGTAAGTAAGTAAGTGCTTTATTGTCATTGTACAAGCATACAATGAAATAGTGTTCAGGTGTTAGTCCTGAGCTGCTGCGGCTGAGCCGCTGTGTCAACCTGACCCGCATGACCTTGGAGGTCGGGGAAACTGTAGCACTTGGAAGAAACCTGGCTGGCTGCCCTCTGTCTTCTCTGATCCCCTGAAATGGTGCCGCGCCTTCTGGGTTTGTCCCAGTTTCAGAGCGTGGTGTCCTGCACTGGTCAGCTCCATCTCCTCCTTCCTCTTCCTCCCTCTGCTCCCTCCGCTTCACAACAGTCTTTCACCATCTCCTCGTTTGTCCCTTTTTTGTTTCCTGTAGATCCTCTTGTGACGCCTCCACTGTGCTGCAGCTGTGGGGGCTCTTGGTGCCTCAGAAGAAGAAATGTGTAGGTCTCAAATGGGTTTAGCTGATAAGCTAGCATTTTGTTTACCTTCAAAAAGCTGCTTTCTTCAGGACCATTTTAGACTCTCAAAGTAAACAAATCCACCAAACCTCCACAAAAACACGGCAAAGACGTACAAAAGTATCCAGAAAAACAATGTGGAACACATAAACCACAAATGCAGTTCGCAGAAAAGGCAAAAAACTCAGCTGCACAAGGAGAGGGAGGTCGCTTCCTGTTTTCACGTCGCCATGACAACAGTAAGCTAACAAGCTAACCCTAACCTTACCTTAGCCCTAACCTTAAGGATAGTGGAATTTACAAGCTAACCCTAACCTTATATACCTTAGCCCTAACCTTAAGGATAGTGGAATTTACAAGCTAACCCTAACCTTACCTTAGCCTAACCTTAAGGATAGTGGAATTTACAAGCTAACCCTAACCTTACCTTAGCCCTAACCTTAAGGTTAGTGGAGTTTACAAGCTAACCCTAACCTTACCTTAGCCCTAACCTTAAGGATAGTGGAATTTACAAGCTAACCCAAACCTTACCTTAGCCCTAACCTTAAGGTTAGTGGAGTTTACAAGCTAACCTTACCTTACCTTAGCCCTAACCTTAAGGATAGTGGAATTTACAAGCTAACCCTAACCTTACCTTAGCCCTAACCTTAAGGATAGTGGAGTTTACAAGCTAACCCTAACCTTACCTTAGCCCTAACCTTAAGGATAGTGGAATTTACAAACTAACCCTAACCTTACCTTAGCCAGTTAGTTCCAGGAGGGGTCAAATAAACCAAATAGATAAAATAAATTAATAAATAACATTATTTTTCCATTAATCTAGGGTGAACTTACTTCCATACACATGGCAATATATTATACAATAATAGTGGTTTGTTGTTACCTGTTAAACTTTGCAGCAACTAGATCAAGCATGAATGTGCATTAACTAATCAGCAGCACATTTTGACGGGGGCATTGATAATGGATTGATAATACTGTGCTAATGTTATTTTTGCTACAAATGAAAACATAAAATGTGCTGACCTTATCAGTGAAACAATGAACCCAAAGGTTGCTCCGAATAGGCAATACTTTCATAGTGTCCTTGGACTAGCCACTTTGTCCACTCTCCCTGTGCATGAATGCGGTTGCGTAACTGTGTTATTGCCTGTTGTCGGAGGGGCCACAAGCACAAATTGGCTGCCTATATTTCTTTTTTTTTTCTTTTTCGCAACAACCACCTGACTCGATTCACCAATAGATACTGACCAGTGAAGGCCATTACATCCAATTGTGAAGATGCCTTGACCCAGTTTGCCAATTGAAGCAACTCTCACGAACAATTAACTGCACTGCTGTATAGAAAGATTTTTTTCAGAGGGGATTTGGGATCTTAGGTTTTTGAATAAGCTACAGTATATATGTAGATACTGTAAATAAAAAAAAAGAAACGAATAATAATAATTCAAATTTTACCTTGTTTTCTTGGGTTCAAAGCTCAATAAATCAGGTGTTCAGATGTTAGTCCTGAGCTGCTGCGACTGAGCACCCAGTCACTCTAGGCCAACCTGAGCAGCATGTTTTTGGAGGTCGAGGAAACTGTATCACCCAGAGGAAACCCGGCTGGCTGCCTTCAGTGCTCCTCTGATCCTCTGAAACGGTGCAGATACTCCTGGGTTTGTCCCTGTTTCAAAGCGTGGTGTCCTGCACTGGTCAGTTCCTCAACCTCCTCCTCTTTTCTCTCCCTCCTCCACAACTGTCTTTCACCATCTTCTCCTTTGTCCCTTCCTTGTTTCCTGTAACTCCTCTTGTGACCTGCACTGTGCTGCAGGTCTTTAGCTCATAAGCTGGCTGTTTCTTTACTTTTAAAAAGCTACTTTCTTCAGGACCATTATGGACTCTCTGCAGTGAAAAAAAAAATCCTCTGAAACTCAAAAAAACACAGCAAAGATGTAGAAAAATATCCAGTAAAACAATGTGGAACACAGAAACCACAAAAGCAGTCCGCAGAAAAAGGCGAAAAACACAGCTGTACCAACTGATCAAAGCTGGGACAGAAATGTTGAATGGATCACCTAATAATAAAATAGCCACCGCTGGAGTGGCCAAGTGTTTTATTTTAGTTTATGAAATGCTGTTAAATAATAACTTACCTGACATATTTGTTATGCACAAGTTATAATGATCAGATCACTTTATGCGAGTTATTTAAATTAACGTAACCTAATAGCCTGTAGGCCAAGGATATCGAATGTAGAAAAGTCCAGTGATCTTTGTGTAATGTTTTTATAATTGATCTGTAACCTCTCGTTTGCAAAATAACATACAGTAAGAGTTTATTAATCTGACACTAGAGAAAAGAGGACCATTCACTTTTTTCACTCACAGTAGCCACCTTTAAGAAAGTCTCTTGGTATCGGTTACTTATCGGCTGATACTCAAACCCCCAGTATCACATTTGGAAGCAAAAAAAAGCTGGATCTCTACTGCTAAGTCCAACAGCTACTTAAGTTGCTCTTCGTTGTTGCATGAGTGGAATGAAAATATTTCCCCCAAATTTAGTGGCAGATGTCTCCCAGGAAGCAAATTACCATATTAGGATTACAGCGTCATCTTGGGTAACTTTTACAGAACACGTGGGTTCAAAATATGTCAGTATTCGTGAATGAATACGGGTGGGAAGCCGGCTTTTGCAGCGCAATGTTCAATCAATCAATCAAAGTTTATTTATATAGCACTTTACAACAACACTTAGCAGACCAAAGTGCTTTACTTAAAAACGCAGGGAAAAAACATTCTGTATAAAATGAAGGCTGGTCTAAATAAGTCTTTAGTCTGGACAGTGGCAGGTCAGTGATGACTCGTAGCTCAGCTGGGAGTGAGTTCCACAGTTTGGGCCCTGCCACTGCAAAAGCACGATCGCCCCACTGCCTGGACCAGGACCTGGGCTCATTCATAACCATCTGAGAGGAGGAGCGCAGGGCTCTGCACGGGCGGTGAAAGGACAAAAGCTCGGACAGATATGGGGGAGCTACGGGCATGAAAAACAAATTACAACATTTGAAACTCAATTCGATAACGTACCAGAAGCCAGTGTTGTAGTTACTTCCTGAATGTCTCGGCTTGCAAACAGGCAAAACGCCATAACATATGCATGGTAAAGGGTGAGTTTTGTCTTTTTATACTATGACATAAAGACTACAATAGAAAGGGTGGAAATTCGCAAAAAATCTCAACATGACATTAACCACTCCTTACTCCATAATAAATGGCTTGGATTGTACAAGCTTCACAGTTTCTAAGAGCTTCAGGAATCACGATCAGGGCTATTGCTATTATTGTTTCACTCCACATCGGCCCTGGGGTAGACCGACGGAAACCAGTCAACCCCTGCGACCACCACAATTCACACACAAACCCCACACGACATACAATATGGTTTCCCACTGACACTGTTCCCATAGAAACCCGATCTTACCTTTTGCGGGTCCAAACCGGCACGACACAAACCTTAAAAAAAAAAAAAATCTTTATCAACAATCACATAAAAGTCCACATTTCCACATCCCTGCTGCTTTTTACGCATGCTCCAGGTCATTCCAAAGTGAAATCTAAAACATGACAAGAGCCGGATCAGCCCCGCAGCGCAAATCTTTTACCACAACGAGAGAGAGAGAGGGAGGGAAAAATCAGATTCCCATTCATTTCTATTTTAAAGACGGGGCTTTCCTCGGATTGCATCATGATCTTGTCGGCAAGGGTGGCGCTTTGTACGACAAGTCAAGGTCAGATGTCAGTTTCGGAGCCAAAAAGAAGTGAGAAATCTTTCAAAAAATATACCCTGCTAAAAGGAAATACCTGCGTTAAAGGGCTCTATTCTCCCAAGATGACTTTTACAAGCTTTTGATCATGTTCTAATGTTAAAAATTCATATTCAGTCTCTTACTTTATAATGTTTCAAGTGCTCACAAACGCCCCACTATTACGCACTCTAGTCTTCACTGAATTTTAGTCATCGGCGTCTCACTGCTTCTTACGGGTTGCCCCAGCGGCATCGAAGGATGGGTCAAATGCAGAGGACAAATTTCCCTACGGGGACAATAAAATATACAAACAAACCACTTCGGAGGAAACTATGTCATCAAAGTGTTCTAGTTTACCCAGAGCCCTCACACCCTCTGCAGCTCGACTCATCCGTCTGACTCATTCGCCTGTGGATCCTCCGCTCCATAATGCTTTGTATCTTACTTCTCTTCTTCTGTTTTAAGCGCAAACTTTATTTAGCAAAGACACCACCCACATATGCTAAATATGTTTGTACTCATTAAAATAATCAGTACAAAAGTCACATATTTATATAACTTGCTTTGTTCCATGATTGTGCAAAAAAAAAAGACATTAAAGACATTTATTAAGAAATTATGCCTATAAGGGTGCATTATGCAACTTTTTATGTGGAAAAAAAGTTGATATTTGTGTGTATTTGACCTTGTAGTGATCTCTAGGACACTCCAGGATCAATTGTTTGGAAGGTTTTCGTTGCTGACGGAGCCTCCCACCAGAAAACCTACAAAACCAACAAATTGATCCTGGAGCGTTGTAGAGACCACTGTGATCGAAAGTAAAGGCGCCATGCTGACCACATGCAAGACTCACAAGGACAAATGTCAACTTTTTTTTTCACATAAAAAGTGCCATAATGCACCTTAAACTTAAGTCTGCAATTTTATTAGCGATGATCTGGACCTACTAATGTTTGAATTAAAATCCTTACAAATCTTTAATGTCCCCTTCTGGAACCGCCACCTTAACGTGGTGGAGGGTTTTAAAACCCGAATGATCCTGGAGCTCTGTTGTCGGGGGCTCCGTGCCCCTGGTAGGGTCTCCCATGGCAAACAGGTCCGAGGTGACGGGTCAGACAAAGAGCGGTTCAGAAGCCCCTTATGAGAGACCAACAGGCCCGGTTAATCGTGAGGCCGTCCTTCTGTGGACCCACCACCTGCAGGAGGAGCCATAGGGGCTGGTGCAATGTGATTTGGGCAGCTCCAACAGCTGCCCCCACGACCCGGCAACGGACAAGTGGAAGAAGATGGATGGATGGATCTTTAATGTCATTTTATTATTCAGGCCAAAATGTACAAACAGTAAGACACTCAACCAAAACAGTTTATAAACAGCTTTCTGGCCTCTTTTATTCATAAAGCAGTTGTTTTCGTAAGTATAGATTGATATTCAGTCATAATTTGACACGTGACATGACGCAGCCGCCCGCTCTGGAGGCCGTTCCAAATGTGTTCCAATGTGGCGGCAAGAGGACACCCAGCACTGCTTCATTAGAGCCCAATCCCAAGGAAGTCAACCAAGGGGACTATGGAGGAAGGATCCTGGATATTGAGAAACACCCACACATTCTCACATACACACCATTAGCCAATTGTACATGTTTTTTAGTGAGGGCACCCGAAGAAAACCTACGCAGGGAACATGGGGAGAACATGCAAACTCCACACAGAAAGGCTTAAAGATCGAACCCGGGACCTTCTAGCTGTGAAGCACAAGCGCTAACTGCTGCGCCACCGTGCTGCCAAATAATTGTCATTATGCACGCGTTGTGTTATTTGCAGTAAAATGAATAAAGAAAATGGAAAAATAGTCCATGGTTCGATAAAGCTCCCAGGGACAGTTCCAGCGGGAATGGGCCTCCCTGTCGGAGGTCCGTATAATGTAACATGTTTTATCAAAGGCATTAGTATTCTGTGCTGTTCTAAAGCTTGCAATGTGCCCTCTCATTAGTGCGGCTCTTAATATAATATACTTGTTCACATATTTACTTAATCGTAGGGCCGCGGCTGCGTTTTAATGGGCCGGATATATAGACAGCCTTGTTAACAACTAAATTCAATTAGCTCAAGAGCACAGGGTGGAATATTAAATTAATTCAGAGGGGAGATTCAAACTGCGTGAGGCAGAACTTTGGATCTCAAAACGTATTGGCCACATGAAAAAGGCTGATGACAATGACAAGCACTTTTTATATAATTAAAGGTCCTATATCATGCAAAATCGACTTTTTGGAGCTTTTAGCCAAGAACAGGACTATTCAACCTTCCTAAAGAAGAGTGCACTCGCCAGAAGTTGGAATTTCTTTCCGGGAAGCTAGCTACTATATCAACCAACCTGATGGATGCTTGGTGAACCTTGGCCAGAATCAAAGTGGATTAACTTTTATAACCAACGCGTTCTCATAACCCGATGGGGAGGCCAGACTGAGCGGTGAGTTAATCAAAACGCGAGTTAGCGTGTGTGTTAGCATGTGTGTTAGCCATTTATGAAACTGTTGCACATGTCAACTCCTTATAACTGCATTATGTGAAGTAACTTTTTGCAGCGATATTTATATTTATAATACTGCAAATGTGGAATGAGCGGAGAGAGGGGCGGAGTTAACTGAATCGAAGCAGTTTTGTCTTCCGGGTAGGGAAAATACCCCCCAAAAATACTTATATTTCTCTCAAATATGTGTACTCCATAGTGATAGAGGTACAATATGTACAATAAATGCCTATACTTTACTTTGGAATGGCTAAAATAGCATGATACAGCTCCTTTAACAACACGGCAACGGCGGAAAAAAACACGAGGTGTTTCTACAGTCTTCACTTTCACTTGATACAATCAGCAGCAAAAATCCCTCTAAAAGTCTGTCTTCTTCCCGAACGACTTGAACCGGAGCCTTTCCAGATTGATTACTGTGCTTATGACAATGGCACAGTCTGGCTTTTGCTGGAAGAACATGCCACACCAGCTAGGTACTCGACACCAAGACCCTGCTTCCATATTTACTGCAGATTCTTACAGCTGTTAGTGCAGAGACAAACTTTCCCAGCGAAAAAGAGAATACCTCATGTTAACACTCCCTGCTCTGTTGATACAGTTGTTCATTTAAATCCAGAAAGACTAAAAGTTCCAACAAAGCCCGTGAAGATTTATCTAAAGAAAGTCCCATCCCATCTTGCACAGAAGTTTAGTTTCCATAAGATGATGAATTGCCGGGCCGGGTGGACACGGAGGTGCCGTCGCGTCATTTCACCCGAGAACCCTCCCTTTACGTACCATCTGTGCTCTCATTTATATAGAGACAGTGACTCAGCTCGAGCCATTTTTCTAACTCATCCTCACCTTTCGCAGAACTTTGTGTTTGACTTCTTTGTTGACCTCATAACTTTGCGTTCTTCAGACGTTTTTATCCCGGGCCGAAGTCAGATGGGATCCGAGTCACACGGGCGCGCTCAACCTCATTTCCTGTGAGTCACCTTTTTCCTATTCTGCTCTCTCTAGTTTAAAAAAAATAAATAAATAAAGATACAAATGAGGATAATTGGGAGCAGATGGCGCTGGAGAATGGGCCACATTATGGGAGATTTGTACCTGAACGAGGCCTGTGTTACAAGGTGAAGTGGACGCCGCGTAGAGCCAGCTGCTGCATGGTAATAAGGCGGTGATCATGCAGCACATCGGTACAGTTGAAATGTCTGCGTTATGTGTGTTATTTACCCGCGGCTCCTTATGACTTTTTACTGAGGTGGTGTCGCTGTTACAAGCAAGCTACATTGCATTTGAAGCGTCGCGCTGCCTGGTTTGCTTTCGACTCACAGCAAGAAGCAACTGTAACAGAAAAGTTGACTGTAAAAGGGCACCTGCGTTCGGCC